>SJYT01028254.1:55539-135629 GCA_006410635.1 Cephalophus harveyi
CCATGTCCAGTTCTAACTGTTGCTTCCTGACCTGCATACAGATTTCTCAAGAGGCAGGTTAGGTGGTCTGGTATTCCCATCTCTCTCAGAATCTTCCACAGTTTATTGTGATCCACACAGTCAGAAGCTTTGGCATAGTCAATAAAGCAGAAATAGATGTTTTTCTAGAACTCTCTTGCTTTTTCCAAGATCCAGTGGATGTTGGCAATTTGATCTCTGGTTCCTCTGCCTTTTCTAAAACCAGCTTAAACATCTGGAAGTTCACAGTTCATGAAATGCTGAAGCATGACTTAGAGAATTTTGAGCATTGCTTTACTAGCATGTGAGATGAGTGCGATTGTGCGGTAGTTTGAGCATTCTTTAGCATTGCCTTTCTTTGGGATTGGAATGAAAACTGACCTTTTCCAGTCCTGTGGCCACTGCTGAATTTTCCAAAGTTGCTGGCATATTGAGTGCAGCACTTTGACGGCATCATCTTTCCAGATTTGAAATAGCTCACCTGGAATTCCATCACCTCCACTAGCCTTGTTTTTAGTGATGCTTTCTAAGGCCCACTTGACTTCACATTCCAGGATGTCTGGCTTTAGATGAGTGATCACACCATCGTGATTATCTTGGTCGTGAAGATCTTTCTTGTACAGTTCTTCTGTGTATTCTTGCCACCTCTTCTTAATATCTTCTGCTGCTGTTAGGTCCATACCATGAACTAGGACCAAATTTGTAGTCTACAAATGTTTTCGCTATCCCATGCTTCTCTTTGGAATATGTTTAATAAGAGTTGAGTTACAGGTCTCCTTGGATATTTTTAATATGAGTTGAGTTATAGGTCTCCTTGTATTAGCAATGTAACAAGATTACCTTGATTGGAATCTCTAGCCAGCAAGAGTACTAAAGATAGAAATAAGATCACTTAATAATTTCTTTTGCATTTTATTTAATTTTCCTTGCTAACTAAAATATATTGTCTTCAAGTGATACCCCACTTCAGAATACTTGAAATATTGTTCTGAAAGTTCTTTAAGTATAATTGTTTATATTAGAAGTAAACTTTTTTCATGAACTTAAATTAACAGAGTATCTTTACTCTGTTGATTGTACTTGTGACTTAGCATTTAACATTTAAACTCTCTACTTTAAGGCCTTTCCCTATAATGCATTCTCTGCTTGGAATATCATCAGCAGATAGCCACATGGCTAGCTGACTCTCCTTCAATTCTTCACTCAAAATTATCCTCTCCGTGACACCCACCATCACTCCTCTCTAACATTTTATATCCACTTTCTCTCCTCTATCATCAGCTTCTCATTAGCTCTTATGCTGCACATAATATACTGAATGTTTTACTTACTTGTCTCTGATCATTTTCCAATTCAAATGATTTTTGTTTGGCTGGTTTCATTCACAAGTCATGGAACCTTGTAATCTGGCTCCAGAGTATTTTAGAAATGCCTTTGAAGAAAGATAAATCAGATCCTGGTTACTCTATAAGAGTATTCTTCAGATTGTTGTCTGAAGAGCAGTGATTCTGTAAAAAATCCTTTGAGAGAGAAGAATTTCTTGATCAAGTAAATGCTTCATGCACTGTCGTCCTGTTTAAGATTCGAACGTACATTTTTGTTTTAAAGACTCTCGATAGTCTGCCGAGAGACAGCAGGGTGTGATGGCTAACAGCACCGCCCCATCCTCACTGGGTGATAACACCTGTCTCTTATACACATCTAGATTGTATAAGAGACAGAATTAGTCCTTATCTGGAAACTTTCTAAGGGAATAAAATGCCAAAGAAAGCATTTCGTGGAGTTAAAAATCCTTCAGAACACTTCAAAAGAAGACAGAGAAATAGATATATATACTTTACAATTCTCTTTTATACTGAGTACTGTAAACCACTATATAAGAAATACATCATTTCTGATGCCTGTAATTATTAATTAGTTTAATTTTCAGTATGATTTTGCAGTAATCAGATAAATATTTGAAAAGCCAGGTCATCAACACTGGCTCACAAAATTAAAGGTAATTATTTAGTCCCTAACGTGTGGTCAAATTAGCAAGTCAGTATCTTTTAAATTGAAGAGTAGTTTGAAGATTATTGGTACTTCCTTAAGGGATTTCGATTTTCAGCAAAATTTTATAAGTCTTAAAAAATACTTAAAGTTTCCTTGTCTTTCAGTATATATTAGCATATAAAAGGCACAAAATAAATAATTTCATAAATATTTTGTGATGATAGAGAAACTGAATTTTGATACTTTCTGCTTATTTTTATTGAGTATATCTCTACTTTACCTTTTCCTAAAATTTCTTACACTGATGTTGCTTCTTTGGAAAATGTCACAAGTAAGCCATGTTCTTCACTTTGTGGACAGCATGTGGATGGTGTTGGATTCACTTGAGTAGAATTTTAATTAGATCTACTGCATTCACTTTTATTAAAAGAAAGAATGCTCATTCCTTTTTAGCATGCTGGACATGCCTTATTCTGACAGAGGGCCCCCTTTCAATCTGTTCTTCAGATCCCATCATTTATCTTTCAGAAACAGTCATGTCGCTTTTCTTACTTCAGCATGTTTGATAATTCCTCTTCTTCATACTCAACAACTAAAATATCCTTATTATGGCATTCAGGGCCATTTCTCAGGTGTCTCTGGGGTCCTTTCCAGCCTAAGCCACCCCTTTCTTCCTTCTCTGCACCCCAAGCAGCTGCTCGTGCACATCGTTTGTACACTAGATTATTCATTTCCCATGCAATTAATTTTGCCCCTCCTGTGTGTTCTTAGAGCTCCTCTGCTACTTGAAATCTTCACCTCCCTATTCCTGTCATCCTTTCCTCCCCTGACCTCTGGCAGATAAAATCCTAGGGTTTCCTTAAAACTCAGTTTAGAAAGCATCTCTAGTATCTTACTCTTCTCCTTCTCACTCTCTTCTCCCATAGTACTTAATCTGTTTGATTCGTTGCTCTTATCCAGTCTAAATGTACAATTAGTAATTGTGTCTGCTCCTCTGCCACCTAGTGAGCCCTGGTGGCCAGTTTTTAGCTTTATTTGATGAAGTCATATATCATCATGGTTAAGAACACTGATTCTGAAAATCCTCTTTGGACCCATTTTCCCCTCCAACTACTATCTCATATCTCTTCTTTCCTTTACTGGGAAAATCCTTGAAAGGGCTGCCAATTTCTTTCCCATTTTTGCTTGAATACCAATCAGACTTTACTTCCATCACTCCATCAAACTCCCCTTTTTAGGATCACTTGTGACCCCACAGTAGTCATGTACAGATGTTAGAATCAGACCTTAAAGAAAGCTGAGTGCCAAAGAACTGACACTTTCAAACTGTGGTGCTGGAGAAGACTTTCGAGAGTCCTTTGGACTGCAAGGAGATCAAACCAGTCAATCCTAAAGGCAGTCAACCCTGAATACTCTTTGGAAGAACTGATGCTGTAGCTGAAACCCCAATACTTTGGCCACCTGATGCAAAGAGCTGACTCATTGGAAAAGAATCTCATGCTGGGAAAAATTGAAGGCAGGAGGAGAATGGGTTAACAGAAAATGAGATGGCTGGATAGCATCATTGACTCAGTGGAACATGAATTTGGGCAGGCTCCGGAAGACAGCGAAGGACAGGGAAGCCTGGCATGCTGCAATTCATGGGACAGCAAAGAGTCGGACATGACTTAGCGACGGAACAACAACAGTGACCCCATATGGCTAAATCCTGTGGTCAGTTCTCAGTCCTCATCTTACCTAGCCTGCCGTCAGTATTTCACACAATTTACTACTTTTTACAGAGACACCTTTTCTCTTGTATGCTAGAGAAAGCCCCACTTAAGATAGTCACTTTGTTCATTTCATTCTTTCGTTTCATTCTTTTTTTCCCCCAGTTTATTTTGCTGACTCCTCTTCCCCTTTGAAACCTCTCATTGTTAAAGTGCTTTTTTCTGTTCCCACTAACCAGGTCATCTCATAACATCGCATGGCTTTCAGTACCATCTGATGCCAGTGAATCTCAAATCTGTAGTCTAATCGTTCTTGTTCCTTCAAGTTGTGTCTGACTCTGCGACCCCTGTGGACTGTACTCACCATAGTCCAGTTCTTCTAGTTGTTCTGGTCAGGAATTCTGGAGACAGTTTTGACCCCTCTCTCTCACACTGCCTCGAACTAGTCCAGCAATTTCGTAGTCTCTCTAATTAAACATATCTAACATGCTACCACTTCTTACCACCCTCAGGGCCACCACTCTGCTCTAAGCCACCAGCATCTCTCATTTAGATGATTACAGTAGCCTCCTAATTGCTCTTCCTGCTTCTGTTTTTGCCCTGTTGAGTCTATTCTCTACACAATAGCCAGAGTGATCCTGTTAATACTTTTAAATGAGATCTTCCTCACAATCTTCCCATGGATTCTTATTCACATGGAAGTAAAGCTGATTATTTTCACTGTGACCTACAAAACCTTACATGATGGAGCTATCATTATCACTCTGATCTCATTTCCACTAATTTCCCATTTATTTGTGTCTGTACTGCCTTCCTTGCTATTACTTAAAAATAACAGGAACACTCTCTACTTTAAGGCCTTTCCCTATAATGCATTCTCTGCTTGGAATATCATCAGCAGATAGCCACATGGCTAGCTGACTCTCCTTCAATTCTTCACTCAAAATTATCCTCTCCGTGACACCCACCATCACTCCTCTCTAACATTTTATATCCACTTTCTCTCCTCTATCATCAGCTTCTCATTAGCTCTTATGCTGCACATAATATACTGAATGTTTTACTTACTTGTCTCTGATCATTTTCCAATTCAAATGATTTTTGTTTGGCTGGTTTCATTCACAAGTCATGGAACCTTGTAATCTGGCTCCAGAGTATTTTAGAAATGCCTTTGAAGAAAGATAAATCAGATCCTGGTTACTCTATAAGAGTATTCTTCAGATTGTTGTCTGAAGAGCAGTGATTCTGTAAAAAATCCTTTGAGAGAGAAGAATTTCTTGATCAAGTAAATGCTTCATGCACTGTCGTCCTGTTTAAGATTCGAACGTACATTTTTGTTTTAAAGACTCTCGATAGTCTGCCGAGAGACAGCAGGGTGTGATGGCTAACAGCACCGCCCCATCCTCACTGGGTGATAACACTGTGATCTTGGGCACATGACCTAATGTCTTTCTGCTTCAGTTTTCCAATCTGTAAACTGGAGTGAAAAATGGTACCTACCTCAAAGAGATGTTGTGAAAAGTAAGTACTCTTGCCTGGAAAACCCCATGGACCGAGGAGCCTGGAAGGCTACAGTCCATGGGGTCGCTAAGAGTCGGACACGACTGAGCGACTTCACTTTCACTTTTCACTTTCATACTTTGGAGAAGGAAATGGCAACCCACTCCAGTGTTCTTGCCTGGAGAATCCCAGGGACGGGGAAGCCTGGTGGGCTGCCCTCTATGGGGTCACACAGAGTTGGAAACGACTGAAGTGACTTAGTAGTAGTAGTATATATATAAAGTGCTTAAAATAGTGCCTGGAACATAGTGAGTGATTGCTATTATTATTAAAATTAATCTTTTGAACTTTGTTGAAACGTGTTTATTTGCTCATATGATATTTTTTCTCTCAAAACTATACACACACGTAATTAAAATTTCTAACACTGTGTTTTATGGGGCATACTCTAAGAAGCACAGAAAAATCTTGAAAATAATTATTATAACTCATCTGAGGATCTCATTTGTGATTAATATGATTATTTGATCATTTGTTTTTCAGTTCCAAAGGAAATGACAATAGCAAAATAAGACTGTTTTGATTATTTTGTTTAATATCACATATATTGTTGATAGTCAATTATAGAATACTATGGAGTATTTTCTGTTATATACAGTAAGTCTCAGTTCAGTTCAGTCGCTCAGTCATGTCCGACTCTTTGCGACCCCATGAATCACAACACACCAGGCCTCCCTGTCCATCACCATCTCCCAGAGTTCACTCAGACTCATGTCCATTGAGTCGGTGATGCCATCCAGCCATCTCATCCTCTGTCGTCCCCTTCTCCTCCTGCCCCTAACCCCTCCCAGCATCAGGGTCTTTTCCAATGAGTTAACTCTTCACATGAGGTGGCCAAAGTACTGGAGTTTCAGCTTCAGCATCATTCCTTCCAAAGAATACCCAGGGCTGATCTCCTTTAGAATGGACTGGTTGGATCTCCTTACAGTCCAAGGGACTCTCAAGAGTCTTCTCCAACACCACAGTTCAAAAGCATCAATTCTTCGGTGCTCAGCTTTCTTCACAGTCTAAACCTCACATCCATACATGACCACTGGAAAAACCATAGCCTTGACTAGACAGACCTTTTAAATCCAAATAGGAACATAGCTCAACAAACATCCTTTCCTTTTAGTGACTAGTTGCTCTCCTGTTACTTTTATGTCATGTCTACCTGATGACAAAATTTCTATACCTGTCAAAGCTCTAAATGTTAAAAAATAAATTATTTAGGATCAAGTTATTGTTACATGAATATTTATACATGTAGACAACATAAATTTAAAGTTTTTATTTTTAACTATTAAATATGAACAGTTAAACTTTATTGGAATGCATCTCCTATTGAGACAGATGGGTGTGGCCTTTATAATGCCTTTAGTAAGGAAACTATTTGTCAACGATTCTCCAGAGGATCTTACACCTCATAGCAATGCAACATAGTAATATGGGTAAGAGGTATGCCTTTTCTTTGCCAAGTTAGAGCAGAAGGGCCATCTGTGAAAGGAGATGTAGAAAACAGGCATTTTCCCAGACAGATGAGTTTAAGGAAAGTGGGTATAAGGAAGTAGAGGATTTGGAAACATTTTTTTTTTTAATCAGCCCCAACAGTGTACCCCTTTAAAAGTCTTTGCAGATTCCTCACAACCAGTGAAGACCACAGTTTTAAATCCCTGCATTTAACCTTACTGCATTCCATGGTAAGTGGTCAAGCCACTTATATAAGCAATAAGAAAAACAAAACTTTTATTAATAACAAGTCAAGGTACTTATTTAAAAAATAAAATACCAACACAGTTATATTACCAAAATCATAATTTTATAAAGTAATATAAGTACTACCTTACCTAATATTTCTGTAACACTTTACAATTTACTGTTATTGTGCATTATCTCATTTACATCTTTCTGTTGAGCTATTAAGTAGATGTTACCTCTGTTTCATCTCTGTTTTCTCAGTGAGAAAGTTGGAAGTTCTGAGAGCTGATTTGTTTACTGCTGCTGGAATTTACATCTGTTGACTCTTTGTCCAAGTGTGTTTTTTTTTTTTTTCCCTAGTACAGTGCAATTTTAGAGGGTATTCTTGATTAAAATTAGAGCATTCTTGAAGTCTGTATGAGAAAGAGTGCTATTGCCAGGGAGGCCAAAATTTGGATCGTGGCCTCAATTTTCTCTTACTCTGCTGTCATTGTCCTGTTAACCAGACAGTCTGCTTTGTGTTAAACACTACCCTCTATGATCTGAGGCTCTGTCTGAGGCCTTGAAGATAACCTGACAAATAATCTGTGGACCCTGCCATCTGGGAGCTCATTCACAGTAGAGTAACAGAGACAGGTATATTAAACAGGTAACTATGTGCTTCTCTGCATTATCAAAAGGATTCTAGCATTACTCTTTCTCAGGAGGATGGTAAGCAGTATTGCAGACTAGTCTAGCAGTCTTATCACAGCAACTGCCACCCATTATTTGACATGGCTCCTATGCTTTCTGGACCAAGTAACCAAGGGCGTGTGGTCTAATAAGAAAATTTATACAGAAAAGCCATTCTATACAGTGGAAATATAGGAGTCACGTACAGTAAAATCTACCTATGAAAATTCCTTGCATTTCCTACAAAGTACTGTAGGAAAGTACATAGATTCATTGTTATAAACCAGTATCATAATTAAATGTGTAAAATGTTTAAGTGCATATTGTTTGCCTGTATACAGTATAAAATACATACATAAAATGTTTCATAGTATTTTTCATGACATGCCATGCATACATACTTAATTCACGTACCTTAAATCCTTCTGGGACTCAACTCATCATTTGATCATGTGACAACCACCCTTGGTAGGTAGTTTTAGGATATAGGATCAGAGAGAGGTTTTGTGTGGGGTATGGGATTTTGGTGTGCTTGCTTGCTTTTTTCAGACAGAAAAACTTGAACGTTTTCCTGTGACAAGAGTCAAGACTCAGTAAAGTGAAGTCAAAGATACTTAATAGGTCAGAGGAGACAGAACGAGATGGCCTCTAGATCCTTGATCTTAGGCATTTTCTTACAGAAAACAATTATATTAACTAGACTAATTATATATAATTATATATGTGGCCTCCCTGGTGGCTCTGTGGCTAAAGAATCCACCTGCAATGCAGCAGACCCAGGTTTAATCCCTGGGTGGGGAAAGTCCCCTGGAGAAGAGCATGGCAGTCCACTCCTGTATCCTTGCCTAGAGAATCCCATGGACAGAGGAGCCTGGTGGGCTACAGTCCATGGGGCCACAAAGAGTTGGACACGATTTAGTGACTAAACTGCTACATATTAATTATATTAAGTAATTAACAGAGAGAAGGATTTATTTACACACATGTCACCAAAAATTAAGATTACAGTGATTCTGTGATGTCATAATATGTAATTATAAAAGGCAGACTCCAACCTTTAGTGTTAAGAAATGAGAAAAATACAATTGGCACTTAATAAAAATTAAAATTAAAAGTGGGATTGCCCCATATTCCATTTACTAACAATCCTCTTCTGCCCTTGTACTTTGAATAGTATTGAGATTTTTCTTGTACCTGCCCTTCTTTATTCTTGTTTCTTAATTATTAGAATTGCAGTATTTATCTTTAAAACTATAGACTCTTCTAAAGGCTGATGAAGAAAGTAGTCTTTTTCTTGTAGCTGCAAAGGAGCAGGTTGCACTCTTCATTATAAACTCTCTTTGAAGCTATTATTTTTAAGAACATTGTTTTGTAAGGTGCCCAGACTTTAGATATTAGCGCCATGTCTGGCAGAAGTAGCTTATTTTACCTTCAAAAATTCTAAAAGCCTGATTCATTCTACTTAATCTTATGTTGCTTTGGTAATAAGATTTAAATTGATGTTCTGTTTTCTATAATATATTCTTATTTCTTAAACCAAAATGGACTTATTGGTACTTTCCTCTCTTTCCATAGCCATAAAAGTAATAAAACCATTTTTCAGAACATTTTTAACAATAGCACTCTATTTTCAAGTACAATCTTATGTAGAACCAAATAAATTTAATAAATTTTAGAAAAGAACTTTTTTCTTACACAGTTATCCTTTCATATTTCATGGAAAATTGTAAACCTTAGAGTACCTCTTTGAAGTCCTTAAGAAAGCAATTTTTAAAAATTGTCTAACCTGTTTCTAAATTTTAAGTGCTGGCCTAATTTTAATGTTACTGTATATTCATCTCTTTTATCAATATTGCTCTTCACAATACTGTTGGAAATTGAGACCTTTTGAAACTCAGTTCTTCCTCTAAGAAAGTTCCCCTTGTCAATTGCAGTAGCTGAAGCGCTCCCTACACTGTGCTGTATTCTGCTCACCATCTTGTGCTTATCACATTGAATTCTAACATTTCTTCACCTGTCTTCCCTCATAAATTGTGGATGATTCTACCCCTAGAATGCAGCACAGTAACAGGAAAATGACTACTATTCATTGAGTGTTTGTCAGATACTGAGCCAAGCACGCTATATAGACTGTTATTGAATCTTCAACCTTCTACTGCTAAACAAGGAGGGACAAGAGAAGCTTTTAAGTGGTAAATAAGTAGTAGAGCAAGGATTCAGACTCATTTCCATCTCGAGTTCACATGGACTCTGCCTACTTTTGTTTGTCTATAATACAGAGGTAGGCATTATTCGTCTGGAAGTTGACAGTATCAAATGTGCATCTTATAGCAGTGCTGTGCAGTGCCTGCTAAGTTGCTTCCGTCATGTCTGACCTTGTGACCCTATGGACTGAGCCTGCCAGGCTCCTCTGTCCATGGGATTCTCCAGGCAAGAATACTGGAGTGGGTTGCTGGGCCCTCTTGCAGGGGCTCTTCCTGACCCAGGGACTGAACTGGCGTCTCCTGTGGCTCCTGCATTGCTGGCGGATTGTTTATTGCTGAGCCACCGGGGAAGCCCTTTGAAGTGCCATGCCAGAGTTAATATTTAATAGTAGTTAATATCCTAGATGCTGAAGCCAGACTTCTTGAATTAAAACGTGAGTGGTTTACTTAACCTCTCCATTCATTAGTTTCACCATATTTAAAATGAGGATAATAATGGGACCTACCACATGGAATAGTTGTAAGGATTAAATAAGTAGATGCAGCAGACCCAGGTTTAATCCCAGGTTTAAGGATTAAATAAGTAGATGCAGCCAAGGGCTTAAGAGTCTCCGGCATGGACTTCCCTGATGGTCCAGTGGTGAAGAATCTGCCTGCCAGTGCAGGAAACACGGGTTCGACCTCTGGTCTGGTAAGATTCCACATGCAAGGCAACTAAGCCCAGTAAGAGAGTAGCTCCCACTTGCCACAGCTGGAGAAAGCTTATGCACAGTAGTGAAGACCTAGCACACCAAAATAAATAAAGGGTCTCTGGCACATCATAAAAATGAAATAAATATTAGCTGTTACTATTTGTTTTGTTTACATTGCATTTTCCTTATATATTTTTCTCAGTAGTTCTCTCTCTATATATAAATATATATTTTAAATTACACTTGCTTATTTGTATGTATAAGCCTGCCTTCCTATATTTTGTTTACCTGACTAGCAAATAGATCTACTTGCTGTATTAACACGTCTCATGTTGTAGTCTAACTAGATGTTTTTGTTTTTGCAAGCTGCAAGAGATATCTAATTATTTAATCCATGTAGTAGGATCCTGCTAGATGTGTGATATGACTAAAAGAACAGAGGAGATAGTCATGAGCAAAACAGGTCGAAACTCTGCTCTCCAGCTGCTCAGAGCAGTGAACTCAAATATATTTTTAAATATCATGCCTCTATCAATAAACATTTCTGAGTAGACACCCCCAAAATGAATAGTTAATTGTTTATAAGTGATTCATGTGTCTTTCTGCTAGTCTGTTGTATAGATTTTTAAAATAAACTGGAAAATTGAAATTAAAACAATAAAGATTTAATAGAAATTACAGTTCTAATATTCTCTTTTCCCTGGGATATGTTCACCCCTCTTTGGAGTCCACTGACTCTAAAAGAGTAATCATGTGAAGGAAAAGTTCTGTGTCAGGAGCCTGACTTCATCTGGAGGGCCAGAGAAGATTTTCCTAAGAAGGCAACATTTAAGATAGAATCTGAAAAGGATGAATTTGGGGTTACCTAGGCAAAAAAATAAAGGGTGAAGTGTAACACAAATAGTGTTTATAGCCAGAAGCATGGTGTGTTCAGGAAACTGGAAAGGCTCTCATTGTGGATGGAGAGGCAGTGTCCTAGTTCAGTTCAGTTCAGTTCATGCACTCAGTCGTGTCCGACTCTTTGAGTGGCGGAAAGGTTGTCGGCAAGGAACAGGAGCAAGGCTTATTATACACCGCGGCTCAGCTGGTAAAGAAACTGTCTGCAATGCGAGAAACCTGGATTCAATCCCTGGATTGGGGAAAATCCCCTGGAGAAGGGAAAGGCTATCCACTCCAGTATTCTGGCCTGGAGAATTCCATGGACTGTATAGTCCATGGTGTTGCAAAGAGTCAGACACCACTAAGTGACTTTTGCTTTCACTATAAGCATTTAGATCTTAATTCTAATGGTCATGGGAAACTCTGGAGGAATTTAAAGAGAAGTAACATGATCAAATAATCACCTTCCTAGTTCTATTTGATTGATATTTTTCTCCCTTATTGTGGTGGTGGTGGTGACTTAGTCATGTCTGATATTTTTCTCCCTTATTGTGGTGGTGGTGGTGACTTAGTCATGTCTGACTCTTGCGACCCGATGGACTGTAGCCCACCAGGATACAGAAATCCATGGGATTTCCCAGACAAGAATACTGGAGTGAGTTGCCATTGCCTTCTCCAGGAGATTTTCCTAATCCAGGGATTGAACCCGGGTCTCCTGCATTGTAGGCAGATTCTGTACCTACTGAGCCACCAGGGAAGCCCCCTCCCTTACTGGTTACTGCTAAAAACAGGTCTGAAATGGTACAAATCAACAAGGGATTAAGGGGAAAGTCTTATGCAGCAAATTATTGCTTAAGACACTAAAAGTAATCTAATAATCATGTTGTGAGATTCTGTAACAATAAAAAGGTAGTGTATTCAGAAAGAAGAAAGTTTAAGATGAGGGCAAATTAAAAGTTTAAATGTTTCTCTTATTTTGAAAGCAATCTGAAATATAAAACCCAGGAAACAAATCAATACCTACACTTGATGAGGACAAATTAAAATTTTAAGTGTTTGTCTTATTTTGAAAGTAATCTGGAACATAAAACCCAGGAAACAAATCAGTACCTACACTTACACTATAATACATTCTCTCTTCAGCTTACAATGGTTAGCACTGACCTGTGAGCATCTTACCCTTGCTCTTTATCATTTGAAATCAAAGAAGAGCCCAAACGATGCTTCCAGTTATGACAAAGCAACACGCAGGACAGCAACAAAAACAGCTCACATCATGGCACAGTTCTGAGGATCTTACATGTATTCCCTAATTTAATACTCACAGTGCCTTTACCAAGTAGGTACTTTTAATATCACATTTTTATAAACATGGAGGTGAGAGAGTCAGACTAAGCCACACTTTTACGTACTATGCTCTGCTTTCTCTTTTAAGCTTCTCCATTAGGTAGTAATGGATCCTATACAATAAGAACCAAAATCACTTATCTCATGGGAAAGAATTGTTTGCCCTTTTGAATTAAAAATAACTAAAGTTTAAAAACCTTTTTAAGATGAGAAGCAAGGAGTTAATATTGACTTGTTTTTCTGGCTACACATTTAATCAATTCAACATACTATGATACATACTCATATCTATTATATAATGTCTGTTTTATGTTAATATGTATAAGATCTGAGTATTACACAAAAAGTAACAAAAATTATACTTTCTGCTTCCTGGAATATGTACCTATTCAAATAACTAGTATATCAAAGCAGTTTTTGAGCAGGGAAGTGGTAAATGAAAATACTCTTCTAAGAAAATAACAGGAATGAAGGGACCAACATCAGCTTTATTTAGGAAGTACCTGTAATAATTAGAGCCCAAGGTAATAATAAGTGTAATTGAAGTGGTCATCTAGAAATGGAGTTGAAGTTATATATGTGAGATATATTTCACTGAAAGAATTGATGGAGCTTCATGTCTAACTAGAACATAGTGATTAATATTTATACTGCCAAGAGTCAGTGACTCAGAAGTAAAGAATCTGCCTGTAATGCAGGAGAGACAGGTTCAGTCCCTGGGTTGGGAAGATTCCCTGGAGGAGGAAATGGCAACCCACTCCAGTGTTCTTGCCTGGAAAATCCCATGGACAGAGGAGCCTGGCGGACTATAATCCATAGGGTCACAAGGAGTTGGATGCAACTTAGCACACACATATGAGTAAATGAGCTTTTATTCATTGTTTTTGATACTTATAGGTGGTAAGTTTTGTCTTCTCTTGATTTTTACATTATACTTAAATTGCAACCAAAATTGTGAGATACAATATTTCAGCATTGCATTATTTGAATTTTCAACCATCTTGTATTCTGCTTTTAAACTATAATGAAAATCTGCAGGGCACAAATGAAATTAAGTCAGACCTAACTCAGCAGTATATAGGGCTTGCTCAACGGGCTGGCATTTAGAAAGTTCTCTTTGCATGGCTGTTGGATACCGCCACAATTAGCAGGTGTTGCCATGAACTATGCATTGTGATGTTGAGCCAGTAAAGTGCCTTGTAGCACAATGGAACCTTTGGAAAGGCCTATAGTACCCTTTAAAAATGAGGCTTTTAAAAATATCTGTACTAGGTTTATAACTTTTTTCTCATAATATTATCTTCTGTTGTATGCTGGAGAAATTGTCAAAAGCAGATCCTGAATTTTTTTTAATATGTAAATTAAGTGTTCACAAAAATATTGCTACATTTTTATCACATGTGGAGCTTGTGCAATATGTACAGAAGGTATTTAAAAATATTTCATGATTGAATTTAAAATCATCTATAATTTAAGTTGGAAAAACTAAAGAGTGATTCGATTTTGTTTTGCAGTGACCAGCACGTTGGTAAAATTTATTCCAAATCCTCCTCCTTTCCGGATTATGTCAGAAAGTCTCTAAAGAAGCTTGGGTTAGATGAGTCCAAGGTCAGTATATTATTGTCCACTGTTTCTTAAGAAACACAAGAACTTCTGTGGGGTTATGGATTGAGATAATACAAAATTATTTGCCTTCTACTTTTCTCTCATTTGTGGAAAACATCTAAATTATATTGAAACCAAACTTCAGTAATCTTAACTCCAGTTCACCTTTCCTGTCAATGTGGATAGCTGTTGTGTACCTCTAGAGTAATTCCCCTTTTAGGTTTATTCAGGTAAAATCTGCTAGTTCTCAAATAAAAATAGACTTAAAAAGTAAGAAAACAGAACAAATGAGAATTGTAGGTAAAGCAGAAGATGATTTTAATTTTAAACTGCATGCCTTTAAAGGCTCTGCTGGGCTAAGTCACTCAGTCATGTCCAACTCTTTGTGACCGCATGGACAGTAGCCCGCCAGGCTTCTCTGTCCATGGGGATGCTCCAGGCGAGAATACTGGAGTCGGTTGCTATGGAGTGGGTTGCCATGTCTTCCTCCAGGGATCTTCCCAACCCAGGGATCATGCCCATTTAAAGGCTGTATAAGTCATTAAAATAAAAAATCTTAAATTCAAAAAGTCTTCAAATGAGAGAATCCTGGAAAGTTGTAACATCATAGGCAGCCCAAGGGAATACTTAAGAATATATTGTTGAAGACAAAAAAGTAAGCTGATGGACTGATGGTAATAAATACTCTAACACTGAGAAAAAAGTAACATGATTCAGAAGAGTTATTAAATAAAATACTGAGTTGAACCTGGATCACTTTGGTATTTTGAATTGATTGTAAATTGAAATCAAGAATGAAATAGGTGGTGAAGGAATGAAATGGATTTCTTAAGGGAAAAAAAATTATACAGATATGGTTAAATTATATCAAAGCTAAAGGATATTATTTTTCATACCCATTATACATTTACTCTGCAGTTGTTTATTACTTAAAACGATTAGACTGGTACAGTCACTTTTGCCCTCTATAAAATAGCTATTAAAAAGCATTTAAATTTATAGGATTCAAGAAAAATTAAATGAATTAATATACATAAAACACTGAATACAATGTTTGTACATAGCAAGTACTTAACTAAATAATACTAGTTTTTATTCTACTTTTTGTATATGTACTGCTTATAATAATGCAATTGGTGTGACTTATATAAATATTTTTATTGTCACCAAAATGAAGATCCTTCTAGTTTTGCATAATAAGAACATCTGTCTCTTATACACATCTTTTTTAATATATTTTTAACCGACTAGTCTTTCTTCGTTAGTCTTAATTAGTGCATATATTTATTTCACATCAATTCCACTTCTTACAGTAATATTAAAAATGTAAACTTAAGCATAATTTTTGCAAATATTATTTTACTTAAAAATGCTTTATCATTTGCCAGAAATCCAGATAGAATGTCACTTATTTTTTCTGATGGCTTTCTCTTCCCAGGTTTGTCTTTAATAATAAACATAGTAAATGTCTCTTAGTATGCTTATTATATTACTAATTAAAATATTATTAATAGATAATATTTACTAAGCTTCCCTTGTGGTTCAAACAGTAAAGAATCTGCCTGCAGTGCAGAAGACCTGGGTTTGATCCCCAGGTTGGGAAGATCCCCTGGAGAAGGCAGTGGCACCCCACTCCAGTATTCTTGCCTGGAGAATTCCATGGATAGAGGAGCCTAGCAGGCTTGAGTCCATGGAGTCACAGAGTCAGACACGACTAAGCAACTAACACACATTTACTGAGGACTTGCTATGTGTTAGTTATTATGCCATAAACATCAACATTATCTCATTTACTCTTCACTAAAACTCTTATGTCAGATACTTATTATGCCCAATGTAATGATCTGGAAAGAGTACATCAGAGAAAGGCAAGTCATTTTCCCCTGGTTGAAGGGGCAGAGCTGGAACTTGCACACAGATTCAGCTTCCATCAGAACCTCCTCCACTGTCAGCCACCACTGTGCTAAGAAGTGCAATTAAAAACAAAAGGAAAAAGACTAATGTAGATAAGTATCACCATAAAAAGATCAGTTTTAAATGACTGTTTTTCTTAGTTATTAAAAGGTAATAATAGGACTTGATGATTTTTCTCTTAAAACTGTTTAAGCTCATTTACAGACAAATGTGTTGAATAAAATATGTGAGGAAAAGAAAAGGGATAAGAAGCCCAAGCTGGAAGGGGAAGAACATATAGAATATAATAAGGTGTTTAAAACCTAAGTGGTGTGAGAGGAAGCAAATAGATGAGTATGTGTTTTGAGGATTTTTTGTTTTAATTGTGATGGGAGACAAGAGAATTGTCTATCAGGCGAAAGTACTTGGAAATAGGATAACTTATTAAAACTGAACTTACATTTGTGATCTAATACAAAATCCTGTTGTTTTTCTCTCACATCATGAAGTATCAGTGCTAAAATTAAAGTCTTGACCACATGCATGATAAAAAGATATGAGTAGTTTTATTTTTAAAATGACACTAATTTTCATGTGAGATTCTAATTCTAAAAAGTATCAAAATCACTTAAATTTAAAATGTTAATTATATCAAATTATTTAAAAGATCTTTAACCAAATTTTCAATCATTTATTAACAAATTTTACATATAATTGAAAATGTGGTGATTGCTGTTGATGTGTCTGATCTCTCAAAGCACATGTCTTCATAGTCAAAACTGCATTATTAGGTAAAGTGCCTAGAAAATCTCCTAGCATGCTCTGATACTTTCTTAGTCACAAGAAATCATGTAAACCTGTGGAAAGACAAAGAATAGTCCCAGACAAAACATCATTCCAAAGGAGACTAGAACAGCATGTGCTGATATATAAGTGGCCCATACACAGCAGAAAATATTAATCCGTAAGTCCTGCAGTCAGTTGTGATACACAGCATTGGACGTTTTCTCTTAGAGCAGGACTTCTCAAACTCAGCGCATTTGGGTAATTCTTTGTTGTGGAGAGCTAACTTGTGTGTTGTAGGACGTTTAACATTCTTGGCCTCTACCCACTAGGTGTCAGCAATAGCACCCTAATGGTAGCAATCAATAATTTTTTTAAAAAATCTCCAGGCATAGGCACAAATGTCTTGGGGGGCAAAATCACCCTTGGTTGAGATCTGCTGTCTTCAAGCATTTGTCATCTTAACGATTCCATTAGCATTCTCATTGTAAACACCCTATTATCTTAAAATGCCACTTTATACAAAGAAACATAGAGTGTGGAAGATGGGAAAAGTAGTGATTCTGTTCTTATATTTTGAAGACTTTTTATCAAAATGATCTCCTCCTTGATGTTTAATTTTATATAGCTTTAACCGCTTAATGGTGATATTGTTTCAGTCCTGCATAAGATATAGTTCTGTTTAAGAAGAGTATGTCGATTTCACAGTAAAGCCAAGCCTACAATAAATGGTGTAGAGCATGAGCTACTTTACATCAGCAAGAATACTGTTTATAATAGATGGACTTCTTAGAATGAAATTTTATAGTACAATTCTTTGTAATTTAGTAAAGCACAATTACTTCTTTGTAAATTGTTTTTATAGAACTTTACGAAAGTCCAAAATAACAAAATCCTAGTAATTAACTTTACCTTGACCTTCAAAAAAGTTTGGTATTTTCAAATTTTGTCTTCTGTCCCAAATTTTAGTATCTCTCCACATTTTAGAAAACCTCCAAAACTGTCTTTAAGGTTTCATATTATCTTCATGGTCCACAGCATTTGTTTTTTCTTTTTTTTGTATTGCTTTTCTCTCTTTCTCCTTCCACATACATGTAGTGCACACACACAGTGCATGAGAGTACACACATCCGTAAAATTTTAAAGCATCCGATTTTAAAAGCAACGAAACTACTGTTGTTTCCTAGAGAAAGAGTGAGCTGGATCATTTGTCCATAAGAAAAGAAAAGAAAAGGAATTAATGTTCAAGAGCTTTTGTGTATGTGTTATGTACAAATAGAAAAGTGAAAGTCAAAGTCACTCAGTTGTGTCCAACTCTTTTCAGCCCCATGGACTGTAGCCTGCCACACTCCTCTGTCTGTGGAATTCTCCAGGCAAGAATACTGAAGTGGGTTGCCATTTCCTTCTCCAAGAGATCTTCCCAACCGGAGGATCAAACCCAGGTTTCCTGCATTGCAGGCAGACTCTTTACTGTCTGAGCCACCAAGGAAGCCCATATACATATAATGAATATTCAAATAATGTTACTCCCAGATATTGAGAATGAAATAGACAATAAAAGTGGTGATTTAATGAGGTGGATGCATGCTCTTGAACGGACTAAGCTGAAAAATCACTCAAATTTAGAACCTTGGTGGAAGTTGGCAGAGGATAAGTCAGAAAATTATCCTTAAATATTTCTCCAGAACAGGCCGGCAATAGCAAAACTTTTGAGACCACAATCATTTAGTTATTCATCAGCAAATATTTACTTTGAAGACTCCCATGTGCCAAGAACCATGGAAACTCTGGAGCTAAAGACATGACCCATGAGAAAAGAAAACAAGTAATTATAGCATGAACTTACAGTAATAGATATATATATAAAGTATGTACGCCTGGAGTGACTCACTCTGCCTATGAAGATTTTACGGAGGACATTGATGCCTTAGCTTGGTCTTGAAGGATGTGTAAGAATGTATTAAGCAAACAAGATGGGCAGGTAGTGAGCAAGGAACTCATTTCAGATGTGTGTGGTGGGGAGCATAGCTTGTACAAAACCACAGAGATGTAAGAAACATGATTCTGGACTCAACACAGTTGAAGCATAAAGCAAGTGGAGGAGGCAGTGTGAGAGATGAGGCCAAAGGACCAGGCGATATGGAGAGACCAGATAAACTTACCTTCGGACATTAGATCAGAGATGAATCAGTAGTAATTGTAATGACTAAGTGGTTTAAATACAAGTGGGAAGACAACCACAAATGCAAGAAGCTCATTAACTTTCCTGTAGTGATATTCACTGGTCCCTCAGTAACCTTGGGGAATTGGTTCCAGAACCCCCCACAGATAACAAAATACCAGGGGTGCCCAAGTCCCTTATATAAAATGGTGGAGTACAGGCAGCCCTCTGTATCTGTGGGTTCTACATCTGTGGATACTGTGGACTGACTGCTTATAAATGATCTACAGTAAATGAGGTCCTCTGACCCTAAAGAAACAGTGAATTCCTGATACAATTTAAGTATATAGGTAGCCTGTCATCTTTGGTGATGACATGTGCATTATTCCCATAAATATTTCCTGCTGCTTTTTGCAACCATTATAATAACACAGGGCTTCTCTGGTGGCTCAGACAGTAAAGAATCTGCCTACAGTGCAGGAGGCCTGGGTTCTATCCCTGGGTCTGGAAGATCCCCTGGAGAAGGGAACGACTACCCACTCTAGTATTCTTTCCTGGAGAATTCCGTGGACAGAGGAGCCTGGCAGGCTACAGTACATGTGGTCAAAAAGAGTCAGACACAACTGAGCAACTAAGCACCCACACATAATAACACAGGGATACCTCAGATTGTGGGTTCTATTCCAAAGCACTTCAGTAAAGTGAGTATTTCAATAAACCAAGCCACATGAGGTTTTTGGTTTCCAAGTGCATACAGAAGTTGTGCTTACACCATACTATAGTCTGTTATGTGTGCAATAGCATTGTGTTTCAAAAGCAATGTACAAGCCTTACTCAAAAATATTTTATTGCTGAAAACTACTAACCATCATCTGAGCCTTCAGCCAGTCATAATCTTTCTCCTGGTGGAGAGTCTTGTCTCAGAGTTGATGGCTGCTGACTGATGGCGGTGATGGTTGCTGAAGTTGGGGTGGCTGTGGCAGTTTCTTAAAATAAGACAACAGTAAAGTTGGCTGACTTTTCCTTTCACGAATGATTTCTCTAAGCATGCAGTGCTTTCCAGAACAGCTTTCAAAATTGGAGTCAAATGTCTCAAACTTTGCTTTATCAACTAAATTTGTGTAATATTCAACTAAATTTGTGTAATATTATAAATCCTTTGTTGTCATTTCAACAATCATCACAGCATCTTCCCCAGGAAAGCACTTCTTTGCTTATGCATAAGAAACAACTCATCTGTAATAACTTTATCATGAGGGTACAGCAATTCAGTCACATCTTTAGGCTCCACTTCTAATTCTTGTTCTCTTGTTATTTCTACCACACCTGCAGTTACTTCCTCCACTCAAGTTTGAACGCCTCAAAACCATCTCTGAGAGTTGGAATCAGCTTCCTCCAGGCTCCTGTTATTATTTTGACATGCTTCCATGAATCATGAATGTTCTTACATCTAGAATAGTGAATACTTTCCAGAATGTTTTCAATTTACTTTGCCCAGATCCATCAGATGAATCACTATTTATGGCAGCTATACCCTTACAAAATGTATTTCTTAAATAATAAGACTTGAAAGTCGAAATTACTGCTTGATCTATGGGCTGCAGAATGGATGTTGTGTTAGCAGCCATGAAAATAACATTTTAGTCTTGTTGTGCATCTCCATGAGAGCTCTTGAGTGACCAGGTGCTTTGTCAGTGTGTAGTAATATTTTGAAAAGAATCTTTTTTTTTTTTTTTTCTGAGCAGTAGATTTCAACAATAGTCTTAAAATATTCAGTGAACCATGCTGTAAACAGATGTGCTAACATCCAGACTCTGTTGTTCCATTTACAGAGCACAAGCAGAGTAGATTAGCATTATTCTTGAGGACCCTAGGATTTTGGAGATGGTAAATGAGGTTGATTTCAAAGTCCCCAGCTATGCTAGCCCCTATCTGACAAGAGATTTCAGCCTGTCCTTTGAAGCTTTAAAGCCAGACATTGAATTCTCCTCTTTAGCTACGAAATTGCTAGATGGCATCTTCTTCTAGTAGAAGGATGTTTCATTTACACTGAAAATCTGTTGTTTGGTGTAATTATCTTAGCTAGATCTTCTGGATAACTTACCATAGCTTCTGCATCAGTACTTGTTGCTTCATCTTGCTCTTTTATGTTGTAGAGATGACTTCTCTCCTTAAACCTCATGAATCTGCCTCTGCTAGCTTCAGACTTTTCTTCTGCAGGTTCCTCATCTCTATCAATCTTCATAGAATTGAAGAAAGTTATGGCCTTGCTCTGGATTAGACTTTGGCTTAAGGGAATGTTGTGGTTGGTTTTATCTTCTATCCAGACCACTACAGCTTTCTCAGTCAGCAGTAAGACTTTCATTTTCACATCATTCATGTGTTCCATGGAGTAGCACTTCTAACTGAAATTTTCCTTTGCTTTCTCAACGTGGTACCACGTCCACCCACCTTGAGTTCTAGCCAAGGGTGTATCAGCAGCCTCAGCCCTACCATCTACTGATGAAAAGAAGGTCAGTTGCTAACCTGTCTTCTGATCAGGTAGTGTGTGGGGAGGATCTCTGAACAATTGTGTATCTCTTATCCATTCATCTGGCCCATTCCTCATGGAATTGAAATATGGCCCACCTTTGCTTATCTGGGCCCCCATATATAGATCTATAAGAAGACAATTTTAATAAATAATTTAGGAAAAGAGACAAATCAGCCAAGGCAAGGGGAGAAGGGGGCAACAGAGGATGATGAGATGGTTGGATGGCATCACCAAGTCAATGGACGTGAGTTTGAGCAAACTCTGGGAGATGGTGAAGGACAGGGAAGCCTGGCTTGCTGCAGGTCATGGGGTTACAAAGAGTCGGGCGTGACGTAGCAACTGAATAACAACAATGTCAGCCAACTACTCAAGATCCATATCAACAGTGATAGATCATACTGATAGTAAATACCCTGGATATTATATGAGGAATATGATACTTTACATCTGTAGTCTTTCTCTCAAAATCTATAGCCCCAGTCTAATTATGAGGAAAACTGTTCCCAATGATGGAATATCATACAAAATGCTTGACTAGGGCTCCTGAGTAATATCAAGGTCATCAAAAACTAGGCAAGTCTGTCAAAACCAACAGGACTATTGGAATTTAAAATGTAAAAAAAAAAAAAAAATTGTAAGAAAACTAAGGGAAAAAAACCTAAAGTCCCTCATGTGACTTCTCATTTGCTGTCTCTCACCTAGTTTCTCTTGAAGACTGGGTATCTCCCTAAACATAAACCACAGACCACTGAGCCAGGGCCCCATTACGCAGCTTAGCTATTATTAGTCCCTTTTTCTGGAGTCTTGGAGATGGGCAGCAAGGAGCAATGGAACTCATGACCAAAGCTCCCAGCTGGCATTCAATGTGCACTTCAACTTGTAAGTTTCCATGGATGTTCTTGCCTACACCAAGCACCTCCTCAATTATGACGTCTTCTTTATCTCTAAGGTGTTTGCCCTATCTTGGCTCTTACTGGGTTTAACTACGGTAATGTCATCAGTAAAATGAGACCATGCATATATGTATGTTACAGGTTCATCCTAGAACTAAATAGTGTCTTCATAAAATTTCCATAGATTCTCTGATCTAGTCTTATGAGACTGATGGTTGAGCATTTTATTGGAAAAGTTGATTAAAGCATGAAATCATATCTTAAACACTTAATTTTTTACTTAGAAACATTAATATAATTGTATCCACCAAGCATTTGGTATAAGAATAAGGCCATTTATTTTGTTTCTTGCACACAGCTTTGCATATAATTTCTCTAGTTAGATTTCTACCTTAACTTCTGTCCATCAAACCTCTATAATGCATAGTTTATAGTATCCACCTTTGGATTATTCAAAGTAAGGCAAAAGATGTCCTTTTTTTTTTGATAGGAAAGTAAAGATGATAGTCTTATCTTTTCTGTTCAAAATCACACAAAAGCAGCAAATGGAAAGAGAAACAGAAATACAAACTCCTTTTTGACAAAATCAAAAAGTCTGTTAAATCTCAAACCATGTGTATTATGAAGTTCACTGAAGGTAAAGAGGGATACAGAGTGCTGTCGAGAGAAATTGCCTGGGCTTGCAGATCACCAACACAGCCAACAGTCCAGTACTTTAAAGCAGCGTATCCTGAGGGGCAAAATCAACAATCCCCAGTTTGAAACAAAACCATTTTATGACCAGGGTGGTACTTCTCAATTTGACATAAAGGAGACACAGAGAATACTGTAGAACCAAAGGAATCACACTGAAAAACTGTGTTTGTAGGAAGCAGTATGCTGATGAGGCAGGACTGAAAAAAAGGTTGTGAGTTCTGAGTTGTTCTGTAACTGCTAATCTCACATGACAGGACAGAAGTAAAGACTAAAGGCTGTAATTCAAACACATTCATAATTTTTTGAGGTGAGTTTTGCTGGCTTGAAGTTCAGGCCTAGACTTAGTCCAATATAATCTACTGTAAAAATTTGATTCAGGAGGTACTCATTCAATCCGAAGATGAGCAAAATAAGGGCTGGAGAGAAAGCCACAATCTTGGGTTCTGTACCAAAGGGGAGATATTAGTGTTTTCTGGAAGGCCACACTAGAAATTGGATGAGATAAAGCCTTACTTTTCACTGTTAGATACTTTTTTGTATTTTTTTTTTAAATCAAAAGAAACTTCATGTAATAGAAAAAGAGTGGGGTCTTTAAAAAAATATTTATACATTTGCAAGGAAATCTGAATACAAATCCTTTCAGATTTTAGACTCTTTTTATTCAGTGTGTCATTTGTCTTGACTACATATGCATGCATACATGCTGAGTCGCTTCAGTCGTACCTGACTCTCTGCAACCCTGTGGACCATAACCCACCAGGCTCCTCCGCCCATGGTATTCTCCAAGCAAGAATACTGGAGTGGGTTGTGATGCCCTACTCCAGGCGATCTTCCCAACCCAGGGATCGAACCTGCTTGTCTTATGACCCCTGCATTGGCAGACAGGTTCTTTACCACTAGTGACACCTGGGAAGCCCCTTGATCATGTTTCTTCTGGTGACTCCTTTATCAAGCCTTACACAAAGACATTCAACATATAAAGAAACTTTTCCTTTTGCATCTATATTTTATTGATTTTTTGATATTTTTATCATGTCATTATAACGTACCTATAATAAAAAAGTTTAGGAACAAATACACTTAATGCAGTAGGTATAAAGCTCAACTGGTGAGAACAGAACATGTATTAATAAATTATCTACAAAGTGGCCTACTAACCACAAGGATTCAGTGTACTATGGGTATCATGTTTCAGAGAAAAAACAGAAAGCAGTGCTTGTTGATGGATTGGCTAAGTATTGTTAGAAGAAATTATGTTTAATATGAATATGTCTTTACTGTATTCCTTTCACCTTTTCGTTATTCTCTATATTTTTTTAGATATATTGTTTAAATTTTAGTTATATTCGGAAATGTTTATTAAGTTCCTACCTATTGTGTACCCCAAACGTAGAAACAAGTGAAGGTAAATATTTCATTACTACTTGTTGAAATCAGAGTTAACAGGATCTTATTATTGATTTTACTTATGATATGCTGAATAACCTATATTGATGCAGAAGATTTAAATGAAAGAATTTAGTTAAATTGACTTGCTTCATGAACATTCTTAGAGCTCTTCAGACACATAAGATTGCTTTGAATTACTATGTTTGTTTTACTTTAGGGTACATCTGAATAGGGAAAAATATATATTTTTTTTAACTGTTACTAAATTTATTATTGTTGTTGTTTTATCTTGAAGTTGCCAGAAAAAATTATAATGAACTACTATGAGAAATATAAACCTAGAATGAATGAACTGGAGGCTTTTAATATGGTAAGTCTCAGAATTAAACATATTAAATTGAATATGTTGCTAGACTTGAGTGGGATCCTATTAAATTTTTTTTTTATGGGGCCAACCAATCTATGTTGTTTTTCTCTTAATGTAGAAAAGCTGTTTTGGATCATTTCCTATTTTAGAACTATATTAGGCGTCAGTACTGTAATAAAGGGAACACATGGCAGATTTCTCTTAAAGTGTATTAGAAATGCATGGCAAGAAGTTTTAGAGTTCTTTGAACACATATTGGTCTCAACGCAATTATTTCACAAGCATTCCTTTTAATGAATTTCATTCTTAGTACCCTTTTAAAAGCTTTCTATCACATATGTATGATTGCTTTTGGATTCCATCCCAAAGTCACTCAAAGGATATTCTTTTCCTTTAACTATTAAAAGAAAAACTTTTGATCTCTGAAGTACTTATTTTCTGAAGATGTACAATGGATATTGGAGATTTGGCCTTGTGCAAGTTTCTGTAGATATATTTTCTTAAATGTAAGTGTTAAGTTAGTATTTTTGTTTGTTTTAAAGTACCATTGTGCTATCTTATTCTTTCTTTTAGTTGAAAGTTGTTCTAGCTCCCTGCATAGAGACCTTGATTCTTCTGGATCGACTTTGCTACCTGAAAGAGCAGGTATATTATGTTAATTTTAAATGCATAACAAGTATCTTTATTAAATCCAGTAATATCGATCTGCTTATAACTACAATAACTTTCTTTCACATAGCTAGTAAGATAATTTTACTTGTTATAGTTTCCAAGTTTAAATAGTCTTTCCATCTCTTTTGAAGCAAAAGCATATGTATAACAGATGTTTCCCCAAAAAGTGCTATAATAAAGTGTACATTCTTTTAATTGTATGGTAATTACTATACAGTAGACAATGCACACAATCATCATATGTGACATACTGTATAGCTAGGATATCAACATAAAGGATATCATTTATATGTTTCACTTTGTAAGAATCAGCTTTTAATTCATTTTTTAATTTGGGGACATATGTACTCTGCAGTACAGAAATTTCTTTCTAATCATTGCTTCTGTTTTCTCAGGATTACTTGTTTTATCTGTGTTGAATGACAAAATGATTTTTTGGTTTATCTTTGGGGAAAATGTGTTTTTCAGATTCTAGTCTAAGCTGTAATCAAAATTAGGTTTTTGAGCTGTTTAATCCCATTTGTAGATTCAGCTTTATGTTTTCACTTAAGCTCTTTAATTTAATATTTCTTTTATCATATGAAGAGCTTTACTTCTTTTCAGCAAGCTACTTGGAGCAAGTGGATTTTAATAAATGATATTTTTACAGAAAAAAGCAGTTTTTAAATATTTGGATAGTTCTATACTTTGCTAAGCTACTAACTAACTCAAAATCACTGGAAACTTTTGCTTTTCACCTTGGTAGTTCACAGAATCAGGCTTATTTTACTAGATACTCATCATTTTCCTTTTCAAAACAATTTCCAGTGACCTAAATAAAATAGGTAGGCATAACAGTACATACCGAGTTTAACTGGTAATGCAGTGATGGAAATCCTGCAGTTGTTCATTTGATAATATCTTAAATAATATTATGGTTATAAAAGTAATACATACTTAATGTTAGAAAATTTTAAGTGAAGAATATCAAAAAGAAAGTTGGAAGTAACTATAATCTCACCTTTCAGCATTAGCTCTTAAATTATTATGTTTTCGAGGGCTTTTAATATACATATGTTGCGTGTGTATGTATGAGCACATTATTTCTACTTTAATTAAAAATGGAATCAAATTATAAATACAGCTTCTCATCTAATTTGTTTCATTTTTTTATTTGGATTTTTTTCTGTCTCATTAAATGCACTACAGAAGCTGAATGATGTTTCACCATATAATTTATTTGAGCAATACCCAGTTGTCTCTAGCCACTTTCACTTTTTCCAGTTGTAACAAGGAGTAGCCTGGTGTTTCACTCCCTATGTACATCTTTAATTATTTCCTCAATGTAAAGTCCTGAAGGTGAAATTCTAATTTAGAATTTTATTCTAAATTAAAATAATTTAATTAATTAAATTTGTTAATTTTCTTCAACAGAGAGCTCTCATATTCTAGTATATAGTCTAACATCTCTCATTTATATCTTCAACAAACAGTTGTCTATTTAAATCACTTATCAATTTACAGGATGATATCATGTGGTCTGCGCTTGTGAGGTTGTTTGATCCTGTGAAATCTCCCAGGTGTTATGCCATTATTGCCCTGAAGAAACAGCAATGATTTCAATTGAAGCAAGGTATTAGCTATATCTGTTTGTGGAATCTTTTGCTAATTTTGTTTTTCTAAACATTAATACAATGTTATGTAAATATTTGAAAAACATTGTTATATATCTTAAGTCGATAATAAAACAATAGCTAAAGTGGAATGCCTTAATCCATTTTCCATTGTCAAAGCATACATTAATTCTTTTAATATAAATTTATTTATTTTAATTGGAAGCTAATTACTTTACAATATTGTATTGGTTTTGCCATACATCAGCATATATCCGCCATGGGTGTACATGTATTCCCCATCCTGAACCCCCTTCCCACCTCATGAAAATACTAGAAAAGGATTGACCTACATTTCTGAATTAGTATGTCCCTGCTGCTGCTGCTGCTGCTGCTGCTGCAAAGTCAGTTCAGTCGTGTCTGATTCTGTGCGACCCCATAGACGGCAGCCCACCAGACTCCCCTGTCCCTGGGATTCTCCAGGCAAGAATACTGGATTGGGTTGCCATTTCCTTCTCCAATGCATGAAAGTGAAAAGTGAAAGTGAAGTCGCTCAGTCGTGTCTGACTCTTGGCGACACCATTGACTGCAGCCCACCAGGCTCCTCTGCCCATGGGATTTTCCAGACAAGAGTACTGGAGTGGGTTGCCATTGCCTTCTCCGAGTACGTCCCTAGGACATTATAATCTGGGCCTTGTTTCCTGTTCAGTATTAGAGACTTCTACTATTTATTGCATATCACATTTTGACGTTTTACTGACTTAACGTATGAAAGGTATAGTTATACTTACAGTAAAACTAGTTGGTCCTGAAGATCATTAGTGTTTTCTTTCACATTTTGGAAGGATTTTTCATGTTATCAGGAAGGAAAAAGTCATGCTTAAATAAATACCCAGGGAACAGGCCAGATATAAAAAGTCCTTAATATAAAGAATACTTTATACTCTGTTTTAGTCTAAATTACATGAGGAAGTATTTTGTGTCCTTAAAGGAATAGTCTTCTTGTAATTGAGATATTCACCTTAAGGATTCTTTTTTTTTTTAATTAATTTATTTTAATTGGAGGCTAATTACTTTACATTATTGTGCTGACTCTTGCCATACATTGACATGAATCAGCCACAGGTATATATGTGTCCCCCCATCCTGAACCCCATCCACCCACCTTCCTCCCCACCCCATCCCTCTGGGTTGCCCTAGAGCATCGGCTTTGGGTGCCCCGCATCATGCATCGAACTTGCACTGGTCATCTATTCTACAAATGGTAGCATAAATGTTTCAGTGCTATTCTGCCAAATCATCCCACCCTCGCCTTCTCACACAGAGTCCAAAAGTCTGTTCTTTACTCACTTTAAGCATTCTTGGGGCTTTGCATCTTACAAAAATAAACGATGAGCTGGCACTTAATGAATCATCTGGTGCTGTGTAAAAAGTCAAACTAGGAAAAGCAAGAGTGAATAGGAGAAGACTAGTACTCTGCTCAGAGTGGTGCAGAGTCCTCTCATTAGCAGAAAACTTGAGGTTTCTGATTTGCACAGAAGTGGACAGGTGTGGGGAAAAAAGACGACGTAAAATTTTTCCAGGAGAAAGAGTAACTACTTTCTTAAATTTTAGAATCTGTCCACAGGTGAGAATAACTTTTTGCTTTGGGTTGTGATACTGAGTTTGTAGCTAGTATATATGTGAGAAGATCCTGATGCTGGGAAATAAATGTGAAAATACCCTGGTGCAGTATATATGTGTGTATATATACTATATATGTGTGTGTGTATACACATATGTACTTGTGTATATGTATATATACATAATACATATACATATATAGGTATATATGTAAAAAGACCCAGGCAACCAGTATATATTAGAAAAGACCCTGATGCTGGGAAAGATTGAAAGCAGGAGAAAAAGGAGATGACAGAGGACGAGATGGTTGGATGACATCACCGACTTGATGGACATGAGTTTGAGCAGGCTCCAGGAGATGGTGAAGGACAGGAAAGCCTGGCATGCTGCAGTCCATGGGATTGCCAAGGGTCAGACACGACTGAACAGCAATAGCAACATATGTGAATGGTCAGGTGCTTTGTATACTGAGTAAGATACTGGGAAAATTAGCCATTTTTCAAGCTCTTTATGCTGACAGTTTTGAACATGTACAGAAGTGGAGAGTAGATTATAATAAATCCCCATGTACTCATCACAGACTTCAATAATTAGAAGCATTTACCAATCTTGTTTCATCAGTACACACATGAGCATGCACACATACACACTTGTCACACGTACCCCGCTTCCATGGAGAATTTTAAGGCAGATCTCAGGCAACTTGTTATTTTACCTAAATACTTAAGTGTGTATTTCTAAGTTAAGGATTTTTTTTCCCATAGTAATCTATCACTTTCATCAAGAGGCTTTTTAGTTCCTCTTCACTTTCTGCCATAAGGGTGGTGTCATCTGCATATCTGAGGTTACTGATATTTCAAGCTCAATCAAGATTGCAGCTTGATTCCCAGCTTGTGCTTCTTCCAGCCCAGCGTTTCTCATGATGTACTCTGCATAGAAGGAAATGGCAACCCACTCCAGGATTCTTGCCTGGAGAATCCCATGGATGGAGTCGCCTGGTAGGCTACAGTCCACGGGGTCGCAAAGAGTCAGACACGACTGAGCGACTTAACCTTCACCTTTCTGCATAGAAGTTAAAGAAGCAGGGTGACAATATACAGCCTTGACGTACTCCTTTTCCTGTTTGGAACCAGTCTGTTGTTCCATGTCCAGTTCTAACTGTTGCTTCCTGATCTGCATATAGGTTTCTCAAAAGGCAGGTCAGGTGGTCTGGTATTCCCATCTCTTGAAGAATTTTCCACAGTTCATTGTGATCCACACAGTCAAAGGCTTTGGCATAGTCAATAAAGCAGAAATAGATGTTTATGGATGTGAGAGTTGGACTGTGAAGAAAGTTGAGCACCAAAGAATTGATGCTTTTGAACTGTGGTGTTGGAGAAGACTCTTGAGAGTCCCTTGGACTGCAAGGAGATCCAACCAGTCCATTCTGAAGGAGATCAGCCCTGGGATTTCTTTGGAGGGAATGATGCTAAAGCTGAAACTCCAGTACTTTGGCACCTCATGCGGAGAGTTGACTCATTGGAAAAGACTCTGATGCTGGGAGGGATTGGGGGCAGGAGGAGAAGGGGACGACAGAGGATGAGATGGCTGGATGGCATCACTGACTCGATGGACATGAGTCTGAGTGAACTCCAGGAGTTGGTGATGGACAGGGAGGCCTGGGGTGCTGCGATTCATGGGGTCACAAAGAATCGGACACGACTGAGCGACTGAACTGAACTGAATCTATCACTTGTCCTCATTCACATTTCCATGATTGGCTGCAAATGTCTTTGCATATTAATACCTCAGTTGGTTCAGTTCAGAATCTAAGCAGGGTTCACACATTTGCATCTGATTGATGTGTGTCTTTAGGTTACTTTTTTATTCTCTTTCCTTGTGTTGTTTCCTATACCAGTAGCTTTCTCAGGAGCAGAAAACCTTTCCAGGCTACTTTCTTTCCTTTCATAATTTTACTTCTATGTAAAATTTTAAACTTTTTTCTGAAGTTCAAATATTCATATAACATTCATTCCTCCTTATAATAAAAAAGAGGAACCTTATATGGGTAAATCTCTGTTTAGTATTACAAATGTTTTAATACCAAGGAAACTATCCAGTAACTTCCCAGTGTTTTAAAACATTGTCATAAATTGCATTAACCAATGAAGACTTCCCATTTTTTAGTAATCAGAAATGAGAGATATCAGCATCAGATTAGCATGAGATGATCTGTACGATCACACTGAGATAAGATGTCAGCAAAAAGAAAAGAAATATAATATTTTGGTAGGACTTTATACACATGAATCCCCACTGAACTGTATGTAGACCCTCATCTCATAAAAACTGCCATTTGAGAGCTCATTTACAAGTTGAACTAAAGAATGGTGCATTGGCAAGAGCACCATTTCTGACAGTTACTATCTGAGAGAGTTAAAGCAAAACTTTTACTATCTCAGAGCCTCATTTGTAAAGTGGGGGTTTATTTAATATTCGCTTTATTAACATTTATTGAATGCCTGTCTTCCCAGATGTCTCAGTGGTAAAGAATCCACCTGCCAATGCTGGAGACATGGGTTTGATCCCTGGATCAGGAAGATCCCCTGAAGGAGGAAATGGTGACCCACTCCAGTATTCTTGCCTGGGAAATCCCATAGACAGAGGAGCCTGTTGGGCTACAGTTTATGGGATCACAAAGAATTGGACACAACTGAGCATGCATGCATGTATAATTGAATGCCTACCATGTGTCAGGTATATGTAGACACTGGCAGTATAGAGACAAACAAGAAATGTTTCTGTCCTCAAAGCATTCAGTGAGGAAGACAATGAAATTATACTAATTACAATCATTAATACTATAATTACTGAACACGGCTGAGAGGACCATGGCATAGGATTCTTTAGGGCATCTTTAGATCAATACACTTGGGGGCAAGAGGGAATCAGTAATGTTAGTACCATAGTTTGGATTCATGTAAATTAAGTTGTATCCTTGCCTAAGTCACTTAACTATTTGGTGTACTTCAATTTTCTCATCTGCAGAAATAACGTAAGAATAGAATTTACTCCAAGTATGTTATGAGGGTTAAAGGAACAAGTATGTGTCATTGAACTCCCCCAAAATATCTCCAGGCACCCTGTTTATCAAACAAAATTAAGTTTATTGGAATTCTCTGCAGTAAGAGGAAACTCCTCCTGGACAGTCTCTGAAGGGGAAGTCAGGGGTGGAGGATATTTGTAGGATTTCAAAGTCTGGGCTCAAGTAGTTTAAGGTAGCTTTTTTAAGGTGGAGAACAGACAGGGATTTGGGAAAGTTCCTGACCTGATACAAATTTTATGGTTAATATCTATAGCAGGGTGAGGGTCTCAAAGCATGTCTTAATGATAAGCAAACTGTTGCTTGATAAGTTAACTCTTTGCCAAGGTGAACAGATTGTTTATCTGAGATAAATTAACATATGGGAATTTCCTGAAACAATGAAGTTATTTATTGGTTTATGGTCTTATCTTCCTTGGGCAAAGTTTTCTTGTCACAAATAAATCGTGTTGACACAGGTGGTCTCAGTTCTTAGACTCCATAGCTCTGTCAGATTAGTGCAGATGGTTGCAGTTCTCCTTGTAAAGTACTTAATTCCTGGCACATAATGCATAATATAAAAGCAATAGTTGTGGTTTTTAAATGTCCTAGAGGGAGACAAATGGAAGCTTAACTGTCTTTATAACAGTGATTTTTGTAGGAAAAAAAGAGTGTTTTGTAGGGGAAAAACAGTGATTATATCTATAGGTATAAATGCCTAGAGTTATACAAAAGGCTTTCTATACCACATAAATCTGATTGTTCTTTAATTTGTGTTTCTTGCTACTGTACATAATAATGATAATTATTATTATTATTACCCTTTTTAACATGCATAGTTATTCCAAAGTCTTTGCATGTCATGTGGCTTCATTTTTACCAAGTTTTTTTTTTTTTTAATTGAAGTATAGTTGGTTTACATATTATATGCTACAGGTATACAACATAGTGATTAATAATTTTTAGATGTTATACTCCATTTATAGTTGTTATAAAGTATTGTCTATATTTTTCTGCTGTGTCAATCTGATCTCATCACTTCATGGCAAATAGAAGAGGAAAAAGTGGAATCAGTGACACATTTTATTTACTGGGGATCTACAATCTCTGCAGGCAACTGCAGCCACAAAGTAAAAGATGCTTGCTTGTTGGTAGGAAGCTATGACAAACCTAGACAGCATATTAAAAAGCAGTGACATCACTTTGCCAACAAAGGTCCGTATAATCCAAGCTATTGTTTTTCCAGTAGTCATGTCCGAATGTGAGAAAGAAGAAAGCTGAACACCGAAGAATTGATGCTTTCACATTGTGGTGCTGGAGCAGACTCTTGAGAGTCCCTTGGAATGCAAGGAGATCAAACCAGTCAAACCTAAAGGAAGTTAACCCTGAATATTCATTGGAAGGACTGATGCTGAAGCTGAAGCTCCAATACTTTGGCCACCTGATGTGCAGAGCCATCTCGTTGGAAAAGACCCTGATGCTGGGAAAGATTGAAGGCAAAAGGAGAAGGTGTCAGGAGAGGAGGAGATGGTTAGATAGCATCACCAACATATATGTGTGTGTGTGTGTACATATATATGTACATACTTATGTTTATATATATAATATTTCTATATGCTTCATTTTTCCTTCCAGTTTTATTGAGATATAATTGATATCCAGTACTGTTTAAGGTATACAGCATAATGATTTTCCTTAAATTCATGAAATGTTTACCACATTATTTAGTGAACATCTGTCATTTCATATAGACACAAAATTAAGGAAATAGAAAAAAATGTTTTCCTTGTGATAAAATCTTTCAGGATTTACTCTCTTAAAAACTTTCATATATAACATGCAGCAATGTTAATTGTATTTAAGTTGTGTACTATATTCCCTAGTACAATACTTATCTTATAACTGAGAATTTGTACCTTTTGACTGCCTTCATTCAGTTCCCCCTGCCTTCCCTTATAACCACAAATCTGCTCTCTTTTTCTATGAGTTGCTTGCTTTTAAAGTGTAATTTATCTACAATTAACACTATGTCAGTACCTGTTACACAGCATAGTGATTTGATATTTCTGTACCGGTCAAGATGATCACCACAATAACTCCAGTTACAATCTGTCACCATTCAAAGATATCACATAGTTATTTTACAAATTTAATTTGAAGTATAGTTGATTTACAATGTTGTATTAATTTTTACTGTACAGCAAAGTGATTGTCATATATATGTCATATATGAATATACATACACACACATATATGGGCTTCCCTGGTGGCTCAGCTGGTAAAGAATCCGCCCGCAATGCAGGAGACTTGGGTTCAACCCCTGTGTTGGGAGCATCCCCTGGAGAAGTGAAAGACTACCCACTCCAGTATTCTGGCCTGGAGAATTCCATGGACTGTCTAGTCCATGGGTTTGCAAAGAGCCGGACATGACTGAGCGACTTTCACTTCCCTTCATGTATATATATATATATGGGATTTTTGTTTTTTCATATTTTTTATATATATATAAAATAAGGATGGTGGTGGTGTATGGGCTCGGTCACGTCCCAGTCTTTGCAGCCCCATGGACTGGAGCCCACCAGGCTCTTCTGTCCGTGGTATTTTCCAGGCAGAATACTAGAGCAGGTTGCCATTTCCTGCTCTGGGGGATCTTCCAAACCCAGGGATCAAACCCACATCTCCTAGATTGGCAGGTGGGTTCCTTACCACTAGCACCATCTGGGAAGCCCATACTCACATGCATTCCTTCTTATATTCTTTTCCATTTGTGGTTTATCACAGGATGTTGAATATAGTTCCCTGTGCTGTATACTAGGGCCTTATGGTTTATCCATTCTACATACAATCTTTTGCATCTACTAACCCCAAATTCCCAGTTCATCCCACCCACCCCCCATCCCACACTGTACATTTCATAACCATGACTCATTTTTTTTGCAATTGGAATTTTCTACTTCTTAATCTCCCTCACCTATCCTCCCCCTCCCTAACCTGCTCCCCTCTGGCAATCATCTGTTTGTTGTCTATAGCTATGAGTCTATTTCTATTTAGTTATGTTTGTTCATTTGTTTTGATATTTAGACTCCAAATATAAGTGAAAGTGAAGTCGCTCAGTCGTGTCCGACTCTTTGTGACCCCATGGACTGTAACTTATCAGGCTCATCTGTCCATGGGATTTTCCAGGCAGTAGTACTGGCGTGGATTGCCATTTCCTTCTCCAGCAGATCTTCCCGACCCAGGGATCGAACCCAGGTCTCCTGCATTGTAGACAGACGCTTTACCGTCTGAGCCACCAGGGAAATCCTAAATATAAGTGAAATCATTCGCATTTGTCTTACTCTGTCTGACTTATTTCACCTAGCATAATACCTGCCAAGTCTATCCATGTTGTTGCAAGTGGCAAAATTTCATTCCTTTTTTACCTAAGTAATATTCCTGTGTGTGCGTGTGCATGTGCATGTGTGCGTGTGCGTGTGTGTGTCACATCTTCTGTTTCCATTCATCTATTGACAAGCCCTTAGGTTGCTTTCATATCTTGGCTCTTGGCAGTAATGCTGCAGTGAACACAGGGGTGTATATATCTTTTTAAATTAGTGTTTTTGTTTTCTTCAGATAAATACCCAAGAGTGGAATTGCTATATCATATGGAAGTTACATTTTTAATTTCTTAAGGAGCATTCATCTGTTTTCCATAGTGGCTGCACCAGTTTATATCTCCACCAAAGTGCACAAGAGTTCCCCTTTCACCACATCTTCACCAACATTTGTTATTTATGTTCTTTTTGATGATAGTCATTTCTGACGGGTGTGAGGTAGTACCTCATTGTGGTTTTCTTTGCGTTTCTCTGATGATTGGTGATATTGATCATCATCTTTTCATGTTCCTTTTGACTATCTGTATATCTTCTTTGGAAAAACGTCTATATTCAGATGCTCTGCCTACTTTTGATTGGATTCTTTGGGAAGGGTTTTGATGTTGTTATATGAGTTCTTTGTATATTTTTCAATATTAACCCCTTATTGGATATATCATATGTAGATATCTTTTCCCATTCATTAGGTGACCTTTCCATTTTGTTGATAAGCAAAGTTTCCTTTGCTCTGAAAAAGCCTTTCCATTTGATGTAGTGCCATTCATTTATTTTTTTTTCCTTTACCTAAGGAGACATATCTAGGAAATACTACTAAGATCAGTGTTAAAGAGCTTTCTTCCTTTGTTTTCTTCTAGAATTTTTATGGCTACAGGTCTTACATTTAAGTTTTTAATCTATTTTGAATTTATTTTTGTACATGGTTTGAGAGAGTAGTCCACTTGAATTCTTTTGCATGTAACTGTCCAATTTTCCCAGCACCATTTATTGAAGAGTCTGTCTTTTCCTCATTGTATATTCTTGCCTCCTTTGTTGAAGAGTAATTATCCATTTAAGTGTGGGTTCATCTCTGGATTCTGTTCTATTCCATTGAGCTATGTGTCGGTTTTTGTTCCAGTACCATATTGTTTTGATTACCGTACCTTTGTAATACTTGGAATTAGGAAGGATGATGCCTCCAGCTCTGTTCTTTCTCAAGACTCTTTTGGCTATTCAGGGATTTTTGTTTTTTCATACAAATTTTACAATTATATTTTCTAGTTCTGTGAAAAATGCCACTGATGTTTTGATAAAGTTCCATATGCTTTATTTTTAAATTAATTCATTCATTTTATTTTTCGGCTGCATCTGGTCTTCGTTGCTTTATGTGGGCTTTCTCTAGTTGTGGCATGTGGGAGCTGCTCTCCAGTTGCAGTGCATGCGGCTTCTCATTGCGGTGGCTTCTCCTGTTGTGAAGCACAGGCTTTCGGTGTGCAGGCTCAGTAGTTGCAGTTCGTAGGCCCTGGAGCTCACTGGCTTCAGTAGCTGTGGCATGAGGGCTCAGTAGTTGTGGCTCATGGGCTTAGTTGCTCCACAGCATGTGAAATCTTCCAGAAAGAGGGATCAAACCCATGTCCCCTCCATTGGCAGGCAGATTCTTAAACGCTATGCTACGAGGGAAGTCCTCCTGTATGCTTTAAATTTAAGAAGTATATCTTTAAATAACTTTGGAGTCAAAGAAGAAAGTGGAAATGAGAAAATATCTTGAATAGTAATGAAAATAATTGAATTATAATGAAAAAATTACTTTTTTGATTACACATAATTGTAACTTTTATTACAAACTACACATCAAAATTTATGAGATAGTTAAACCATGATATAAGGAAACATTAGTTGTGAATACATATTAGAAAATAAAAGACCAAAAATCAAAAGATTAGTGGAAGGAAAATACACAGAGAGATAATTAACACTTCCAAAGTTGGTTTTTAGATTTAAAAACAACTGTCACAACTCTGGTAAGAGTAATCATTTAAAAAAATAATAAAACATAGGAATACAAAAGGGGAAATCACTATAGATCTTACAGAAATTAAGAAGGTAGTAAGAATAATATGAACTGCTTTATGCCAATACCTTTGAACATTTATATAAAATGGAAATTTTTCTCAAAGAAATGCAATATGCCAAAACTGCCTCAAGAAGAAAAATAAAACATGAATAATCATATAACTGTTATATTGAATCTGCAGTTAATCCTCTCTTAATTCCCTACATCCCAACAAAAGTACTTTGTGGATGTTAAATATGATTGTTATCCACTGTCTTGTTGGTTTACAAGTAAAGGTTGAGGAGAAAGATTTCAAAGCTATTAATAGTTCCTAAATTCAGGAGTTTATAATCTAGTCATTGAAACACATATGTGAGGCATATGGGAGAGTGAAGAGATACTGACATACCAGAGGAGACAAAGAAAGTGTCCACATAAACACCCAGTGCTTTACCATGAACTGTGTCCTAGACTGCTGACTTCTGTCCCATTCTTCCCCTTAGCTATAGTTTCCTTTAGATTGTTTCTAAATGTGGTCAGTAGAATGGTTTGTTTTCGTGGAGGAAAAGACTGTTTAAGAAATAATCTGCTGTGTGAAATATGTGCTCTGGTTAACCTGTGACCAAAGGAACTGAAAGTCTCCAAACCTCCCTGATGATTTTTCTTGGCCAGTGATACTACTGGCTACATGTATGGGAATTTATTAGTTGATGTATTTATCTCAGTGGATTGCCTCGTTAAGTTTGCAGGTGTTCTGTCAATGAAAGACATTTTTTTTTAAATTGTACTGTTTTTGTTAGAATTTTCCAATGCACAATCCAGAATAAGAGAGTTAACACATTTCAGCACAGAAGAAAGTAGCATGTATTTAAACCTTACGGGAGGAAAAGCTTTTAACTTCTACTCAGACAGTTATGATTGAACATGTTGGATTTTAGAAAAATAGAGAAAGTGTGCAAGCTCCAACCTAAAATTCAACACATTGCTTTCCATTTAATCAGCATGGGATTTGGTGTGCATCAGCTGATCAGTTTGAACTAAATGCACATGTATTCTGAGTGAACTGCCTTCTCAGGAAAGAATCCAGTCTTCTAATACCGCTACAACTCCTTCAAGAAAAAGAGTTGATGGTGGTTTTGCATTGAGCAAAATATACTCCAATAATGTGTTTCAGGGGAAAGATAAAACAGTTCCAGATCCATTTGATTATAACAACAGACGTCTCTGGTGCTCTGGTGACTTCAGACCATTTCCAATTTTAGTAGACAATATAACTGTGCAGGTAAACCTCTGTGAATAAATGCATAAGGGACAGATTTTTAAATCATAAAGAAAAAAATGTTAGTGCTGTATTTCCACTTTAATTCAAAAAGACAGAAACTAAAATTGAAGGCCGAAGAGGGTTCATTTTTAATGTATAGGATGTTGGCCATCTTTCTAGTATATAAACAATGTCTTTCAAGGCTTTACATTTACATTCACGTTACCAGCTTATACAACATTTGGGAAGTCATTCCTTCACAGCAGGTTGTACTGTACTGAGGAATGGTATTTAGTAGTTTTGAGGGTCGACATTTACAGTGTAAGAACTGAAAACTTTTGCAAGGTAAATGGTTTTCTTGGATAACTTTTCTCTTATTAACAGCAAATAGTTATTGCTCTCGAAAATAAATTTGAATTCTTTAAATATGCTTCATATTTTAGATCTCTAGCACAGTTTTAATATCCACTTTTGTTAATGATATTAGTGGTAATGTGTTTTCATTTAATAAATTGGTTGCAGATGCTCAGAGAAGAAAGGATTTCATTAAAATTGTGGCTGTTAATTGCATACCTCCTACCTTTAAGATTAATGAAACAATAGTAAATTCAACCAAAATCTCCTTACTGGTCTATTATTATGAAAATTAAAACTTTATATCTCTTGGAGTTTTGTTTAGTTAAGGAAATAAAGCAATGTTACAGAGCTTCTGAAGGTCATAGTAGCCTAGTGGAATTACATCAAGGATACATTTATGTCGGAGAAGGCAGTGGCACCCCACTCCTGTACTCTTGCCTGGAAAATCCCATGGACGGAGGAGCCTGGTGGGCTGCAGTCCATGGGGTCGCTAAGAGTCGGACACGACTGAGCGACTTCCTTTTCACTTTTCACTTTCATGCGCTGGAGAAGGAAATGGCAACCCACTCCAGTGTTCTTGCCTGGAGAATCCCAGGGACGGGGGAGCCTGGTGGGCTGCCGTCTATGGGGTCGCACAGAGTCGGACACGACTGAAGCGACTTAGCAGCAGCAGCAGCATACATTTATGTCCTGATTTTTAGATTCTAAACTGTCTACAAGATGGAAATGCATGAGAATGAAAGGATAGCAGTTTGTGGAGGTTTAAGTAGAAATGCCATCTTGGAAAAATAAGAGACAATCAAATCTAATTTTTCCAAAAACAGTGTATATCTGTCTGCGGTCAAATAAGATATATATGTTCAACAAAACTTTGTTGTTGTTTAGTTAATAAGTCGTAAAAAAAAAAAAATTAACTCTCTTGTGACCCCGTGGACTGTCGCCCACAAGGCTCCTTTGTCCGAGGGATTTTCCAAGCAATAATACTGGAGCAGGTTGCCATTTCCTTCTCCAGGCGATCTTCCTGACCCAGGGATTGAACCTCCATCTCCTGCCTTGACAGACAGATTATTTACCACTGAGTCATCTGGGAAGCAATACTTTATTGAACATCTATAACTGGATATTTTGACACTTAACCTCAATTCTCAGAGCAATAAACTAATTCATTGTGCATTGGGGATACAGATTGTTAGTATCAAAGAAGTAGTCTGTGCCCAAGGTGCAAGCAGTAATACTTAAGAATAGTTCAGCCATTCTTCTTTCACTCTAGGGACTTAATTGTTATCTTAAAAGCATGATGATTTCAGTGCTTTATATCTACTTACAAACTTCCTTTTTGTTCTTTCCTTTTGTCTAGCTTTGTGGTCTCCAGACTTTGGTGAGCCAAAGAATTAAGATATATACTACTATATATTCAAAAGTAAATAAATCACCATGTAAATTTCCCATAGAAATATACTCTTAACACATTTAAGAGATCTTTCAGCTGTTAGTTGGTTTTTTTTAAAAAAAGATTCAATGATAACAATCCCATTGACATTCCAAATAATATATTTTGTTTTTACTACTTTGTATAATAGATTCATACTTAAATTTTATTATCTCATAAGTATATGAAAGTTAAAATCAGAACTTTGCAATTTAAAGTTAAAACTTATAGCCAAGGCCACTTTTGAAAGAATTGAACACCAATGATAGTGGTTAGTTTTAACTTGCCTAGGAAGATCAATGAATACCAAGAAACTTCCTGCCCATGGTATTCATTTTAATTTAAAAATAAATCTCAAGATATTTACTAAAAATAGACCTAAAGTAATTGCTAATTATTTAATACCAACTACTTCGACATTTTACATATTGTGTATACAAGGGCCACCCCAAAAGAATCAGAGTGGGGATTTTATAAAGAGGCCTGTACATGAAATTTGAAAATTCCAAAAAAAATTTCAAAAACAACTAACCAAACAGATGACCGAGTGCATAGCATAATGTTAGGGCAGCAACATTCCAAACAGCTTGTGGGCATATAGCAATGCTTAAAACTTCAACATGTGTGTTAAAGAGTGTATTTCTTGGTTACCAATACTGATCTTTCTGGACATCAGAGTGATAAAATTGTAAGAAAATATTCCAATATATAACACTTCTTACATTGAAATCCACGTGAATGGCATGCTTACATGTCCAAAGATTAGCTTCCAGCCATAGAAATAATATGGGAAGCAAAGATTAAGCCGGAAATTCCCTGCATCACATTTTTTTATTTTTTCCTTTAAATAAGCTGAGCTTAAGAGTCCTATTACTCAGAAATGGACTCTGCAGACCACCAGCATCAGCGTCACCTGGGAACTTGTTAAAAATGCAGAATCTGAGTCCCTACCCCAAACCTACTCAATCAGAGTTGGTATTTTTAAGGAGATCCTGAAGTGCTTAACATTTGAGAAGACACATTCTTTAAGGCTCCTCTGAGATACTTTTATGCCCAAGAACACACAAGACATCTCCAGGCCCCATAGTGTCTGCTGCATTTCAAGGTTAGAGAGCGTGCAGATCCTCAGGGGACTCACTCACAGATCTGCCCTAAGTGGACCACATTTTGACTCATGCACAAGAGGTCTATATCTAAGAAAGAATACCTACCAAAGAATAAATACAAAGGAGACCAGAATTTCACAAATCCCTTCTGAGTGCAGCTGACTTTTAACAGACATTACCCCAACAAGACTTGTTAATAAATTTTGGGATTGAATTGTGGAGTATTTTGCAGCCATTTTTCAACTGACTATGGCTGTCTTTTTAATATAATGTCAAAGATTTAATTTGAAAGTAAAATTTAAGAATGTGAAAATGTTCTGTATTATCTGTATAGCTACCATAAAACTCTAACTTATATGCATATAGCTTAGGAACAACTCTTCAGAAGGCCTTCATATCCTTTGATAGACTCTCCACATTGTATACTGTGCTTTTCCTGTTTATCTCTGATTATAGTATCTTTCACCCATGTGATCTTTTCTGGAAATAAAATTAGCAAGCCAGTAGGCATTGGAATTTGCACAGAATTTATTTAAAAAGTCAGGATACAATGAGTCTTTTGAGGCAAACAAATCAGGTTCCTGGGCTAAACCTCAAATTGCTCTAACATACAAGCTATCATTTGTACAAATCCATGAGAAATGAATGAAGAATTTGGCTCTCAAATAATATGGTCATGCCATTTAGAACTTTTTACTTTCTTTTTGTTTTTTAAAAAAAAATGAAGAAAATACAGTTAAATTACTTATATTCCCACCACCAAGTAGTTATTTTTATTCAGTTCAAATATATTTATTGTTTACATTTGCCTTAACAGTCAACATGCCATTTATATTTTGCCTCTTTTACTTAACATTATGTAACAAACGTTTCCCCATGATTCTACACTGCCTTCATCATGATTGTTTTTAATGACCTGAGCCCATCCTAATGACATTTACTCTATTTATCCATTATTTTATTATTAGACTTCCAGCCAACCTCTTGCTTTGTGCCTAAGACTACTGCAAATGCCTTTGAACACATGACATTATTCTTTGCTTCAGTCATTTACTTTCTATGAATATATTCTCAGAAGGAAAATTGCTAATTTAAGGTAAATAATACTATTAAATGCATTATATACATTAACTATTTAGGAATTCTGCTTTTTCTTGAGCCAGGGATGAATTTCCCTTTTTTAAACAAATATATGGGACATTTGGATTTAGTTCTTTTCATAAAAGTTGCCAGCTTGGGAAATCATTGATGGTTAAACATAGAATCCACAATTTCGTAACAATGAACTGCAAACCCTGAATAGGATCCTGCCTCCATATTTATACATCAAATACAAGGAAACAGCAAGCAATATACTAGTGACTAGACAGAAACCAATTCAGATAACTGAAGTCTACATAAGTGGGCCAATAAATTAAATTCAAATATACCCTCCAAAAATGCACAAATGACCAGTCACCAAATACAAAGAGCTTTTCTATGTCCCTTATTTGATTATTTTTTAAAAATAACCTACAATTTATTCTTTCCTGCAAATCCTGTTTTTCTCCACCCAAAGTATCCACCTCGTCTAGTAAATGCTAAAAGCATATAGTTTAACTGGAATTATGAACAGACAGAGAAGGCCAATTTAAACAGATGTCATAATAAAAAAAAAAATTTACCCACTTACATGTATTAGTTAATAGATGTCAAAATGGCCAATTTGACAGGAAGAGAAGAAGGAGCCACTTCAGTTACAGATTTCATGAAATCTGCCCCCCCCCCCAATAGTTCCTCTTATATGCAGTCCAAAGGTGTTGCATAAGCCCCTTCCTGGCAAGCAGGGATACATCATCAATTTCTTTGACAGTTCTGAAAGTCTACTGTTCAAATTGCTCTTTCACCATCGTATTCTCCATGGAAAGCTCCAATATGTTAACATAATTCCAGATTCACTATTCTCAAGTGTGCTGGCATCTGAGAGCTCTCTCTGAAGGGGTCTTCTTGAATGGCCAGATCTGTTTTAAAAATTTTAGAGGTGACTCCAACTTTATGTTTCTCTTATACACATACATACCATTAAACAGAGTGTCCTTGGCAACTACTCAAATTTTAAAAGGTTTTTTAAACTCCAAATGACATGATGGATTATAATAATAATGCCAACTAAATATTTATTGAGTGCCTACTCTGTGCTTGGTGCTGTTCTAAGCATTTTATATTTATTAACTTAGTTAATCCCTATAACAATCCTAAGAGGAAGGGACTATATTATTTCTGTTACTTTACTGAAGGGAAAATTGAAATAAAGAGAGGTCAAGCAACTTGCTCCAAGTAAGAGGAAGCATGAGAATGGTAAAATCAAGGTTCAAATCCAGGCATCTGGCTTCAGGGTCCAACTACTTAACCACTACAGGTAATGTCTCACCTCTTGATTAAGGGTCTTGATTGTTTAAGGGTCTTCTGTGTTGGTCTTCTTAATTTTTTCAGCTTCCTCTTGAGAAAATCAAGATATTGGTGGGTGCATAACCCTAAAAACCTCAAGTAATTGACTCTTTCTTGGTTGTCCTACCTCCAAAGGGTAAGTCTCATAATCTACCAATCAGACAGAACAGTTTTCGCAAATGGCCAGAAAAATATTTGTTTTGTTTTTTTTCTTAGACACGTAAAAAAGGTTTCATTATTAAAAGGAAAGAGCTCAGATGGTAAAGAATCTGCCTGTGGTGTAGGAGAACCAGATTCAGTGCCTGGGTCAGGAAGATCCCCTGAGAAGGGAATAGCAACCCACTCTAGTATTCTTGCCTGGACAGAGAAATCTGATGAGTTTCAGTCCATAGGGTTACAGAGTCAGACACAACTGAGCAACTAACACTTTAACGCTTTCAAAATCATACGTAAAGTGATCTTGAACTTTATGCCCAAAATAATAATATTTTTTTTTATATTGGAAAATTAAAGCTGAAAGTTCAAGTCATTTTTCCAAAAATAACTAAACCTGGGAAGTGCTAAAACTCAAATGACAATTATGGACAATATTTAGAGAAAGCCACTCCATGACATGTCTGGAACAAGACAGACAAGTACATTCTCAACATCTGTTCAGTGCCTGGGTCAGGAAGATCCCCTGAGAAGGGAATAGCAACCCACTCTAGTATTCTTGCCTGGACAGAGAAATCTGATGAGTTTCAGTCCATAGGGTTGCAGAGTCAGACACGACTGAGCAACTAACACTTTAACGCTTTCAAAATCATAAGTAAAGTGATTTTGAACTTTATGCCCAAAATAATAATATTTTCTTTATTTATTTATTTTTTTTTTGGGGGGGGGGGGAATTAAAGCTGAAAGTTCAAGTCATTTTTTCCAAAAATAACTAAACCTGGGAAGTGCTAAAACTCAAATGACAATTATGGACAATATTTAAGAGAAAGCCACTCCATGACATGTCTGGAACAAGACAGACAAGAACATTCTCAACATCTCTCTTCTGACTAATATGTTATTGCTACTTTGTAACAGAGACTACTTTCAGCCCACTTTAATTCTCCTGACTTCTAGATTTTAAAAAAAGAACAGTCATTGAACGTCCCTAGCTTTTTTACAACCTCCATTTCAAAACTGTATACCTTGTGTTTTTAAATCCTCGCTACAACCTTGCACTACAAGCCCAAATCCTGTAAGAAGCTCCTAAAAACGCTTCTCTTACTGAGGCAACCCACGATTCTCCTGGAGTGCTTCTCTGCTGGCTTTAGTAAGAGATAAATCTAACTTGGATGGCAGTTCTGTTCTTAGTCTTCTCGGTTGTTGGGCTATAAAAGTTTCTAGATTGTCTTGGTGGAAGTTGGTGCTAAAGTACACTGAAGAGCAGTATCAGAGAGAAAATAAATTCTATTTCAGATATGTTGCATGTAGGATGCTTTTGAGAAATTCAAGTAATATGAAAGAAGCACTGGTTCAAAAGGGCTTGTAGAACAAAGGGGGAGCCTGGATGCAAATTTCGAAGTTATCAAGAGATAGATGGAAATTAAAGCCAGAACATGTATGAGATCACTCAGTACAAAAAGCATAAGAAGAAAATGAAGAAACAAACTCCACTGTTAAGCTTCTGTAGAGAAGGCTGAACAGCAAAGGTGGCTGAGAAAGCACATCCAAAGATAAAGCAGAAAACCAGGGGCAGATCATCACATGAGTCAAGGAAGAGGATATTTCAAGGCCTATGGAGTAACCAATGGTTGAAAATCATTTGAAAGATCAAGTAACAAGAGAATGGAAAACTTTCTCTTGGAGTCCATTGTTGATACTTTTTGTGAGAGGTTTTTCAGAACTTTGATGAAAGCAGAAGTCAGTATAAGAAGAAGTATAAGAAGAAGTCAGTGTGGAGAAGTATAAGAAGAAGTCAGTGCAGAGAAGTATAAGGTAAGCTAAATGAAGAAAGAAGGATCTTTCAGTATGATAGTGCTGTAAATAGTGATTAAAAGAATTGGTTCTAGAGAGAGACTGATGGAGTTGAAATTGTTTCCATCACTAGCTGTGTGACCTTAGTGAGGTTACTTATTTTTGCTTCACTTTCTCCATCTGTCAACTGGGGGAAAAATGGTAACTGACCACATGCAGTTGTGAGCAGGAAGAGATCAAGTAACAGAGATCCTTTTATATAGTCACATCTCAATAAGGACTAGCAACAACTATTGCAAAAACATGAGAAAGTATGACTTCTTTAGGGACTTGAAATTTGGTGAATGAGAATAGTGAGTATGGAGATAAGAACAGCCAGGTTGAAGGGGTCCCAAACATGGAAGCCTTGAGTGCTATACATTTCCTCTCAAGACATAAAGGTTTATTGAGGGAGTTTAGGGAGAGAGTGATGTGACTATAGGTCTATTTTAGAAAAGTCACTATGACTGTATAGCCTACAGGATAGATTAGAATTCACTGAAGGCCAGGACAGCAGTTAGGAGCCCATTTCAAAAATCTAAATGAAAAGAGGCAATGTCTTGATTAAGGCAGAGGAAGTAGAAATGAAAAAAAGACTTAAGGAGATAAAATTATTATGACTTGATTACTGGTTATATATTGTAAGTGAGAAGTCTAGGATACTCACCCTTCACCTCCCAACATTTTCCTGATGTGGGTGGCTAGCTGAATAGTACAGTAATTTACTGAGGAGGAGGAGGAGTCTGTGAAGAAACAGAGGTCTAAGGGGTGCTTGGGAATTAGGGGTTTCTTATTGTTCAATTTTGGATTTGCTGGGCTTGGGGAATACCCAGATACTAAAGATATCCCATATGCAAACTAGAACCCTTAGGAAAGTTTCAGCTCAAGATCCATAAGTGGTTATTTAAGTCGTGAGTGTCCATGTAGTTACTGAGGAGGACTATCTCGAGAGAGGAGTATTGAAAAAAATGTTACACAGATTTATCTAGGAAAATATTGGTTGACAGACTGATGCTCAATCTTCTTGAAAATTTGGTGGAAGACCAATGGTGGCAGCTGCCAGAGCCAGTTAACATCCTCAAATGGGCTGCTTTAGTTCAAAAGCAGAGAATCAGCGATGAGACCAAGAGTGGGCACCAGGGAGAAGGCTAACCCCTCTCTCCTGCATTCAGCCTCCCAGTGTCTCCTTGTGGTCCACGTGATGTCGGAAAATCAGCATCCTTCACTGGAGAGGTTGACAAGTGGTTCCTCTAAAAGTAGCCAAGCTTCAGGAGGCATGTGTTAAATGAGAAACATGATGGCATTGGATCGTTGGTTTTCTGTGAAGAAGGATTTCCAGATGCTCTTGGTGGAAAGGACAGCAGCAATGGGAGAGTGAGTGAGAAGCGGGAAAAAGCCAGTAGGTTAGATGTCAGAGCATGAACAGGCAAGATGATGGGCACTGCAGCTACTTTGTCCACTTGGGAAGGATGACAAGGTGAAGGCGGGGAGTTCCGAGTTGTTGGTAATCCAAACAGAGGCCACCAGAAGCTTCTGTCTCCAGGCGTGATAATCACCTCATCCCAGGCAGTAGATATTGCACACTTAGCCCAAGTCACACCCTTTGCCTTACCTTTTTGCCTGGTGAGCTCTGCTCACAGTTCACAACCCACCTGAAATGTCATCTTTTCTGGAAAAACCAGGACTCTGGTGGAGCATATACCGGATAGTGGAAGGCTATTTTTAAAATAGTGGAAAATGACTATACTAAAATAATAGCAGTAACAACAACATTGAGTCATGAGTTGGGGAGCATGTGTTCTGTTCCTGGTTTTGCCACCAACTATATGACCCTTGGGGGGGGGGGAATTAAAGCTGAAAGTTCAAGTCATTTTTTCCAAAAATAACTAAACCTGGGAAGTGCTAAAACTCAAATGACAATTATGGACAATATTTAAGAGAAAGCCACTCCATGACATGTCTGGAACAAGACAGACAAGAACATTCTCAACATCTCTCTTCTGACTAATATGTTATTGCTACTTTGTAACAGAGACTACTTTCAGCCCACTTTAATTCTCCTGACTTCTAGATTTTAAATAAAGAACAGTCATTGAATGTCCCTAGCTTTTTTACAACCTCCATTTCAAAACTGTATACCTTGTGTTTTTAAATCCTCGCTATAACCTTGCACTACAAGCCCAAATCCTGTAAGAAGCTCCTAAAAACGCTTCTCTTACTGAGACAACCCACAGTTCTCCTGGAGTGCTTCTCTGCTGGCTTTAGTAAGAGAGATAAATCTAACTTGGATGGCAGTTTTGTTCGTAGTCTTCTCGGTTGATGGGCTATAAAAGTTTCTAGATTGTCTTGGTGGAAGTTGGTGCTAAAGTACACTGAAGAGCAGTATCAGAGAGAAAATAAATTCTATTTCAGATATGTTGCATGTAGGATGCTTTTGAGAAATTCAAGTAATATGAAAGAAGCACTGGTTCAAAAGGGCTTGTAGAACAAAGGGGGAGCCTGGATGCAAATTTCGAAGTTATCAAGAGATAGATGGAAATTAAAGCCAGAACATGTATGAGATCACTCAGTACAAAAAGCATAAGAAGAAAATGAAGAAACAAACTCCACTGTTAAGCTTCTGTAGAGAAGGCTGAACAGCAAAGGTGGCTGAGAAAGCACATCCAAAGATAAAGCAGAAAACCAGGGGCAGATCATCACATGAGTCAAGGAAGAGGATATTTCAAGGCCTATGGAGTAACCAATGGTTGAAAATCATTTGAAAGATCAAGTAACAAGAGAATGGAAAATTTTCTCTTGGAGTCCATCGTTGTAGCACATCCAAAGATAAAGCAGAAAACCAGGGGCAGATCATCACATGAGTCAAGGAAGAGGATATTTCAAGGCCTATGGAGTAACCAATGGTTGAAAATCATTTGAAAGATCAAGTAACAAGAGAATGGAAAACTTTCTCTTGGAGTCCATTGTTGATACTTTTTGTGAGAGGTTTTTCAGAACTTTGATGAAAGCAGAAGTCAGTATAAGAAGAAGTATAAGAAGAAGTCAGTGTGGAGAAGTATAAGAAGAAGTCAGTGCAGAGAAGTATAAGGTAAGCTAAATGAAGAAAGAAGGATCTTTCAGTATGATAGTGCTGTAAATAGTGATTAAAAGAATTGGTTCTAGAGAGAGACTGATGGAGTTGAAATTGTTTCCATCACTAGCTGTGTGACCTTAGTGAGGTTACTTATTTTTAAGAGAATGGAAAATTTTCTCTTGGAGTCCATCGTTGATACTTTTTGTGAGAGGTTTTTCAGAACTTTGATGAAAGCAGAAGTCAGTATAAGAAGAAGTATAAGAAGAAGTCAGTGCGGAGAAGTATAAGGTAAGCTAAATGAAGAAAGAAGGATCTTTCAGTATGATAGTGCTGTAAATAATGATTAAAAGAACTGGTTCTAGAGAGAGACTGATGGAGTTGAAATTGTTTCCATCACTAGCTGTGTGACCTTAGTGAGGTTACTTATTTTTGCTTCACTTTCTCCATCTGTCAACTGGGGGAAAAATGGTAACTGACCACATGCAGTTGTGAGCAGGAAGAGATCAAGTAACAGAGATCCTTTTATATAGTCACATCTCAATAAGGACTAGCAACAACTATTGCAAAAACATGAGAAAGTATGACTTCTTTAGGGACTTGAAATTTGGTGAATGAGAATAGTGAGTATGGAGATAAGAACAGCCAGGTTGAAGGGGTCCCAAACATGGAAGCCTTGAGTGCTATACATTTCCTCTCAAGACATAAAGGTTTATTGAGGGAGTTTAGGGAGAGAGTGATGTGACTATAGGTCTATTTTAGAAAAGTCACTATGACTGTATAGCCTACAGGATAGATTAGAATTCACTGAAGGCCAGGACAGCAGTTAGGAGCCCATTTCAAAAATCTAAATGAAAAGAGGCAATGTCTTGATTAAGGCAGAGGAAGTAGAAATGAAAAAAAGACTTAAGGAGATAAAATTATTATGACTTGATTACTGGTTATATATTGTAAGTGAGAAGTCTAGGATACTCACCCTTCACCTCCCAACATTTTCCTGATGTGGGTGGCTAGCTGAATAGTACAGTAATTTACTGAGGAGGAGGAGGAGTCTGTGAAGAAACAGAGGTCTAAGGGGTGCTTGGGAATTAGGGGTTTCTTATTGTTCAATTTTGGATTTGCTGGGCTTGGGGAATACCCAGATACTAAAGATATCCCATATGCAAACTAGAACCCTTAGGAAAGTTTCAGCTCAAGATCCATAAGTGGTTATTTAAGTCGTGAGTGTCCATGTAGTTACTGAGGAGGACTATCTCGAGAGAGGAGTATTGAAAAAAATGTTACACAGATTTATCTAGGAAAATATTGGTTGACAGACTGATGCTCAATCTTCTTGAAAATTTGGTGGAAGACCAATGGTGGCAGCTGCCAGAGCCAGTTAACATCCTCAAATGGGCTGCTTTAGTTCAAAAGCAGAGAATCAGCGATGAGACCAAGAGTGGGCACCAGGGAGAAGGCTAACCCCTCTCTCCTGCATTCAGCCTCCCAGTGTCTCCTTGTGGTCCACGTGATGTCGGAAAATCAGCATCCTTCACTGGAGAGGTTGACAAGTGGTTCCTCTAAAAGTAGCCAAGCTTCAGGAGGCATGTGTTAAATGAGAAACATGATGGCATTGGATCGTTGGTTTTCTGTGAAGAAGGATTTCCAGATGCTCTTGGTGGAAAGGACAGCAGCAATGGGAGAGTGAGTGAGAAGCGGGAAAAAGCCAGTAGGTTAGATGTCAGAGCATGAACAGGCAAGATGATGGGCACTGCAGCTACTTTGTCCACTTGGGAAGGATGACAAGGTGAAGGCGGGGAGTTCCGAGTTGTTGGTAATCCAAACAGAGGCCACCAGAAGCTTCTGTCTCCAGGCGTGATAATCACCTCATCCCAGGCAGTAGATATTGCACACTTAGCCCAAGTCACACCCTTTGCCTTACCTTTTTGCCTGGTGAGCTCTGCTCACAGTTCACAACCCACCTGAAATGTCATCTTTTCTGGAAAAACCAGGACTCTGGTGGAGCATATACCGGATAGTGGAAGGCTATTTTTAAAATAGTGGAAAATGACTATACTAAAATAATAGCAGTAACAACAACATTGAGTCATGAGTTGGGGAGCATGTGTTCTGTTCCTGGTTTTGCCACCAACTATATGACCCTGGACAAGTGACTTCACCTCTTCAGGCCTCAGTTCTCTTATTTATATGATGAGAGAGTTTATATAACGAGAGTCAGTGAGAGACATTATGTTATGCGAATAATGAGCGAATTCATATAATGAAAGCCAGTGAGTTCTGTGATACTTTATGAGTAGCCCGTGACACCATGGCCATTGCTGGGTGGAGAAGCAGCATGCATCCTGGCTGGGCTGCCCTAGCATGCTGTCAGGACTGGCAGAAACCCCTGCCAATGAATCAGCATCATGGAGCATCCCAGAGAAATCATAAAGCAAGAATACAGGCAGCCTCGCTTTCCTTGGTGAGTGCCCTCAACAGCAGAGCCTGTTTGCTCTTACAGGACTAGGATGGTTCCCTTACATTGGATTTCCCTGGGGATCCATTTAGGATATCTCAGAATCTGCAGGATCATTTGATTACCTGTTAACTCTTAGGGAGGTGAGGAGAAGTAAAGAAGTGAAGGGGAAAGGACCTTGCAGAATGGACTTGGTGTCCTTTGTCAGCCTTTTCCTTTCCTGCAGTATACCCACATCACTTCTTCCCTCCCTCCCACAGTATCATTTAAAGAGATCCCTTCTCCATTTTCTAAGGATAGTTCTGTTATCTGTGCTTATAGGTCAAAACCCACTACTCTAGTACTGAACAGGGGCAAATACTTAAAGTAAGAAAGTATATGTTTGAGAAGTGAGGAAAGGGGCAGCCATCACTAGACTGTATGTCCTGGATGAACATCAGCCTCCTCCTTTTCCTTTATATTAGGTAAGGATCCTGATGAAGGGGAAACCACAGTTCTACCCCTCCACTTCCGCCCCTCATTCACTGCCCACTCACTCCCCACCATCCCAGCAGCTGGCATCCACATCACCAGATCTGCAGGATACTTTCTTGTCTGTACAGGGTCTGCCATTGTTGAAGAATCCCTTCCATAAACTTACTTAAACTACAGATATCATTCAGCCCAACTAACCACATTCTTCTCTCTTCGCTCATATCTCTCCTCTCAAAGGGATGAACACAGCCAGCCATGTTTTATACCCGAGACTCTTGGGACTGTAGGTGATTGGAATGTGAGTACACACCTGGTCAATGTATCCTGAATCCTTGATGGGACCTGGCCCTACAAGAAGGGTTAAACCAATCAGATTCTCCCTTTCTCAGGATTTGAAATAGACAACAGTATGGAGTGAGAGTTGAAAGGTCCTGGTATATGAAGAGATTCTAGAGGCAGTTGTTTCATCATGTAAGCCCAAAGTTTTATGAGGGTCAGAAATTATGAATGAGCAGAGAAAGAGGTCCCTAGAGAGAAAGAGATAAAGCCAATACAAAGAGAGAACCAGAAAGGCCAAAAGATTCAGGGGGATGGAGAGAATGTATGACTTCCAAGCTTTGCTTCCCAGAAGCCAAAAAAGACACTTTGGCTTCCCATTGTCTGTTCTCTCTCCGCCCTCTGGGAACTCTTCTCTATTTGTCCTTTAACTGTTGTTGGTTTGTTTAGTTGCTAAGTTGTGTCCGACTCTTTACAACCCTATGGACTGTATCTTGCCAGGCTCCCCTGTGCATGGGATTTCCCAGGCAAGAATACTGGAGTGGGTTGCCATTTCCTCCTCCAGGGGATTTTCCTGACCCAGGGCTTGACTCCACATCTCCTGCATTGGCAGGTGGATTCTTTACTGCTGAACCACCAGGGAAGCCCCCTTTAGCTATTAGCCTTTTCCATTGAAGGTTCTGCCCTTCGGCCTTTTTCAGTCCATGCAGGTGGCGCTAGTGGTGAAGAATCCCCCTGCTAGTACAGGAGATATAAGAAACTCGAGTTCAATCCCTGGATTGGGAAGATCCCCTGAAGGAGGAAATGGCAACCCACTGCAGAATTCTTATTTGGAGAATCTGCCAGAGGAGCCTGGCAGGCTATATAGTCCACTGGACAGAGGAGCCCGGCGGTCTGCAGTCCATTGGGTCGCAAAGAGTCAGACACAGCTGAAGTGACAGCACACACACACACTTTCCATGGGACGTGGTCTTGGCTTCCAAAAGCCTGTACCTGATGGTGCTCAGGTCTGAATCTATGCTAGCTCTCTCTCTCTCATCTCTCCACTGAGCTCTAGACCTGTTTATTCATCTGCCTGATGGACACTGCCATTCCCCGTGGGCATTCCACCAGCTCTTCAAAATCCACCTGTCTAAAGTCAAACTTAGGATCAAACCCACTCTTCCTCTACAACTCCTTTTCAGTGAAAGAAACTTTCAGCGGAAAACTAAAGTTACCTTAGACTTCTGCTCCTTAGATCCATTGGAACATTCAGTTCAGTCACTCAGTCATGTCCGACTCTTTGCAACCCCATGAATCGCAGCACACCAGGCCTCCCCGTCCATCACCAACTCCCGGAGTCCACCCAAACCCATGTCCATCAAGTCGGTGATGCCATCCAGCCATCTCATCTTCTGTTGTCCCCTTCTCCTCCTACCCTCAATCTTTCCCAGCATCAGGGTCTTTTCAGATGAGTCAGCTCTTCTCATCAGGTGGCCAAAGTACTGGAGTTTCAGCTTCAACATCAGTCCTTCTGATGAACACTCAGGACTGATCTCCTTCAGAATGGACTGGTTGGATCTCCTTGCAGTCCAAGGGACTCTCAAGAGTCTTCTCCAACACCACAGTTCAAAAGCATCAATTCTTCGGTGCTCAGCTTTCTTTATAGTCCAACTCTCACATCCATACATGACCACTGGAAAAACCACAGCCCTGACTAGACAGATTTTCGTTGACAAAATGTCTCTGCTTTTTAATATACTGTCTAGGTTGGTCATAACTTTTCTTCCAAGGAGTAAACGTCTTTTAATTTCATGGCTGCAGTCACCATCTGCAGTGATTTTGGAGCCCAGAAAAATGGACATTAAATCATAGTCATTCAGCCTCCAGCGTTTCTCGTCACTGCTCCTCTCCTCCAGTCCCACTGCTACTGTCTTAAGCTCAGAGACTCATAACTGCCCTTTGCGTTTCCTTGGCATCAGTCTTCTACCCTTGCTTATAACTCTTCTGTGGCTTTCCCATTTTCTTACAGGAAAACCCAAACTCTTAAGCTGTGGCGTCCAGTTCTTCCATGATGCTTCCCTGCCTACTTCATCCACACAGTCCTTTCTCTGCACTCCCTCTAACCCCAGTTGCAAATGATTCAGACTTTCTGCAACTCCCACAGCATATCAAGTGTTGCCTCCATCTGGACTTTGCTCTCCCAGATCCTTCTTCCAGGAAGGCTAACATCCCTTTCTCTTCCTGTCAACACTTTCCTGTGTTGTTCTTCAGTATTTATGAGCCTGCCCCCACATTTAAATCCCTAGCCTTTTATTACACCCCAACTCTACTCTGCACAGATGACTGTGACAGCATCAATATCATAGCACTTAATTTTAAAATGTTTGTATTCCTCTGTTCAACCTAGAAGGGCAGGAAATCTGTCATTTTTACTGTTTGTCCTGTGCCTAGCAGTGAAAGCATCCAGAACATGCTGTAGAGGAAAGGAAGGAAATGAATACCCTGATCCTCTGGGGGTGGTGGTGGGGTGGTGGGGGCCAGCTTACCCTCTAAAAAAAAAGAATAATACCCAATAATTGAGGTCATGAAATTTTATGGTCATAATTTAAAATGTCCTCCAAAAATGAAAAAAAAAAATCTCTCCTACAGAGGGCAAAAAAGGGTACCATCTTTTTCCTCAGAAAGTATAGTATCTCTTTGGCAGCTAGAAGTGGAAACCCCTCAAAGATAGGCAGCCTGTTTCTCATAATGATAACTGAGCAAGATGAAACAATTTCCTGAACTACATAAAAACACGCAAAAACACAAAGATTTTTTTCATCTGCACCCCTGTCTTATTGAGATGTGTGGGTGGGATTTGATCCATTGAGATCCTAGTAAGCAACGTGAAAATAGAGCCCATCACAAAGGACTGGCAACACTCTGTCCCCGCTGCTAAAACTGCCGGAGCGTCCAGTAGTCCCTAATTAGCTGAGCAGCCCCTGCTGCTGGTTGGCTTGAAGAAATGCTCAAGAACTGTTCAATAATTTCTGCTTAGGATGTAATAAATGGCTCATTTAATCCAGGTGGGAGAAGACTGCCGCCCCTCTAGCCTGGATCCCTGGGCTGACGTGTGGAAGGAGAGACTGGTACTGTGAGTCTGTCCCCAGGTGTCCCTCCCGAGTGCACTGTGGTGTCTAAGCACCCGCTCTGTGTCATGCCCTAGTGCAGGAAGGAAGGAACTGGCTGAAGCCCAGGAGGCATGCTGAGAGAGCTCTTGGGTGGAGGTCAGAGCCGAAAAAGGCACAGGGACTGGGGAGGGGCCCTTGTACCTAATAGCTTCTGGGGGAGGGAAGGACCTGAGAGGAGGAATATTCGCCTGCCAGAATAAAATGGTGAATGCAAGCTGAATACAGTCTCCTCAAGAGTGGGAAGCCACTTGATTTCTGCATTGTGAGGAAGATCGTTTTCCTGGGCATGTGCCGCGGGAGTTGGAAGGCAGGTAATGCATGTTTCCTCTCTTAGCCATCCTGCTGCCCCAGGACTGCAGGCAAATGTAAGTCTCAAACTTCCACAGGTTTCCTCGGTGTGAGTCTCTTCCCTGTCTGGGTAACACTTTCTCACTCTCCAGGTGTCCTCCTATGTGTCCGTTACTGTGAGCTAACATTCTGCCCACACTTCCAAAGAACTGATGCTTTTGAATCGTGGTGTTGGAGAAGACTCTTGAGAGTCCCTGGGACTGCAAGGAGATCCAACCAGTCCTTTCTAAAGGAGATCAGTCCTGGGTGTTCATTGGAGGGACTGATGTTGAAGCTGAAACTCCAATAGTTTGGCCACCTCATGTGAAGAGCTGACTCATTGGAAAAGACCCTGAGGCTGGGAGGGATTCGGGGCAGGAGGAGAAGGGGACAACAGAGGATGAGATGGCTGGATGGCATCACCAAGTCGATGGACGTGATTTTGAGTGAATTCCGGGAGTTGGTGATGGACAGGGAGGCCTGGCGTGCTGCGAATCATGGGGTTGCAAAGAGTCGGACATGACTGAGCGACTGAACTGAACTGAACATTCTGCCCACACTTCCACCACCACCCCAACAAGGGGCCAGAGCACCACCTAGGTCACTGCCGTGTGGCCGTGAGAGCACAGGAGCAGTACTGGCATGCCTCCTTCCTTATCTGCCCTCAATTCTGGGCCAAACTGACTCAAAGGCAAGAGCCACAAGAAAACCATTGACTCTCCAGATTCTGACATAGAGCATTGTCCAGTCTCACATGTTTAATAAAGGCTTTGAACTTTAATTATCAATATATAATATGTTATGCATCATCATTATGTGTGGTATAAGATGAAATAACCAAAGCTGGCAATACTGCAACATTCTAAATGGAAGCATTAAAGACACTGAATGGACCACACAGGCTGGAGGACAGCCTAAGCAGTAGGTTTTTGAATGGGAATACAGAGGGCAGAGCTACATTTCTGTGCCAAGGACCCCTTGGGCCCCTTCTCAAGCAATTTTTAAAAATATATAGTGAAATGCAATACTTTGGCCATTTGGTGCAAACAGCCAACTCACTGGAAAAGACCCTGATGCTGGGAAAGCTTGAAGGCAGAAGGAGAAGGGGACATCAGAGGATGGGCTAGTTAAATAGCATCACCACCTCAATGGACATGAATTTGAGAAAACTCCGGGAGACAGTGGAGGACAGAGGCACCTGGCATGCTGCAGTTCATGCGGCTGCAAAGAGTTGGACATGACTTAGCAACTGAACAACAACAAAATACATAATTTGGCAAGGGAAACTAATCATATTGAGATAGTTAACAACAAAGTTTTTTAAAATTATAATTCAGTAATATGTGTCTTTTTTTATTACTCATTAAATAATAAGATTAAGTAGCAGTTCTAAAAGCCACTGTGATTTTGAAGTAACAGCCAGTGTAAGAAATACCTGAAGACATCAGCCACAACTGTAATAGGACATGAAAATGTCTGCACCTTCTCTTGGCAGTGGTTTCAAGTACCGCCAGTCCTACTGAAGTTTGTTGTCCACATTTATAATTGAAGGAAACACTGAATTTCAGTCAGAGGTTGGTGAAAATAAGTAAGTTTTGTTCAAGATCCAAGATTATGGACGACCTAAATTCTACCTGTGGATCCCCTACATTGGATAAACCTTCAATCTGTGGAACACAGGAAAACAGACCACTTAAAATAACAATTATGCATAGCAACTCTTCCGTATTTGGAGGAAAGATATCTTCCCAAATCAGCACAGACTTCTACCTATACTGTGTGATAAACGATTTCAGGAGTGCTTAGGTTTATGAAGGATATAACTATTCCTTTATTTATTTAAAATGTTAAATTTTACAAGGCTTACTATAAAATTATAGTAATCAAGAGTGTGATATTTGTCTGAAAGCAGTTATATAGGTGAATGGAACCAACTAATGAATTCAGAAATACATCTACACATATATAGTCAGTGGATTTCTGACAAAGGTGTCAAAGCTTTTCAAGGGGTTAAAAAATGTACTCTTTTCAACAAGAAGTGTTAACCAATGATAGGTATCAAAATGAAAAAATCTCAACCCTTACCACATGTCACATAGAAAACTTTATTTGAAATGAATTTTAGAGCTAAATTTAAGAGGAAACTGGAAGCCTTCTAGAATAAAATGTGGGAGGAAATATTTGTTACCTTTGGTTAAGGAAAGGATTCTTAGAAAAACAAAAACCGTAAGCCATAAGTGAAAATTTTGACAATTGGTCTTCATAAAATTTAAAATGTCTGCTCTTCAGAAGAAAATGAAAAGCAGGACCCAGATTGGTAAGAAATATTTGCAAAGCACATTTCTAATGAAGAGTTTGTAGACAGATGACATAAATAGTGAAATAAAAACTCAGCAAAAAGAGAGGCAAAAGATTTACACAATATTTCACCAGAAAATACATACAAATAGCAATGAACACATGTAAAACTATTCAATATCATTAATCATCAGGGAAAATGAACTAAAAGGAGATAACCACTACATGCCCATTCGAATGGCTAAAATTAAATGGATTAATACTACTAATTTGGAGACAACCAACGGAGCTCTAAAGATTGCTGGTGGAAATGCAAATAACACAATTATTTTGGAGAACAATTGGCAGATTTTTACAAAATTGAACATACTTACCATACTTAGCAACAATTCCATAGATGTTTACCTAAGAGAAATGAAAACAGAGGTCCATACAGCAAATGTTAATTGTAGCTTTATTCCTAATAGCCAAAAGCCCATCAGCAGCAGAATAGATAAAAACATTGTGGTATTACAATATACAATAGAATACTTCTCAGCAACAGCTAGCAATGAACTACTGATAACAGCAACAATATATGTGAATTTCAAAAGCATTGCTGTAAGTGGACAAGCAAAATAAGCTGGACACATGCTGTATCTATGACATTAACACAACATTCTAGAAAAGTCAAAGCTGTAGAACCAAAGCAGATTGGATTGGTTGCCGCTGGGCTGTGGGTGATGGGAGGAATTGCCTACAGGGGTCATAAGGGAACTTCTAGGGTGATGCAAATGTTTCGTATGTTAGTTTGGCTGTGAACACACAATTGCATGTGTGTCAGATTTTAAAACTGCCCTTAAAAAGGGAGAATGTTATTGTATATGTGATTTGTATCTCAAAACCTGACTTATGAAAAATTCTAAAGTTTTATCAAAGAGAACTTGTAAATATTTTGTTACTAGAGCTAAAGTGTCATGTTAGAGAATTCAAAATCAGGATTTTCCACCCAAAATGAAAATAGGCATTTGTCTGTACTCTAAATACAGAGAAGAACAGATGTATTGGCTCAGTATCTTATTGGGTTTGTATGCTATTTGGAAATTGGATTGTTTTGACAGATTACTTGCTAGCCAGGAAAAGCATTAAGGGATTATTTGTCCACTGTGTTTTCAGATTTTTCCCTAATGATAAAATCATTTGAAATATAAGAGGGCAGCCAAAGTAATTTTACTCAGGGAGATATTATTTCATACATAGACACGTCAGAAACAGCATAAGCAAGAAAAGAAGATTACTCCAATTTTTAACATTTTTTAGCTTATTTCAACAGCAACAAACAATTTCAATCCTAAGTAGCACATAATTCAGATTTCCTTTTAAGAGTTTCTCAACTGAAAGACATGAAGTCATTTGTTAATGTGGGTGTTGTAAACTTCACATTGCAGTTTGAATCTTTACTTCTCAATGCCTACTTTAATGCTATTTGAGGATACCATCTGATTATATCATTGTTTTTACTTGTGTATAGGCTCTCATGTCTTTCTATTGTGCTGCAGAATGGTTTGCTTTAATAGAATTCTATGTATTTCAAGAATTTATTTGCAAAGAAAGCAAAGAAAAGCTTTAAATTCTTCATAAAAGCAATGTTCTTCATTTGTTAATAGAACATTAATGTTACCTACCTTATCTAAAAGAGTTCTTTTTTTTCCAGTCCACAGTTCATAGAATGAAAGAACCACCACTTATTTTAAATGAGTTTCTGTGTAACTATCAAATAAATTAATTTTTACCTTTGTGCCTTTGTATTGTCATAACATTGGTTGTTTTAATGAACTGGTGGTAAATAGTTTATTTTTACATTCTTTTTTTTTGCCAGAAAAGCCAACTAAACTGCTAAATCAGTGCATATTTTTATGTTTCTCCATGGATATACTTGATCTTCAAGTAATTATTTGCTGATTTGCTGTATTTACATGAAGTTTATTCTTTTGTATCTCTAGGTCTGCTGCCATCTAACACACTAGCTGCTAGCTATATGGGAGTATTAAATTAGTTAAAATGAAATAAAAAAATTCAGTTCCTCACTCACACCAGACAGATTTCAAGTGCTCAGCGGCCATTTGTGGTCTGTGGCTACCCTCTAAGACACAGAACTTTGCCGTCATCACACGACCTCTATGGAGCAATGCAGATCCAAATCAGCGTCAGAAAACTGTCTTTTTGTAGTAAATCCTGTAGCGTTTATGACCAACAGGTAAAACTGAGGTTACTATATAGGCATTACTTAGACATTTGAAAAGTAGCTCTATTTAAAAATGGAAAAAACATTCCTGCAGGCAGTGGCAGCAGGCAGCAGACTGGAGTTGAGCCGCAGTTTGCCCCCTGCCAGTGCCGGTCATCCGCTCCTTTACTCAGTAAGATCATCTTTTTTGAACAAATCTATGTGTTAAGCACTGGACTAAATATTAAGTATAGTATAGTGAAAAAGAAACATAGTCTCAGTTCTCATGTAATCCAGAACTTAACAAGAAAGGCAGCCTAACAAAAATTGCACAATTATTTTAACGACTGAAATGAAGCTAAACAAATAACGGGGGAACCTAAACTGGATAAAACATTGAGTTGATTTTAAAACTGTAACTATTACCTGTAACTAATAGTTTTTAAAAATATACAACTATTTAGGCTTTCCAGCTAACCCATTTGAAAAAGGCATTGTAAAAGTTAATAAATCTACATAATATTTCTAAATGGGCTGATGTTCAAATATATTCTTACATACCATCTGTTTTATGCGTGTGAAATAGTATCTCCAATGACAGAAATTATATCTATAAATATAATTACATTTGTTATAAATGTAACGTTCATTGATGTTTGGTCTTTTGTCTTCCTTGTCTAGCATCTTTTATTAAAATTAAAGTGTATAAATTAAATTTGTTTCCTTGTAACCCAGAAAAACTTGCCACAGATAAACTCCTAAAATGGCCCAAGTTTTCTATTAATTCTTTTTATCAAAATTCAAATTGAGGCCATTATTAAATGAAATAATGTGATGCATATAAACCGAGGATACTTTGACAGGTATATTTTTTAGAACATATGTCTTCTTTTCATTTATGAGAGCTCAGTATATATAATCTGCACAACAACAAAAAATTAAAATAAATACTATACTGTCTTCCTATGTATTGGCAGTGTCTCTCAAGATTATATTTGATTTTCTGAGCCCTTTATTGCACTTTGCAATTCTTTTAAATGTGGGCTTTTTTATGGTGGTGTCAAGAACTTGCTGTGAATCTAAATATTTAATCACTGAGCATGTGTGAGAGGGAATTGAGTGAGCAGGTGCCATTCTAAATTGAATACACACCTTGAATGACAAATAGGCCAAAGTGAAATTGTTTTGAGATTAAATCATGTGCTATATAACTCCTTTGTCTCAATAAATAAACCCCAAACTGTTAAATGCAGCTGATTATACACCAAGATGAGAATGAAATAAAGGGGATAAAATATTTCCTAAGGTCATGACATGGAGTTTTAATTCTTCAGTTTCACTAAGATTAACAGGCCCAGGAACAAATCCTGCTGACTCAGGTTTCAGTTCAGTGCAGTTCAGTCGCTCAGTCGTGTACGACTGCAACACGCCAAGCTTCCCTGTCCACCACCAACTCCTGGAGCTCACTCAAACTCATGTCCATCGAGTTGGTGATGCCATCCAACCATCTCACCCTCTGTTGTCCCCTTCTCCTCCCACCTTCAATCTTTCCCAGCATCAGGGTCTTTTCCAATGAGTCGGTTCTTTGCATCAGGTGGCCAAAGTATTGGAGTTTTAGCTTCAGCATCAGTCCTTCCAATGAACACTCAGGACTGATTTCCTTTAGGATGGACTGGTTGGATCTCCTTGAAGTCCAAGGGACTCTCAAAGAGTCTTTAACATCACAGTTCAAAAGCACCAATTCTTTGGCGCTCAGCTTTCTTTATAGTCCAACTCACATCCATACATGACCACTGGAAAAACCATAACTTTGACTAGACAGATCATTGTTGGCAAAGTAATGTCTCTGCTTTTGAATATGCTCTCTAGGTTGGTCATAACTTTTCTCCAGGGAGCAAGTGTCTTTTAATTTCATGGCTGCAGTCACCATTTGCAGTGATTTTGGAGCCCAAGAAGTAAAGTCTGTCACTGTTTCCACTGTTTACCCATCTGTTTGCCATGAAGTAATGGGACCGGATGTCATGATCTTAGTTTTCTGAATGTTGAGCTTTAAGCCAACACCCTCCTGTTTCACTGTCATCAGGAGGCTCTTTAGTTTTTCTTCACTTTCTGCCATAAGGGTGGTGTCATCTGCATATCTGAGGTTATTGATCTTTCTCCCAGCAATCTTGATTCCAGCTTGTGCTTCCTCCAGCCTGGCATTTTGCATGATGTACTCTGTATAGAAGTTAAATAAGCAGGGTGACAATATACAGCCTTGACGTACTCCTTTTCCTATTTGGAACCAGTCTGTTCTTCCATGTCCAGTTCTAACTGTTGCTTCCTGACCTGCATACAGATTTCTCAGGAGGCAGATCAGATGGTCTGGTATTTCCATCTCTTTAAGAATTTTCCACAGTTTGTTGTGATCCACAGAGTCAAAGGCTTTGGCATACTCAATAAAGCAGAATTAGATGTTTTTCTGGAACTCTCTTGCTTTTTTGATGATCCAGCAGATGTTGGCGATTTGATCTCTGGTTCCTCTGCCTTTTCTAAATTCAGCTTGAACATCTGGAATTTCACAGTTCATGTACTGTTGAAGCCTGGCCTGGGGAATTTTAAGCATTACTTTACTAGCATGTGAGATGAGTGCAATCGTGTGGTAGTTTGAACATTCTTTGGCATTGCCTTTCTTGGGGATTGGAATGAAAATTGACCTTTTCCAGTCCTGTGGCCACTGTAGAGTTTTCCAAATTTGCTGGCATATTGAGTGCAGCACTTTTACAGCATCATCTTTCAGGATTTGAAATAGCTCAACTGCAATCCCATCACCTCCACTCTGTTCTTAGTGATGCTTCCTAAGGCCCACTTGACTTCACATTCCGGGATGTCTGGCTCTAGGTGAGTGAATATACCACACATGGTTATGTGGGTCATGATGATCTTTTTTGTATAGTTCTTCTGTGTATTCTTGCCACCTCTTCTTAATATCTTCTGCTTCTGTTAGGTCCGTACCATTTCTGTCCTTTATTGAGCCTATCTTTGCATGAAATGTTCCCTTAATATCTCTAATTTTCTTGAAAAAATCTCTAATCTTTCCCATTGTATTGTGTTCCTCTATTTTTTGCATTAATCACTGAGGAAGGCTTTCTTAGCTCTCCTTGCTATTCTTTGGAACTCTGTATTCGAATGGGTATATCTTTTCTTTTCTCCTTTGCCTTTCGCATCTTTTCTTTTCTCAGCTATTTTTTAGGCCTCCTCAGACAACCATTTTGCATTTTTGCATTTCCTTTTCTTGAGAATAGTCTTGATCACTGCCTCCTATACAATGTCACGACTCAGGTTTAAGCTGTTCTTTTATGGTGACAAATACGTGCTCCAAGAAACTAAAATCTGACATTCCCATCACATCTTGGAACAATGCAAGTTTGAATAATGCCAAGAATAGTAAAGGGTTTAAAAACAAATTTTAAAACTGTGACTGAATCTATCAAGAAAAAATTCCATGTGTGAAGATTCCATATATGACTCCCTAGCCACAGCACTGTTCCTCTCAACCTTTGTACAATTTCAACCAGAGATGCTCTGTTATTCTGTAATGCATTTTATGTAAAAATTAAGGACTCTGGCTCCCTCAGTGTCAATGTCCTCAACTCATCATCACTGAGAGAGAAAAAAAGTAATACCTATTTAACACAGAGGCTTGAAGGCCTAGCACAGTAACCCTGTCTTAATGTCATCAGGGATAGAGCATATTGACAACTGGCATATATTTTCCTTGTGGACCATGGAACCTCTCAGCACCCAGTGGTACATCTGTAGCTAGATCACCGTGTGCTTCCCTCTGAGGTTCCTTCGGTCTCCAGGAAGGAGCTTTGCTCTGGTTCACCCACAGCACAGCATCACCACTCGACCCAGTGCCCTTCTGTTGGTTTCCGTTTGCTAGAACCTTTGACACAGGAATTGCTGCTGGTGCAGAGTTGGATTTTTTAACACAGGAATTCCTAATGTTTATGTAAATGTAATTAATATTTTATTAATAGAATGGTTAAGAACTCACTTCTCACTTTCATTTCTGTCCTTTCGCACACTGAGTAGCAGACTGTCAACTGAGGGAGAGATGCAAGGACGTTTCCTGTGTTTACACATCCCCGCCTTGCCCTGGCTTACACATACACCAGCCACACAACCACACACAACAGATGGCGCTGCTGCCGTGTACATTCTACTGGCTTATCCTTTTCTGTTGTTTGCTTTAAGGGCACGGATTAACACTCTTACCCATTGCGTTGTGTGTGTGTGCTTTTGCAAATAAGCTTTTTATTTTGGACTAGTTTTAGGTTTACAGAAGTGAAGTCCCCATATACCTCTCACCCAGTTCCTTCGAATGTTAATATAGTACATTCACACCAGGCATTTGTCAAAACTAGGAAGCCAACGTTGACACATTATATTAACTCCAGACTTGATTCCGATTTCAGTAGTTTTCCACTAATGCCTTTTTGTTTCATGATCTAATCCAGGATACCACTTTGTATGAAGTGTTTTGTTATTTATTTTTTAATATAGATTTTTAGTAAAATGTCTGAACAATTTAAATACTATTTCATATTGTCAGAATGATGAATGTTTTTAAATTATTTTATTACAGTGATTTATCACCCAAGTTTACAGTACTCTGAGCATTATTTTTTTTACTTCAACTGAATAACTAGCATTTTTCTGTTTTGTTCTTTTCCTTGTTGTGTACTCTACTCTGGAGCACTTTTTCAAATTTCAAAAAAGGTCTCTTATCTGGGGCCCATTAGTAAATAGGCACGAGCCATTATGTTCAATGAAGTAAGTATTGTGTGATTGAAGATTAACTAAGGGAATGGATCATGGTTCTATTAAAAGCAGCAAGATATTCCGGGAAAAGCTATGAAAATATGCTTTTCCATTAAGGAAAAGCACTTATCAGTGCTGCCAGTCCCAGTAAAGATTCTCTACTTTAATATGAAGCAGACATTTCTTGTACATGAAAGAGGGCACTAGGCTTGATCACACAATAACTATCTCCCAGGTAGAACTCTGACTTCTGGAGGTAGCTTTGTAGCTCTCATCAACTACAGATGGCTGCAAAACTTGGCACTGTTCAAGTGGGCGGCCATGCTCTGATTAAAGGTCCAAGCCTGCAGATCCATCTGTAAAGTTTTGGCATTGAGATGATTCAGCCCAAAGAGAAGATTATTAAAGCATGGGTCCCAGACTGGTGGCTTGAAGTCTTATTTTGTTTGGCCTAGAGAGAATGTTTTGTTTGTTGATTTTTAATATTGGAATTAGCTGTTTAACTCTTAAATGTTGGGAGATCACATTCCTGAAATCTGAATTGCCCTCATTTCTACAAGTCTATGAAAAGCTAGAGAGCTCTTTTTTAACAGGGCATACCCTCTCCAGCCACACACAGTGCCCACCCCACACAATTGTTTCCCTGCCCTGCAACTACTGGTTACCATCACTCCTTACTCAGCTGTTTTCCTATGATGAAAAGGCTCGATTCCATAGCGCTCTTCAAAGTAGGAAAAGGAGCTGTGCTTCAGAAGGCAGTGCTCCCCACTCAGTGATGTCTCCAACTGGCCCTGAGGATATTTAACCTTGTGACCTTGGGCAAAAAGGTGAGGTCATGTTCACCAGAGCATAACAACCCACTATCCCAACTCTCAAACTGGAATTGAGATACAAGTCCAAACAGTGATTTTTACCTTTAAATCACTTTTACCTTATCACTTGCAGTAACGGCTTTAGTGGGCTTCCCAGGTGGCTCAGATGGTAAAGAATCTGCCTGCCACGCAGGAGACGCGGGTTCAATTCCTGGGTCGAGAAGATACCATGGAGGAGGCAATGGCAACCCGCTCCAGTATTCTTGCCTGGGAAACCCCATGGACAGGGAAACCTGGCAGGCTACAGTCCATGAGGTTGCAAAGAATTGAACACGACTGAGCAACTAAACAACAACGATAGCTTTGTGGTTTTATGCCTAGACGCTACAGCTGTGCCTCAGTTCAAGCTCCCACTCTGCTACTTACAATAATGTATGCTTAACCTCTCTATGCCTCAGTTTCTTCAATTATAAATGGAAGATAAAAAGAGCTCTCAAATCACAGAGTTGTTGCAAGGATTCTATGAGCCAGTGTGTGGGAATCACTGGAAACAGAGCCCAGTACAAATAATGTGGCCCACAAGGTACAGTTGTTACTCACTTTCTCATTGTACTGCTGTATAATTTATTATATATGACTCACATTGTCTCCTAATTTATAACTCATCCTGGAGTCTGGTCTTCACGCTGTGTACTCTGTACGTCCTGGGGTCCGCGTCGGCTTTAGGGGTTGGCCGTGTATTTGTGTACTGAAGAAGGTAAATAAGACAATGAAGAGCATGCATTCAGAAATTATAGGGGCCTTAGAGATCATCTGGTTGGCAGACTTTTTCTGTGGAGGGCCAGATTGTAAATATTTTGGCTCTGTGGCCATACGGTTTCTGTGGCAACTACTCAACTCTGCTGTTGAAGCACAAAAGCTACCATAGATCCAGAATTAATGGGTGTGGCTGCGTACCAATATATTTATGGACACTGAAATTTGAATGGCATTTAATTTTCACATATCATGAAATATTATTTTTCTGTTGTTTTTCAACCACTTATAATGGAAAACCCATTCTTAGCTTATGGACCATAAAAACAGGTGGAAGGTCAGGTGTGGCTGACCCCTGATCTAGTCCCAAGCTTACAAACTCCAGTACTTTCAGCTGGGAATTCCACCTGGGAATTTTTGGTTGCAATGTGATGCTTCTGAGACCCCACTCCAAACACACTAAGTGAAACTCCGAGTCGTGGGCTATGAAATCGTTATGGTGAATATGTGTGTGATCCCTACCAGTGTGCCTCTAGGAATCATACTTTGGGAAACTACCCAAGGCCTTCCAATGAGTATGGAGGACTCACAGCCCTCTTCATAGAGCTAGAAATGATTTACAGAGACTTGTGAACCTCAATTGTTTAAAGGTATTCCTTACATTCTTTTTTTTTTTCCAAGTACCCCATCCACAAAGGTCATTAATTCCTTTTAGTGTGTTGGAGTGATATCGTATCATCTTGAAATTACCCTAAAATCACTGCACATTACAGAAATCTCACTTTGTGTTTTTTTTAAAATATAAATTTATTTATTTTAATTGGAGGCTAATTACTTTACAATATTGTATTGGTTTTGCCATACATCAGTCAATTTGTGTTTTTATCAACATAAGAACATGTGCATACTTACTGACACATTCTTTGTGATGACAAAAAAAAAAATCTGAAAAAAAATTTAAATCTGGTGATGGTTACTTGAAATTTTATGCCACGCTGTAAAGAATGTGTTACAGCTACATGTAATGCCCTGGAGAAGGGATGTTAACCACATACTAACAAGAGAAAAAATAGCAAGAGACAGTAATGTATACAACATGATTCCACTTTCATTAAGAAAAGGAAATACACTGAAGACACTGGTTAATCTCAGGCAAATAATACTAGAGAGGGAAGTGCAGGATGAAAGACATTTAACTTCTCCTTTAAACAGATCTTTATTGTTTCACTTTTTGTAGAACTGATTTTAAAATAGAAAAAAAAAATTAAGTGAAAAAATGGAAACAAAAAACTTGAATAAACCTTCATAGCCTGTTTGTTTGGGATAGGAATCCAGTTTCCCTGATAAGAAAGAGACATCTGCTTCTGAGACTCACCAACTTGGAGAAAGTGGAAAAATTTAATAATGTGAATCTGGCTGCAAAATTGCACAATTATCATCTTCCTTTGCCAACTGAAGTCAACAGTTCAGGAGAACTTTTGATGTGGAATTCCATGATATAAATCTCATCTAAAGTCAGGTAGAACCCTGAGTTTGAAAAAACTCCTGCTTTGGCTAAATAAGTCAGGAGAGGCAAATAATTCTGTTTCTGTGGTCTTTATTTTTAATAGGCAGCTGTTTGTTCCATTACAGTAAGTTTCTTTGAAAAGTAATCCATCTAAATAATTGCTGATTACACAGCTCCTGTTAGACTTCCACTTTGTCCTGATATTTTTTCAACAACAGATTTCTTAAGAACTGTGGAAAACACTGCTACCAAATGCTCGTCTAAATTACTCTGTCTCATTTGGACACAAATGTCATTTTCATATAATTACATTGAGCATTAGATATCATGCTTTCTGAAGTTAGAGAAAACTAGATGAATCTTATCTATGAAGGAGTTCCAAATTAAATATACTCAGCTCAAAGTGAAAATTTCAATATAAAAAGTGAACTTCTTTTTCTAATTGCAATTTATCTATTTGTTCTTATACCATTTATTGAATGTTTACTGTGTCAGAACCTGTACTAGAAAATGTATATGTGTTATCACATGAAGGGATCAGCTCAGAAAAGTGAGATGACATGTAGTCACACACAAATAAATGCACAAACAGATTTAATTCAGGTCTTCAGTCACTCAGTCGTGTACAACTCTTTGTGACCCCATGGATGCAGCATGCCAGGCTTGCCTGATCATCAACTCCCAGAGCTTGCTCAAACTCATGTCCATCAGGTCGGTGATGCCATCCAGTCATCTCATCTTCTGTCACCACCTTCTCCTCCCATCTTCAATTTTTCTCAGCATCAGGGTCTTTTCCAATGAGTTAATTCTTCACATCAAGTGGCCAAAGTATCGCAGTTTCAGCTTCAGCATCAGTCCTTCCAATGAATATTCAGGACTGATTTCCTTTAGGATGGACTTGTTGGATCTCCTTGCAGTCCAAGGAACACTCAAGAGTCTTCTCCAACATCACAGTTGAAAAGTATCAATTCTTCAGCACTCAGCTTTCTTTATACTCCAACTCTCACGTCCATACATGACTGCTGGAAAAACCATAGCTTTGACTAGACAGACTATTGTTGGCAAAGTAATGTCTCTGCTTTTAATATGCTGTCTAGGTTGGTCATAGTTTTTCTGGAAGGAGCAAGCATCTTTTAATTTCATGGCTGAAGTCATCATCCGCAGCAATTTTGGAGCCCAAGTAAATAAAGTCTGTCACTGTTTCCATTGTTTCCCCAGCTATTTGCCATGAAGTGATGGGACTAGATGCCAGGATCTTAGTTTTCTGAATGTTGAGCTTTAAGCCAAAATTTTCACCCTCCTCTTTCATTTTCATCAAGAGGCTCTTTAGTTCCTCTTTGCTTTTTGCCATTAGATTTTGAGCATTACTTTACTAGCATGTGAGATGAGTGCAGTTGTGTGGTAGTTTGAGCATTCTTTGGCATTGCCTTTCTTGGGGATTGGAATGAAAATTGACCTTTTCCAGTCCTATGACCACTGCAGAGTTTCCAAATTTGCTGGCATGTTGAGTGCAGCACTTTAAAGCATCATCTTTTAGGATTTGAAATACCCCAACTGGAATTCCATCACCTCCACTAGCTTCGTTCGTAGTGATGCTTTCAGAGATCCACTTGACTTTGCATTCCAGGATGTCTGGCTCTAGGTGAGTGATCACACCATCGTGGTTATGTGGGTCATGATGATCTTTTTTGTATAGCTTTTCTGTGTATTCTTGCCACATCTTCTTAATATCTTCTGCTTCTGTTAGGTCCATAGAATTTCTGTCCTTTATTGTGCCCATCTTTGCATGAAATGTTCCCTTAATATCTCTAATTTTCTTGAAGGGATCTCTAGTCTTTCCCATTCTATTGTTTTCCTCTATTTCTTTGCACTGATCACTAAGGAAGGCTTTCTTATGTCTTCTTGCTATTCTTTGGAACTCTGCATTCAAATGGGTATATCTTTCCTTTTCTCCTTTGCCTTTCACTTCTCTTCTATTCACGGCTATTTGTAAGACCTCCTCAGACAACCATTTTGCTTTTTTGTATTTCTTTTTCTTGGTGATGGTCTTGATCACTGCCTCCAGTACAGTGTTACAAACCTCTGTCCATAGTCCTTCAGGCATTTGTCTATCAGATCTAATCCCTTGAATCTGTTTGTCACTCCTGCAGTATTATCATAAGGAATTTGATTTAGGTCATACCTGAGTGGTCTAGTGGTTTTCCCTACTTTCTTCAATTTAAGTCCGAATTTGCCAGTAAGGAGTTCATGAACTTATATGTAGAGAACCTCCTGAGAAACACTGTGCTAGAAGAAGCACAAGCTGGAATCAAGATTGCCAGGAGAAATATCAATAACCTCAGATATGCAGATGACACCAACCTTAGGGCAGAAAGCAAAGAAGAACTAAAGAGCCTCTTGATGAAAGTGAAAGAGGAGAGTGAAAAAGTTGGCTTAAAACTCAACATTCAGAAGACTAAGATCATGGCATCCGGTCCTATTACTTCATGGCAAATAGATCTGGAAACAGTGGCTGACTTTATTTTCTTGGGCTCCAAAATCACTGCAGATGGTGATTGCCTCCATGAAATTAAAAGATGCTTACTCCTTGGAAGGAAAGTTATTACCAACCTAGACAGCATATTAGAAAGCAGAGACATTACATTGTCAACAAAGATCCGTCTAGTCAAAGCTATATATTTTCTTGGGCTCCAAAATCACTGCAGATGGTGATTGCCTCCATGAAATTAAAAGATGCTTACTCCTTGGAAGGAAAGTTATTACCAACCTAGACAGCATATTAGAAAGCAGAGACATTACATTGTCAACAAAGATCCGTCTAGTCAAAGCTATAGTTTTTCCTGTAGTCATGTATGGATGTGAGAGTTGGACTATAAAGAAAGCTGAGCACCAAAGAATAGCTGCTTTTGAACTGTGGTGTTTGAGAAGACTCTTGAGAGTCCCTTGGACTGCAAGGAGATCCAACCAGTCCATCCTAAAGGAGATCAGTCCTGGGTGTTCATTGGAGGGACTGATGTTGAAGCTGAAACTCCAATCCTTTAGCCACCTGACGCAAAGAGCTGAATCATTTGAAAAGACCCTGATGCTGGGAAAGATTGCAGGCAGAAGGAGAAGGGGACGACAGGATGAGTAGGTTGGATGGCATCACCAACTCAATGAACATGAGTTTGGGTGAATTCTGGGAGTTGGTGATGGACAGGGAGGCCTGGTGTGCTGCGGTTCTTGGGGTCACAAAGAGTTGGACACGACTGAGCAACCAAACTGAACTGAACTTATCTGAGCCATCAGTCTGATTTCAGTATTTACTATCTGGTGATGTTCATATGTAGAGTCTTCTCTTGTCTTGTTGGAAGAGGGTATTTGCTATGACCAGTGCATTCACTTGGCAAAATTCTGTTAGCCTTTGACCTAACCTGGGGAGTTCATCTTTCAGTGTCCTATCTTTTTGCCTTTTCATGCTGTGCATGGGGTTCTCAAGGCAAGAATACTGAAGTGGTTTGCCATTCCCTTCTCCAGTGGACCATGTTTTGTCAGAACTCTCCACCATGACCTGTCCATCTTGGTTGGCCCTAGTGGGCATGGCTCATAGTTTCATTCAGTTAGACAAGGCTATGGTCCATGTGATCAGATTGTTTAGTTTTCTGTGACTGTGGTTTTCATTCTGCCTACCCTCTGATGGATAAGAAGTTTATGGGAGAGACTGACTGAGGGGGAAACTGGTTCTTGTTTTGATGGGCAGGACCATGCTCAGTAAATCTTTAACCCAATTTTCTGTTGTTGGGCGGGGCTGTGTTTCCTCCCTGTTGTTTGACTGGAGACCAAGCTGTGGTGGATGCAATGAAGATAATGGCGACCTCCTTGCAAAGGTCAAATGCAGGCACTGCTGCACTCAGTGCCCCCCGACCCTCAGCAGGCCACCGTCAACCCATGCCTCCACCAGAGCCTCCTGGACACTCAGGGCAAGGCTGGGTCAGTCTCTTGTAGGGTCATTGCTCCTTTCTCCTGGGTCCTGGTGTGCACAAGGATCTGTTTGCCCTCCAAGAGTCTGTTTCCCCAGTCCTGTGTAAGTTCTGGTGGCCATATGGTGAGGTTTATGGGGACCTCCACCAAGAGGGCTTATGCCATACCCAGGTCTGCTGCACCCAGAGCCCCTGGCCTGCAGCAGTCCACTGCTGACCCGTACCTCCTCAGGAGACACCCAGACACAGTTCTGGCTCAGTCTCTGTGGGGTCTCTGGGTCCTGGTGTGCACAAGGTTCTGTTTGTGCCCTCCAAGAGTCTGTTTCCCCAGTCCTGTGTAAATTCTGGCAGCTATATGGTGGGGTTAATGGCGACCTCCTCCAAGAGGGCTTATGCCATACCCAGGTCTGCTGCACCCAGAGCCCCTGGCCTGCAGCAGTCCACTGCTGACCCGTACCTCCTCAGGAGACAGGGGGTCTCTGGGTCCTGGTGTGCACAAGGTTTGTTTGAGCCCTCTGAGCTTCTCTGGCAGGTAAGCGGTTTGATTCTAAATGTGATTTTGCCCCTCATACCATCTTCCTGGGGCTTCTCCTTTGCCCTTGGATGTGGGGTATCTTTTTGGTGGGATCCAACATCCTCCAGCCGATGGTTGTTCAGCAATGAGTTGTAGTTTTGGAGTTCTCACAGGAGAAGATGAGTGCACATCCTTCTACTCTGCCATTTTCCAGGTTAGGCAGCAGCCGCTGTTGCTCCAGGGATCAGGAACATCTGCACAGTGAGGTCGCCGTGTTTCCTCTCAGTCTTTCCGGTGGGGTGGGCAAGTGAGGGGGCGGTGAGAAAGGTATGTGATGCCCCCACCGCCGGACTCCTCTCTGGCCACAGTGGCCCATTGCTGCAGCGGGCTGCCTGCTGGCCACAGCTGCGTCTGGGGCATGTCAGTCTGCTGCCATCGCCCAGGGGCACTGACCCTGGTCAGTGTCGGCCATGGCTTGGGAGAGCATGGACGGCTGCCCGGTCCTGAACTCAGAGTCCACGTATGTGTTTAACAAACATCATTGCAGCACAGTGCCAGGCACTGTTCTAGGGATTTATGAAGAGTAACACATCAAATCCTCAGTCATTCCAGATCGTCTGAACCATTTACAAGTGAGTTCACTCACTCAGAGGGAAATTAAATGAATAATGGAGCTGGAATTCAAACCCAGGCCATCAGACTCCAGAGATGGCCCCTAGGTCCTGAACTCAGAGTCCATGCATGTGTTTAACAAACATTGCAGCACAGTGCCAGGCACTGTTCTAAGGATTTATGAAGAGTAGCACATCAAATCCTCAGTCATTCCAGATCGTCTGAACCATTTACAGGTGAATTCACTCACTCAGAGGGAAATTAAATGAATAATGGAGCTGGAATTCAAACCCAGGCCATCAGACTCCAGAGATGGCCCCTTCTGTCCTGAAGATTTTGTTACCCCAGCACTGGGCTGCTTAGGAAGGCAGACAGACTCATAAGACCAGAAATGGAATGAGTTAAGTACTGACATCAACAGCAGTAGCTATGTAGCATTTGGAACTCTGTCATATTGACTGAAAATCCAACTAAATGCCTTCAGAAAAAAAGGAGGAGAGGGAATTTATTGTATCATGCTTTGGACTGAATTTTATATCCACAAAGCTCATATGTGGAAGCCCAGTGTGACTATATTTGGAGATGGGGCCCTTATGGAGGTAATTAAGGTTAAATGAGGTCATAAGGGTGGGTTTCTGGTATGATGGGATTAGTGTCCTTATAATAAGAGACACCAGAGACCTTTCTTTTTCTCTCCCTCTCCTGTAAACCAAGAGAAAAAGCCTTTGAGTGACACCTTTGCTGGCACAGCACCTATTTCCCAGCCTCCATAACCATAAGATATAAACTTCTATTGTTTAAGTCACCTAGTATATGGTATGTATTTTGTTATGGCAGCCTCAGCAGACTAAGACATATTATGGCTATGAAAACTCCTAGGACTAATCTAGTTCAGACACAGATGGACTTGGGGGCTCAAATACTAACACAATACTAGCTCTTGCGCTCTCACTCTCTCTCACCCTCCCTCTGTCCCTTCCTGACCACTTTTATTCTGCTTTCCCCTGAATGGACTTTATTCTCAACTCAGTACCCTCTATGTGCTCCCAGCCCTCAGGCTGACCTAACAACAGCTCTCGGTCACTCGCCAGTCCTAGTGATTTGCGCGCATGATCCCAGTGAAATCCCAATGAGAAGAATGCATCTCTCTTCACCCACAGCTGTAACAAAAGGGGTTGCAATCAAGTCGTGCAGGGCTTGCTGGGGTCAGATACTACCCCCGCCACAATCGCTATGAATTGGCTAAACCTGAGTACCTATCTTCCCCCGGAGTTCGCAGCCTGGGGTCCGCCCCCTTCGAACTCTGCGGGCTGTATCTGGAGAAGCCTGAGGACCCAGGAGGAAATCAAGGTGGCTGCACAGGGCGAGCGGAGGGACCCAGACCAGCAATGCCAGAAGCCCACCACCGGGTTCGTTATTAACCACCTCCTTGGTCACTCAGAGGCTATGCATTGAAATGATTTGAGAGTTTGTAAGAACTAGATGCTGGAGGCTCACCCTCAGGCATTTTGATTAGATGGCTTCTATTCAGAAGCCTTTGGAGAGTGCAGATACCAGGGCTGTAGTCTGAGACACTGTTCTTTTTTCATTTTGTAGCTTAATGCTGAGATTCAGTATTTTTAGATACAAGTGATTGGAACCTAACAAAAATGTGATATTGTGATTAAATACGTGTTTGATCTTCATCCCTATTTCTGGCACAGAGCTCCACAAGCCCTTGAATGTCTTGAGTGATAAAGGTGTCTTAATATTCTCCTTTTTTGTTTTGGAAGGTATACTTTTTAAATGCATATTTATTTACTTTTATTTGTTTGGCTGCATCAAGTCTTAGTTGTGGCGTGTTCTGCTGCTGCTGCTGCTGCTAAGTCGCTTCAGTTGTGTCTGACTCTGTGCGACCCCAGAGACAGCAGCCCACCAGGCTCCCCTGTCCCTGGGATTCTCCAGGCAAGAACACTGGGTTGCCGTTTCCTTCTCCAATGCATGAAAGTGAAGTCGCTCAGTCATATCCGACTCTAAGCAACTCCATGGACTGCAGCCCACCAGGCTCCTCCGTCCATGGGGTTTTCCAGGCAAGAGTGCTGGAGTAGCATGTGGCAGGTGAGATCTTCATTGGGTCCTGTGGAATCTTGTTGCTGCACACAGTCTTCTGTAGTTGCAGTATGCAGCTCCAGACCAGAGGCTCAGTAGTTGCTGCTCGCAGGCCTAGTTGCTCTGTGGTTTATGTGATCCCAGTTCCCTCCCTGACCAGGGATGGAACCTAACTCCCCTGCTTTGTAAGGCAAATTCTCAACCACTGGATCACCAGGGAATTCTTGAGGTGTCTTTATATCCCTAGTAACCCCCTTTCAACCACACGTGAGTTTATGTTAATATGGTCCCTTGTGCCTTCTGTAAGCACTTAACGATGCTGTTGGTTGCCTGGGGAACCAACCAAGTGATTAGAGGGTTGGAGATTTCAATCCCACCCCACCTCTGGGGCGGGGAGAGGAGAGGGACTGGAGGTTCCGTCAATCTAAAGCCTTCTTTAAAACAGTGAAGATAAGGTTTGGAGAGCTTCTGGGTTGGTGAACACTTGGAGGTTTGGAGAGTGAGGACCTGAGAGAGGGCATGGAAGCTCCACGCCATTTCCCCCTACCTTTCCCAGTGCTGCCATCTACCTGGCTGATCCTTAGCTATAGCTTTTTATTATAAACCAATAATCTAGTGAAGGGTTTCCCTGGTGCCTCAGGCAGTAAAGAATCTGCCTGCATTACAGGAGACACAGGTTTGATCCCGGGGTTGGGAAGATCCCCTGGAGAAGGGAACGGCTACCCACTCTAGTATTCTTCCCTGGAGAATCCCATGGACAGAGGAGCCTGGAGGGCTACAGTCAATGGGGTCACAAAGAGTCAGACACAACTGAGTGACTAAGCACAGATGCACAATCTAGTGACTAAATTGCTTCTCTGCGTTCTCTGATATGCTAGTTGGAATCTCCAATCTCTAGCTGGTTGTCCAGAAGCGCAGTTAACACCTGGGCTTGTGACTAGCATCTGATGTGGGAGAAGATGGTTTTGTGGGACTGAGCCCCTAATCCATAGGAGCTCACGCTGTTCTCCAGGGAAGGTCAGAATTGAACTGAATTGTAGGCTCCAAAGCTGGTGTCAGAGAATTCCTTGTTAGAACTGTCCTGACCACACACACACACACACACACATTAGAATTGGTAACCAGAATTTTTGGAGAGACTTCCAATTCAACCACTTTTTAATGTTTGTGTAAAATACTCCTACTAAAATGTCAGTGTGTACCAAAAATGACATTCCTTTTCCTATAAATTAGCAAGTAAAAGAAATAAAACTGTCCTGTGAGAAGCAAATTGTAAGATACACAATGGATTAGAGTATAAATCTGCAAAGCAAACTAAAGGAGCAGAATGGAGCGTGAGGCAGGCAGGACAACAACATGGAATGCATACTCTTATTTGACTTTTGTAATTTGTCATTTATACGTGGTGCTGAAAATACTCATTTCCAAAAGGAAAAAAAACTACATTGTATTTTTCATCTGCATGCAACTTTCTCCTCCAAATATTGATCACTGTTCAATTTGCTAATTTTAACTGCCGCTGATATCATTTCTTTGTTTCTGGATTTTATTTTGTTGAATGTGTGAGAAATAAACATGGAACAAAATCTAAATGAAACAAACAGCAGAGTAAAAAAGCAGAGAAGAAAGAATACAGAGCTTCGGAAGACTGGGAAACCCCATTCTACTGAATTTCCTAGCTGAAGAAGCAGCCTGGATAGTCAAAGAAAAAACAGAATGCATCTCATTGGGGATAGCAGTTGTTCAGTTTGTGGACGTGTCCATATATGTATGAATATGTGTATTAACAGAGGAGTGAGATCTTACTCTGAAACTGCTGGGGAAAGAAATGGAAGTGAGCATTCAAGTTGCATTAGGAAGAGAGTTGCAATACCCTCTTAGCAGCAGAAAATAATTCTGGCCTACTTTTCAGCAGAAATGGAGTTTGGTTAAATGAATAATGTTTAGCTCATAGAAGCACCATAAAACCAGATAGCCAGGCTTAGAATGTGGACAGAAACAAGGTCAGACCAAACCAAAATCGCGCTACAAGCCAGTGAGATGAGATCATCGCTGCTGCCTTCATGGGAATCTGGACCGTGCATTCGGCGCGCCCAGCCCTGCACACTGAGTGTCATTGCCACATGCCTGTTTTACACAGAGTCAGTGTAAACAGTGACTTCATGAACAGCAACTCCCACTTATTTAGAAAGTTAATTGCAACCACACTGTATTTAATTTATCTTAAAAGTGTACAATTTACCAACATCTAATACAAATGAAAATGCTTGCATTTTAACACCCAGTAATTCCACTTTGGAGTAGGTGTCCTGGCAAAATGCACTGAGTATACACAAGGATCTCCACACCCAACAATCCTCTTTGGGAAATAGTCATCCTCAATTTTTTTTTTTAATTGATGCCATAAGTGCAGATTTTAAAAAATGCTTAGAAACTACCAGATGGCCAAAGCTGAGAGAGAAAAAAAGTAATTTCTAAAAAATCAGTCCGAATCAGAAGATAGATACCAAATATTTTCAGAAGCCTGGAACACTAGGGTAAACCCCACAAAATGGAATATAACAAAGGTTCTTTTTTTTTTTTTTGCTTCACTTTTTAATAACCAGCTGCACTGAGTACAGAATAAAGAGGGCTTGACTTGTGGGGCTATTTCCTGAGAAAATAACTTGAGAAGTTTGAGTTGACCACAAACCTAAATGCGTGTTATATGACAGCTATAAAGTAGCTCTGCCCTGAGATTACACCCAGCCTCCTGTTCAGTTCAGGAGAAGGGAAATTGACGAACCCGGGAACCCCTCAAAGAAGTGAGATGAAGATGAGAAGTGAGCTACATTATATGAAAAAGAATTGAGGGAAACATTAATTTTAGGCTGAAAATAAGGAATAAGGGAAGCTGGAACTCTCTTCTAATATTATGTGGAAGGCAGAAAAAACCCTTAAAACCACAGAATTTCAGCTAAACATGATCTGTATTCCTCTAGGGGATAAAATGTAAGCAAGTGTATAGAAATTACGTGAATATGGATTTTGTTTTATATAAGAACAAACTTTCTAGCATCTGTAGGTTTCTAGTAGTTTAGTAAGTTAGTGAGCTTCTCACCACTGGAAATTATGTTGGCTCTTTTTGAATTCTGTTGGGTGAGAGATTTTAAATGTTTAAACTTTTCTTCTTAATACTCTTTTGCATTCAAATTGTTTACTTTTCAGATAAGGAAACAGACTTTCAGAGCAAAGAAAAAAGAATACTAATAGCTTGGTGAAAGTACTATGTTTAATTCCTAACTGATCTTAATCAGAAGCCTATGGGCTTAATTACTAAATAAGCTAGTTTTTGTCTCTCTCTCCTTTTTGTCCTGCTCAGTGGGGCTGTTCCTTTCCCTGTTTGGGGAAAGGAACATCTTGGGCCAGCCTGTGACTTTACAGGTTAAATTTAATGAATAATAGCACATTCACTTCAAATCATAAGTACAACCGAATTTGTGACTTAAAACCTCCAGTACTGTGTTATCCTGAGCCTAAACTTGATTGAAAGTGAGCACTCTCCAGCCTCCACACCTCCCTTGGCCTGCCCGCCCTTGGTTGCCTACCTGCAACACAAGAAGGCTCGCGGAAGGGGGAACAGGGGGCAGAAGAGACTTCTCCCCAACAGACACTTTTTTGGGACCTCTGCCTGTGCAGGAAATGGCAGCCCACTCCAGTATTCTTGCCTGGAGAATGCCCTGAATAGAGGAGCTGGCGGGCTGCAGTCCATGGGGTGGCTCAGTGTCGGACAGGACTGAAGCGGCTTAGCACGCAGCACGCAGGCCCGTCTGCAGGAGGTTGCAGGGGTGCGGGTGAGACAGGGCTGATGCTGACACGTTCTCTACGGGAGCCCTTCCATCTCGGGGCTCCCTGACAGATCCCTCCACTGAACTGCTTCATCCCGGTCTACCCCAGCTCTGGCGGAGCCTCTCCACCGAGCCGGAGCCCTTGCCCCAGCCAGGATAGCCACGTGTGCCTCCCATCTCCTTTTCCTGGCAGACCATGCCCTCTGGCGGGATACCTTCAAAGACAATCACAGTCTGAGGTCACAGCCACAGTTTCCACAGCGCATCCCCGGGGTCACGTGAAGTAACCTGATTTCAGGGCAAGTGCTGTTACTGCCCGGAGGCGGCTCCCGGCTCCCTTGTCATCAGCGGCTCTCACTTCCTCAGACTTGAGGTGGACCGCAGTCCCTGGGGCTGAGGAACACCTGTTTCTCTCTCTGAGTGGCTCCAGGGAAGCCCCTCTCACCAGGCCTGGCTTCCGGAGGCTGTGCCGGCGTGCCCCTCCGCACGGGAGCTGCGGGAGGCGCGGGGGTGAGAATGCCCTTCTCACCTCAGAAAGTCTCCTGACAGACCTCCAAATCCCAATCTTTTTTTTTTTTTTTTTTAATGTCACTGCTCTGAGAGAAGGACCCAGGTCAAGAGCTCATAACTTCAAAGGACTCGATTATTTTTGTTATAATTTTGCATTTTGAAGATCTGTTTTATCTGGTAGCTAGTATACTTTGATGCCCTGGTCAAAACGTTCAATTAAATATACCGATTATACTCATTTATTCTCCTCACAAGCCTATTTGCTAAGCCTCTGCTGCTGCTGCTGCTGCTAAGTCGCTTCAGTCGTGTCCGACTCTGTGTGACCCCATAGACGGCAGCCCACCAGGCTCCCCCGTCCCTGGGATTCTCCAGGCAAGAACACTGGAGTGGGTTGCCATTTCCTTCTCCAATGCATGAAAGTGAAAAGTGAAAGTGAAGTCGCTCAGCCGTGTCCGAC
>SJYT01028254.1:135640-151028 GCA_006410635.1 Cephalophus harveyi
GCTGCTAAGTCACTTCAGTCGTGTCCGACTCTGTGTGACCCCATAGACGGCAGCCCACCAGGCTCCCCCGTCCCTGGGATTCTCCAGGCAAGAACACTGGAGTGGGTTGCCATTTCCTTCTCCAATGCATGAAAGTGAAAAGTCAAAGTGAAGTCGCTCAGTCGTGTCCGACTCTTCGCGACCCCATGGAATCCCATGGAATCCATGGGATTCTCCAGACAAGAATACTGTTGTGGGTTGCCCTTTCCTCCTTCAGGGGATCTTCTGACCCAGGGTTACATGTCTCATGTATTGACAGGCGGGTTCTTTACCACTGGCGCCACCAATTGTGAGATTGGTTATACATCCAGAATCTGCTATCCACATCTGTGTCATACTCTGATGGGTAAGCAGGTTGTGTTGTGCAGAAGAATCAACCTACATGTCTTGTTTTCCTTGTGGGAGCGGGAGGAGGAGGATTGTTTGCAGCTGTGCACTTAGAACCAAACATCAATTTCCAATCATCCTTTTTCAGTCAAAGTGAACTGAAGTCACTCAGTCGTGTCTGACTCTTTGCAACCCCATGGACTGTAGCCTACCAGGCTCCTCCATCCATAGTATTTTCCAAGCAAGAATACAGGAGTGGGTTGCCATTTCCTTCTCCAATTTAAAGACAAAGGACCACAGTAAACATTCATTGTGCGCTTACTAAGGGCACTTACCTGTATTCTTTCATTCTCTCCTCATAACATAAATGTAGTATGTCTTCCGTTTTATAGATGAGAAAAGTCTTTGGGGAAAGCACTGGGAAAAGACAGAAGCCCGACTTGTTCCTGTTGCAGCTTTTTCTAGTGCTCAGAGTTAGTTGGTCCAATTCCACAAGTCCATGGGCCGTATTTCTTCTCATCTATCAAATGGGAAGGATAACATCCATCCTTTGTAGGGTATTCCCTGCAGCTCAAAAGGTAAAGAATCCACCTGCAGTGCAGGAGACCCAGGTTTGATCCCTGGGTCAGGAAGATCCTCTGGAGAAGGGAACGGCAGTCGACTCCAGTATTCTTGCCTGGAGAATCCCATGGACAGAGGAGCCCAGCGGGCTACAGCCCATGGGATCGCGAAGAGTTGGACACGACTGAGCAACTAACACTACTACTACTAATATCTGCTTCATAGGATTCTTGTGGCATCAGATGAGTCACTGGATGGGAAAGAACTTTTAAAACTCACAAAGTACTGTCCACATTCAGGGAATCATTATGACTGTGTTATTCCCATCCCACAAAGGCAGCTGCTGTAGGTAAAACTGCAAATTCATCCTCTGCCAAGTGTCCTATGACAGGGACCACAGTGATGCTGTCCAACAGGCATGGCAGAAGAGAGACTGTGTCCTGAAAATCATTTAAACAGAAGGAAAGGAAGCATAGTTAAAACAAAACCTTCAGAAATGGTGTTATGGGGCTGAGACAGAGCCAAGCTGAGAAAATTTTGGGATACTCTCTTTGCTCTTGAGAATGATTCTAAGGCTTGAAAATCAGCCAGGTGGAGAAAAAGGGAGTAAGTTCACAGCAGACTTCACAGCAGAAAGAGAAAAGCACAAACTCACAAATTTGGGGAAAGTGAGCATAACAATACAGAAAAGTACTTTTAAATCCACTCAAAAACTGACCAGAGATTCTAAGCTATGGCTGGATGTTTGCAAACACAACAGCTGCTGCATTCCACAGTCTAGAAGGGAAATAATGGAAACTTTCTTTTCTCTTTTCCAACAAGATACAACAAAAGCAGAGCTGATGTAATTAATGAAAAAAAGATGGCTATTTAAAACAGTGAAGGCACTGAACAACAGAATGGAATGGAAATGAGGCCCACATTTAGGGACAATTCGTTATTTATCTGCTGTTCTTTTAATGCACACTGCGTTCTGCTAATATTCCCCTCTCCAGGGAGACTACCAAACCAGGTTGGTTAGCAATCCAAGCATGAGAAGTTAGATGCTATGATATAAGCAGCGGGTGGATGGAGTTATTTCCTGAATATTAATTAATGTAGTCCATCCAACTTGAAGACTCTTACAGTTGAATACTTCAACTTAATGGATCTGTTTTCAAATTCCCTTTAATGGCCCTTCTGTGACCATAATATCTACTTTTCCAGACATCCTAAGTAGAAACCATTATGGACAATGTATGTAAAATCCCCCAAGGATAGCATATGGAGGAGAAACTGTGGACTGCCAAATCCAGCAGCTCTGGAGAGAGTGTTTCTGAATTAAACTTGAGTCTACAGGGATTACAGTTCATTTATGACTGGCAAAATATATCTTCCCAATTCTGAAAGATAAATCCCACTGATATATATGTGGATTTCACAAGTGTTTCTCAAAAAACACAAGGCAAAAAAATCTTTCCACAAATGTAGAAGTTCTATGATGTTTTGAAATTATGATAAGTCACTTATTATGTTGGCTCTCACTGTTAAATAGAGAATTTTGTAAGTGCTGTACCAACTCCGACCTGAGGAAACCTGGTTCAGAAATTTCATGCTGAGGTGTTAGGGTAAAATGACTGTTTTGAAAAACTTAAAAGGACTGACAAGGCAGTGACTACAGTCTTTGTTGTTTTAAAGATAAATTTAAAAACTTCAAAAGTTTGGAGAGGAGGGAACCAGAGTATTGCAAACTTTTTCTTTTGCCATATAAGATCAGTTTTCATTTTATTTTTTATGAAAAAGATAATAGATATTATTGATAGCACAGATGCAGAGTTTAAAGTGCAGTTCTTTAAATTAATGTACTTAGCTTCATGAAAAATCATCCTGGTTTATCTTCATGTTCTGATTTCATTGTGGACCAGGCAAAATATTGTGGCAAACCAGAGCTGGTCTATGAACCCACAGTTGAAAACCACTAGCTTGATTCACTTCATTAGAATGAGCTGGTTCTCTACCCTAAGCAACCATTAAAATCTAATTCAAAAGCTTTCAGCATCCAGCAAACTCCTGTAATTTAGCACAAAGTAATTAAATCTTCCAGTGAATGTTTACATTTATTGGTGAATGATACTTTATTCTGTACCCATGCAATAAATTTCTTGGAATACTATTATGTTTTAAATTTCCACTTTCAAGGAGCTGATATAGCTAGAATTTTAACCATTTTAAATATTTAAGATTATTATTTTAACTTGAAATACTAGTAAACTTCTAACTTACATGCACAGAATACTTATTCTTATCCTGAATAGAACTTTTTTTTTAAGACTCTTTTTTAACACGCTAAGTCAGACCATGAACTCCAAGAATCTACTAAGATTGCTTGGCTATTGGAACTGTTTTTTATTTGTGTTGGATGTTTAATATTAAATTCTCCTGTAAGCAGAGAATTAAGAAATTGTATTATTTAGTGATTTTTTTGATGTTGCAATATTTCTAAATGGGATTTGGAATTATTTTAAAAGAACTTAATTTTTGTTAATTCTGGTGGAGTAGCTTTCCACTGAAAATTAAAACTCTAAAATTCAAGTCACACTCAGTACCTACTTTTGAAAAACTTGATTTGGGAACCTTATATTCAAGAACACGTAGTTCTTTTTCCTACCTGTTTGAAAATTAATATTAGCACCTTGACACTTTAAGGAGAAAGAACTGGTTAAATTTTCCCTCTAGCAAGGCCCTTGAGCAGTCTTCTTGAGTATTAAATTCTTAAAGGCCAAGGAAGGAGAGTATAGTATTCCCTCCCTACCCTGTTACTCTATAGACAATGTACTCTTAAATTTCATCCATTCACACAAAGTCTAAACTCCCAAACCAGGTAATCCACACCTCCTACCCCCCAAAAATTCCATGGTAAATTAATCTGAATCCTTGAAAGTAAGGGGAATGCTAATGAAGAGACTCTCACTTTTTTACTGGCATCAGTTCATGAGTGTTTGAATTTTTATTTTACAACAAGCTTGTCTTCCTTTTGTAATGAGTAAAAATCTATCAAGAATTGTTTTTGAAATCTGTGTTTTCCTGATTCTGTAAGAACTATTCTTTTATTCTCAGGGATAAGTAAAACGGGTGGGAGATGGAGGTAAAAACCCAGAACACATTTCTTGAACTAAAGAATGATTGAATATAGAATTTGAAGCTGCGTCAAAGCCAGCAGAGATCTGTTATTTGTTCTAAACATTTAGTTTTCAACTCATGCTAGTAACTCCCAAAGACCAGCTGCCATTTGCTGAAGTTGTTGAAGTTTGGATACATTATCTGAGAACCAGTAGAGGTCGCCATCAACCACATTCTAGCACTTTCGGGAGAGGAAAAAAAAATCAGTTTCGTTAGTAAAAAAGGCACAACAGGGTCAGAAGTTTTCAATATGAAGCTTTCCTCTTGGAAGCTTTGCATAATTGACTCAATATTCAAGTCAGAGAAAAAAGTATAAATAAAAATAATAGATACAAGATGTTGGCGTTATAAAACTTCAAAAAATAGAATTTCTTAGAAATTACATGAAAAATTCTTCTAGTTGATTTAGTTAATACAGATTCTTCTTTATGTTAAAATATTGGGACAAAAACCTCAAAAAGTTATCAAATCTCAACATGGTAAAATCCGTATATTTGTAAAATGACTGTGGTCTCTTTCTATCACTATGCTTGGAACTCTTAAAAGTCTCAAATACTTTTTTTTTTTTTTGGCCCCAAAATATCTTGTGATATCCTGTGACTTTCATTCTGTATATTAGATTTTTTAATGTATGTTTTCTCAACTAACAAGTTATCGTGTCACAGAGTTACTATAACTAGTGCCTATCACAGTTTACATAGAATAGTGAAGCCTGATAAGTGATTATTGCTACTGAGTTTTCCAAAGATAGTTTAAAGTTTAATTTATTTTCTTTTAAGGCATGATTGACTTGTGAAGAAAAGACATTATAGTTTGGAGGTAGAATGTATAGATGTCTTGAAATAATAAAAAATCAGCCCTTAGGAATTCCCTGGCAGTCCAATGGTTAGGATTCAGCACTTTCCATGCCAGGGCCCAGGTTCGATTCCTGGTGGAGAAATGAAGATCCTGCAAGACATGCAACACAGCCCCCCCGCCCTCCAAGCAAAAAAAATAATCAACCCTTTAGAAGAGAGAATAGGGTTAAGCTTGGTAATTCCAGAATGGATAAATGGGTAGATATAGAGATATATGCAACTCAAACTAGGGAAATTTTTTCCTATAAACAGAATTTTCTCACACAGAAGTGATTACTTCAGAAGTTAATAAGTTTACCATCACTGAAACTATTCAAATGGATTAGATAGTCACTTGATGAGAATGTGTTAGAGATTTAACTTCTTAAATTCGCATGAGAAGCTATCCTAAAGTTCTAAAAACAATTTTAATTCTTTAAAAAAATTTTAATTGGTGATAGTGTTGTATTAAAATTGTGAGACAGTAGGAAAATCCTGGGGGGTGTGACAGATTAGTCTAAACAGTTAGTGGCTTCATGTGACCACTTCTTTTAAACTCAGGCGCTGGCCCAGTGTTGTTTATTGATGGTTAGAAGTTGAGTTCCTTTATATGGAGATTCAGAGACTCAGCTTCTGAAGGTCTTATGGCTCATCATCTCCCTGGGTGTTGAAGTGCTTTGCTTCTAGCCACGGGAAGCGGAGAGAGAGAACAGGGAATGTACACCTACTTCTTAACTTTCTTATCCTGGACGTGACACAGGGACTTCTGCTCCATATTCCACTGGCATGAGTAAGTCATACAATTCTACGTAAATTTAGGGAGAAAGAGAGGCACAAACCTTGATGCACAGTTAGCTGTCTTTTCTACCATCCAATCCTCTGACCACTAAACATTTATAAATACCCTTCTCACCCATGAAACAAAGTCATTTCCCCTTCAAGTCAACTCTACATTACATTCAGTAACTTCTTCATCCAGCTCAAAGTTCAGAAAAATCTCTGAGTCCCCTCCATCAGGTATGGATGTAACTCTTCATCATCCAGTGTCTATGTTTGTTCCCTAAAATAGATTGCAACATTGGCTCGAATCTTAACCACTCCTCGCATCTGTATCCTTGGACACTTCACAGTGCCTGGCTCACTGTGGATGAAAATTTACACCCACCCTTTGACTCTGAGCTCAGCCACATGATTTGCTTTGACCAGTGGGTCGGTAGAAGACAAGCTGTAAACAGAAGTTTTCCCTCTGCTGCTAACATGAGAATATGCTCAAGGCTGACCTACGGAGAGATGAGCGAGACACGTAAATGAAGCAGAGCCAGTTGGCCCAGTCAAGGTGTCCTAGGTCAGTTGACAGCTAGTCGAGCTTCAGATATATGAGTAAGCTAAGTCAAGACAGAGCCACCTGGCTAAATCTAGCTGATCATGATACATGAGCAATAAAGATTTAATGCTGTGTGACACTTAGGATTGGGTAATAGTTTATGTGCAGCCATATTGTGGTAATAGATAACTGATACCTTTCCCATCTAGACTTTCAGCACTTAGTGAATAGAAACTTGTTTTCCTGTTTGTAGTGTGCATAATAGCTATTACTATGCTTTTCCTAATTGGAGTGCAAATTTTTGTTGAGCTCAGTTTCATAGATCACAAGATTTAGCTAGAGAATATGCTTGAAATAATGTCAAACATAAGTGTAAATCACTTTTTATATAGTTCTTGCACTTTGACTTTTCAAATAACTTTCAGATCTCCTTTCATTCGATTTTCATAGCAATCCTGAGGTCAGGTGCGTGCTCAGCCACCCAGTCATGTTTGACTTTTTGCGACCCTATTGGATAGCCTGCCAGGCTTCACTGTCCATGGGATTCTCCAGGCAAGAATACTGGAGTGGGTTGCCATTTCCTCCTCCAGATGTCAGGCAAAAAGAAGTATTTATTCTATATTCTTATCAGATCTCCATGACTGAGTGACTTGCTTCAGTGACAACTGGATAATGACAGAACAAGACTAAAACACATCGGAATCCACATCTCCTGGCTCTTAAAATCTGCTCCCACTGCCGAATAGGCCTCAGTAGAGAATTAAGGCCAAAATAATTTTTCCATTGCTATTCTAACATGAATATTTTTGTGATATTCTCACCTTATCAATGAATATGTTCAAGGGACAGCTTTGTTCCTTCAAAAAGTTCTGATCTCAGCTTAAGCCTATTCTCTCTAATGGGATGCTAGCACCAATATTTTCTATATCGTTTAGGGGAGCTGAAGAACTAACTGATCAGTAAACAAGAATTGGATGCAAAGAGATTTTGGCCTACAGCAGAGTTTCTCAGCCTCAGCACTATGGATGTTGTGAGTTAGACAGTTCCCTGTTGGGGGAAGGAGAGCAGTTGCCCTGTTCATTGTAGAATATTTAGCAGAGTCCCTGCACGTACCTAGTATCTGCCAGTAGCATTCCCAAAGTTATGATGATCAAAAATGTCTCCAGTTATTGCCAAATAACCTCCTCCCTCATTGAGAAACATGGGTCTACAGATTAAATGCAATTAGGATTTTACAAGAGCATCAGATTCCTTGAACATGAGAGCTGACATCCAAGGCATGAGTTTGTGCAACCTTTTCATTTTATAAGGTTTCATTTTATTTAACTACACCCAAGGGTTATTATGCAAGGCCACAAGCCTGGTTACTGCCACATCTTTTGACATAAATCAATTCATATATGGTATATGTATGTGCTCACCACTGCTCAGCAAGTGAAGTCATGGAGTTTCACATAGCCCTTTCCACTTCTAATTCCTGTTCTGGGTCCAGGTAATGATTATTTATTATGATTTATTAGCCTTCCTTTGGGTTTCTATAGGAGCTTGATCCTACCCAAATAAGGCCACAGGTAGGACTTCTCTTCTCTGCCTCTAAATTCACCCATACACTTGACCATATTTGCCATTTTTCCCTAGGCCACACCCAAGTGACAGCCTTTTTCTATCTCTTCTCTTCAATCTGTATTTTAGTTCCAATTCTCCAGCTGTTCCCGAAATGGTGATCTCTTTGACTGTCCCTAGATATTATCTTCTTCTTATCCTTTTCCTCTTTTAGGCCTCAGGAAATGTCCTTTGCCATTCCACAATTCTAGACCCCTGGGTACCAACTGTCTCAAGGCAGTGTCTCCTCTGGCCAATAGTGCCTTTTCAACACAAAATCTGCATATCTCCTTTTCATTTCCATCACCCATGCAAATCCCCAACGGGATATTCAAAAGGCATATTTTCACCTTAAAAGACAAATTATCTATTTGTCCTTGGACTTCCCCATTGCTCTCTCTTTGAGACACTTGTATATACTGTTTCAGCACACTACCCTTTCCCCCTCCCTCCCTACATAGTAGCACCTCTTTTTTATCATTGCATTGGGGCACAGGGTGCATTTTGCATCCCAGTCCCTTGTTTGAAACATATAAGTGAGCAAAACAAAATAAGCTCGCTATCACACATGAATTAACATATTCAGTCCTTTGAGAATGCTGCTGTATGAAATGGGTGGAAAACAATTATTTGATAAGGGTGCTAAACTACAATGAAAAGTCCATAATTAAAAAGCTTGCTATCATACTATTTAAAGAGAAAAGTGTCAGCTATTTGTGTTCAAGAAATTGGCTCCTTTCAATCCAGCTTATCCAGAATATAATCTGGTTTCAAATAGTTATGTATTAACCAGTTATAAAAAGTTGCTACATTGTGGAGCAAAGAGAAAAAAAGCACAATCCCAGAGAGCACTGGGGTGAAAAGCAGTTGGACATTGTAAGCTCTTATCACCTCCTTTAGGACTTTCACTTTCTTTTAAAATTATCTTGGCTTATTTAAGAAACAGATGAAGGTAGGGAGAAATTTCGGAAAGGAAAAAACTAAAAAACCTCTGTTGAGATTATAGTTGGGGTAACTAAAAACAGAAAAGATTTATAAGTGAGGATGCAATTTGATTCTGGCATAGATATAGGCCCTGAACAACTTCCAGAAGGAATCTTAAAAAAAGAAGCTGAGCCCAAGATCTATAAAAACAAGGTGGAAGTATTTGGGTATATATAATTCTGACTGCCCCATTAGCATGCAATATATGTTAACATATATACTGAAAGGGGCTTTCCTGGTGGCTCAGAGGGTAAAGCATCTGCCTCCAATGCGGGAGACCTGGGTTCAATCCCTGGGTCAGGAAGATCCCCTGGAGAAGGAAATGGCAAATTTAAAATTTTAATTCTCAGCTCTGATTTCAAGTTATATACTTTTTATTGTTATTATTATTATTCCAGGAAAAGTAATTTCCAAGCTTGAGAGGATTCTTTTGGCTTGTTTGGATTAGAAAGGAACAGTTTTTATCATATAAACAAATAATTTTTAATGAAAACATGTTTTAAAATGTACTCATAGCTATTTATTTTTAAAATACTAATGAGAACTTTATTTTTTTTGAAAATTTTATTTTAAATAGACACTGTACATGGGTCTAGAAAGCATCAAAGTGTAGAGAAAAGCTGACTGTAATCAAGTAAATTTAGGCTGTGGTTATGTGTTTGTACATGAAATTTGGTTCTGTAAAATTTAGTTAGTTTGCCTGTATTCCTCTTAATGCTTCATGAAAACATGATAGTCAAATAGTATAATTTACTTCTCATTTTTTTATTTATTTGTGAGTCTTGGCAAGAGGAAACATGGAACATCCAGATCACTCGAAGTGGCTGCTGGAAAGCAGGAGACCAAATCAGGGATGTTTTGGCTACAGCACTGCTATGTAAACAACACACAGGACACTTTGGAGATGCCTACAACAATAAACTGACTTTTTTCTGATGCATACAGGGCTTGGCTGGTGTACTGTGGATCTCAGCTAGGCCTAGTTCAGTTCAGTTCAGTCGCTCAGTTGTGTCCAACTCTTTGCGTCCCCATGGACTGCAGCACACCAGGCATCCCTGTCCATCTCCAACTTCTACAGCTTGCTCAAATTCATATCCATGGAGTCAGTGATGCCATCGAGCCATCTCATCTTCTGTTGTTCCCTTCTCCTCATGTCTTCAATCTTTCCCAGAATCAGGGTCTTTTCTAATGGGTCAGCTCTTCACATCAGGTGGCCAAAGTATTGCAGCTTCCACTTCAGCATCAGTCCTGATCTCCTTTAGGATGGACTGGTTTGATCTCCTTACAGTGCAAGGGACTCTCAAGAGTCTTCTCCAACACCACAGTTCAAAAGCATCACTTCTTCAGTGTTCAGCTTTCTTTAGGGTGCAACTCTAACATCCATACATGACTAGTGGAAAAACCATGGCTTTGACAATTCAGACCTTTGTCAGCAATGTACTGCCTCTGCTTTTTAATGTGCTGTCTAGGTTGGTCATAGCTTTTCCTCCAAGGAACAGGTGTCTTTTAATTTCATGGCTGCCTTCACCATCTGTAGTGATTTTGGAGCAGAAGAAAATAAAGTCTGTCACTGTTTCCACTGTTTCCCCATCTATTTCCCTTGAAGTGATGGGACCAGATGCCATGATCTTAGTTTTCTGAATGTTGAGTTTTAAGACAACTGTTTCACTCTCCTCTTTCACTTTCTTCAAGAGGCTCTTTGAAGTTCTTCATCACTTTCTGCCATTACAGTGGTATCATCTGCATATCTGAGGTTATTGATATTTCTCCCAGCAATCTTGATTCCAGCTTGTATTTCATCCAGCCCAGAATTTCACATGATGTACTCTGCATGTTAAGTTAAATAAGAAGGGTGACAATATAGTCTTGACGTACTCCTTTCCTGATTTGGAACCAGTCAGTTATTCTGTGTCCAGTTCTAACTGTTGCTTCTTGACCTGCATACAGATTTCAGAGGAGGCAGGTCAGGTGGTCTGGTATTCCCATCTCTTTAAGAATTTTCCACAGTTTATTGTGATCCACATAGTCAAAGGTTTTGGTGTAGTTAATAAAGCAGAAATAGATGTTTTTCTGGAACTCTCTTGCTTTTTCAATGATCTGATGAATGTTGGCAATTTGATCTCTGGTTCCTCTGCCTTTTCTAAAACCAGCTTGAACATCTAGAAGTTCATGGTTCACATACTGGCATGGAGAATTTTGAGCATTACTTTGCTAACGTGTGAGATGAGTGCAATTGTGCAATAGTTTGAACATTCTTTGGCATTGCTTTTCTTTGGGATTTGAATGAAAACTGACCTTTTCCAGTCCTGTGGCCACTGCTGAGTTTTCCAAAGTTGCTGGAATATTGAGTGCAACACTTTAAAGCATCATCATTTAGGATTTGAAATAGCTCAACTGGAATTCCATCACCTTCACTAGCTTTGTTTGTAGTGATGCTTCCTAAGGCCCACTTGACTTCACATTCCAGGATGTCTGGCTCTAGGTTAGTGATCACACCATCATCTTTATCTGGGTCATGAAGATCTTTTTTGCCTAGTTCTTCTGTGTATTATTGCTGCCTCTTCTTAATATCTTCTGCTTCTGTTAGGTCCATACCATTTCTGTCCTTTATTGAGCCCATCTTTGCATGAAATATCCCCTTGGTGTCTCTCATTTTCTTAAAGATATCTCTAGTCTTTCCCATTCTATTGTTTTCCTCTATTTCTTTGCACTGATGACTGAGTAAGGCTTTCTTATCTCTTCTTGCTATTCTTTGGAACTCTGCATTCAAATGGGTATATCTTTGCTTTTCTCCTTTGCCTTTAGCTTCTCTTCTTTTCTCAGCTGTTTGTAAGGCCTCCTCAGAGAACCATTTTGTTTTTTGCATTTCTTTTTCTTGGGGATGGTCTTGATCCCTGCCTCCTGTACAATGTCAGAAACCTCTGTCCATAGCTCTTCAGGCACCCTGTCCCTCAGATCTAATCCCTTGAATCTCTTTCTCACTTCCACTATATAATTGTAAGGGGTTTGGTTTAGGTCATGCCTGAATTGTCTAGTGGTTTTCCCTACTGAAAGGTTGCTGCTGAGCCGTGAAAGATGCTGGGATTCTTGGTCTCCAGAGGAGAAGAATTCAATCCAGGGCCAGTGATAAGCCTTGATCACTTAGAGCTTTTGTGTAATAATGTTTTATTAAGTATAAAAAAGATAGAGAAAATTTCTGACATAGACATCAGAAAGGGACAGAAAGAGTATCCCCCTGCTAGCCTTTAGCACTATGTTATATACCTATCAGCAAACTGTTAACTCAAGAAAGAAGATATCTCAAAACTCAGAGAGGCACCAGGCCTATCACCCACATGTATTTTGAGATAACATCGCCACCAGCTGAGTCTTCCTATGCCATAAAATGATTGACATGAATCTTCAAGAAAGTCAGGTTTCCAAGTAAATATATAGTTTCTTTAATATAAATGAGGAGAACAATGTATGAGTAAAACATACAGGTTTGTTGAGACTTGAAGAAAGGCAGAGTCTACAGTAAATACATAGTTCATTAACATAGCTTAAGAAAAACATTTCCATAAGGAAAAAACACATCGTTAGGTCCTGGTTTGAGAAAAGTTAAGTTCAGGTGAAGCCAGATGTCGTTGTGACAACACAGAATTTTAAGAGAAACCTCCTTTTAATTTTGTATAGAGAAGGGGAAAAAAATCTGACACTTGTAGCTTGTTTCATCTTGCTGCTTAAGAGAGAAAAAAAATGTCTGACACTTGCAGCCTATTTCCTTCATTTGGTGACCCCTGGCCTTCCTGCCTGTTACCCTCTCACATACTTTCTTCAATTTAAGTCTGAATTTGTCAATCAGGAATTCACAATTTGAGCCACAGTCAGTTCCTGGTCTTGTTTTTGCAGACTGTATAGAGCTTTTCTCCTTCTTTGGCTGCAAAGAATATAATCAATCTGATTTCAGTATTGACCATCTGGTGTTGTCCATGTGGTGAAGCCCTTTCATGGCTTTGAAGATATAGGGACATAATTCAACTTAGGCCAATGGTCCCTCTGCCCAGGGAATTTTAATACTTGGTGCCTTGGTGTCTCCTTTAATTCTGTGAATTACATCATAGCTTTCTAAGAAATTTCCTTTTGCAATTTTCTCTTGTGTTGTTGGAAGAGAGTGTTGGCTATGACCAGTGTGTTCTCTTGGCAAAACTCTGTTAGCCTTTTGACCTGCTTTGTTTTGTACACCAAGGCCAAATTTGCCTGTTACTCCAGGCATCTCTTGACTTCCTACTTTTGCATTTTACAAGTGAAAAAACTGCAGCTAGGCCTAGCCAGTATGAATTGGTCTTGCTTCTGCTTCTGGAGCCAACTGGAAGGCCAGCTAAGAGCTGGCTGTTCTAGGCTGGCCTCAGCAGGAGCCACTCCGCTCACCTCCAAGGTTTTCTCACTTCTCTTTAGTAGGCTCCTGGCACTCATTCTCAACATGGAGGCAGGAGCCCAAGAGAGCGAGTAGAGGTGCACAGAGCCTCTAGAGGCCCCAGCTCAGAACTGAGATCACAGAACATTGTTACGACCAAAGCAAAGCCAAGGCTGGGAGACAGACTCTAGGTCTTCAAGGAAGGAACTAGAAAGTCCTGTCTCCAACAGAGTGGGCAGACAGAGGGGTAGAAATAGAGACATTTTTGCAGTGAATCCTCTACATAGGACAGCAACCCTGGTAGAAATGGAAATTGGGAAGAGAGGGTGTAACTCAAGGCTGTATTTTCTAAGCAAGCACCCTGCTTTTATGTAGATTGTGTATTAAGGGAGGTGTGATGCTATCTACTTTGTGGTTATCACTATTGACAGTATTTTATATTTTAAAACCCTGTGGAAAAATCAGACAAACCAGTTCAAGTTTTTGGTACATTTTAGTAATTCGAGACTTCATTTATCTAAGCAAATTTTTCCAACATCCAAAAACCTCATATTATGAGTCTTTAATTTTTTTTGTACATAAAAGTTAGAACTTTTTTTTCTTTAAAATTTCCATGGAGAATATGATTAATATCTCTCTTATACTTACTTGTGTGTATGTACTTCCACTATTACTAATTCCCCTGGTGTTAAAATCTCTCTCTTTTTTTTTTTTCTTCCCTTAAGCATATATTCCTCCTCCTTAGAATAGCAGCATTTTTTATTCCTATGGGGAATACCCCCTCTTCCATTTGGTGAAGGCCTTTCATGGCTGTCAAGATATAGGGACATAACTCGATTTAGGCCAATGGCCCCTCTGCCCAGGGAATTTTAATACTTGGTGCCTTGGTGTCTCCTTTAATTCTGTGAATTACGTCATAGCTTTCCAAGAAATTTCCTTCTGCAAGTTATCCAGAAGTGTTTTTTATTCCTTATAGTTAGAGAACACTGGGAAATGTATCCCTTAAATTTTACTGCCTATGCACTTTTCCTTACCTGCAAAAATTTACAGTATATTGCTGTCACTCCAAGTTCTTATCTAAGGAGTATAACTTCGGTATTTTTACCTTTAAAAAAAGGCAGAAAGATATTAAATATTTAGATAGATGAGAAGCCATGGTGGAAAATATAGTGTCTATTTATATTTGTTATAAAATGAAGTAAAATAAAGCTAGAGATAGTAGAAAGGATGTGACCTTTGAAACCAGACAGATCAGGGTTCTAATTATAGGTTAGCTACATACTAGATTACAGTCTTGGATAAGGTAAAACATTTAGTTTCTTAACTATCAAAATGTGACTTATAAAACTTTATCATAATAATCCTAGTTAGAGTTAGAAATAATATATAAAGTGTTTGCCACACTGCAGGTCCTCAATAATTTATAAATATTAGTATTAAGCATATACATAGTGAAGAATTAACTTTACCCAAAGACCAGTCTGGCCTTTGTCCCTGCTTCTATGAGTTAAACTCTAAACCTATGGAATTTCTCATGTAATAGGAGCATTTTTGTTATTCATGGTGGGTTCCTCAGACTACACCTGATATTTTATGGTAATGAGGTGACTCCATGGGCCCCTGGATACTTTATGTTGTCAAGACGACTCGAGATGGACACACTCAAACACCATGTGATCAGAGAGGATTGAGGCTTTGGCCAGGGTTATCAGCCTGAACTCTGGGGAGAGGAAAGGAGTAGACTTTGAGTACAACCACATGAGCTTCAATTACACGTAAGTAATACAATGTCAGTAAAAACTGGAAACTGAGGCACAGATGAGCTTTATGGGTTGACAGTACTTCATGCAAAGATTAATTACCACAATTCGATGCTGATAAGGCCAACGTGTTCCTGAGAAAACAGAAGCTGCGAATTTGAAGCCTGCCTAATCCCAGGTTCAACTATGTGCATCTCTTCTTTTGGCTGATTTTGAGTTCTATGCTTTAGCTATCAGTTCAGTTCACTTCAGTTCAGTCGTTCACTCGTGTCTGACTCTTTGCGACCCCGTGAATCACAGCACGCCAGGCCTCCCTGTCCATCACCAACTCCCGGAGTCCACTCAAACCCATGTCCATTGAGTCGGTGATGCCATCCAGCCATCTCATCCTCTGTTGTCC
>SJYT01028254.1:153896-169568 GCA_006410635.1 Cephalophus harveyi
CTGGGAGAAATATCAATCACCTCAGATATGCAGATGACACCACCCTTATGGCAGAAAGTGAAGAGGAACTCAAAAGCCTCTTGATGAAAGTGAAAGTGGAGAGTGAAAAAGTTGGCTTAAAGCTCCACATTCAGAAAACGAAGATCATGGCATCTGGTCCCATCACTTCATGGCAAATAGATGGGGAAACAGTGGAAACAGTGTCAGACTTCATTTTTTTTGGGGGGGGCGGCTTAAAATCACTGCAGAAGGTGATTGCAGCCATGAAATTATGACCAACTTAGATAGCATATTGAAAAGCAGAGACATTACTTTGCCAACAAAGGTCCATCTAGTCAAGGCTATGGTTTTTCCAGTGGTCATGTATGGATGTGAGAGTTGGACTGTGAAGAAGGCTGAGCGCCGAAGAATTGATGCTTTTGAACTGTGGTGTCGGAGAAGACTCTTGAGAGTCCCTTGGACTGCAAGGAGATCCAACCAGTCCATCCTAAAGGAGATCAGCCCTGGGGGTTCATTGGAAGGACTGATGCTAAAGCTGAAACTCCAATACTTTGGCCTCCTCATGTGAAGAGTTGACTCACTGGAAAAGACCCTTATGCTGGAAGGGATTGAGGGCAGGAGGAAAAGGGGACGACAGAGGATGAGATGGCTGGATGGCATCACAGACTCAATGGACATGAGTTTGAGTGAACTCCGGGAGTTGGTGATGGACAGGGAGGCCTGGCGTGCTGCGATTCATGGGGTCACAAAGAGTCGGACACGACTGAGCAACTGAACTGAACTGAACTGATGTCATTCTAGTGAATTGTTGAAACTGATGATAGTTTTGCGAAATACTCAATCTTGTAATTGATGTCAAGTCTTGGACTGACTTGGCAGTCTGGAAGACTGTGTCTTTAACCTCAAGTTTGGGTAATTCTGAATAACATATTGTATTCAACCAAGAAAAATGAATATTACCTCCTTGAAACTGAGAAAGAAAACCTGGTTTTTCTTCTAGGCAGCTGGAAATGGTTATTGGAAATTAATTACATATAAAATATGCAAATACAAGAACTACTCTTGCAATTAAGAGCATGTACTATATATTATCATTGTTTTATCTTGGCAAATGTAAAAAAAATAGCATTTTTAAGGACTTTCAGATGTTCATATTAATCTCCCAAGCCCTTATCCTCCTTTTGGTAATATCTTACCTTCTTATATCTGTAGACAGAAGGGGTTTTCAGAAATATAACCCTTATATTTGGAAAGATTGTTCAGCAGCCTAAGACCAGCAAAGATATTTCTTTCCATATATAAGGTTTATATTTCTGAAAATCCCTTCTGTCTACAGATATAGGAATGTAAGGTATTAACAAAAGGAGGATAAGGGCTTGGGACTTCCCTGAGAGCTCAGACGGTAAAGCGTCTGTCTACAATGTGAGAGACCTGGGTTCGATCCCTGGGTTGGGAAGATAGGAGCTTGGTGCAGGATGCTTTCCATGGGGTCGCAAAGAATCGGGCATGACTGAGAGACTTCAGTTTCACTTTATTTCACAAGGCGTCCTTGTCATATGCCAGACACCATGCTCAGTATTTTGTATGTACGTAACCAACCTGGAAGTTATTTATTATTTTCTTTTTTAAGATGTCAATTATTGAACCCAAGAGACCTTTATAAGAACTTGTCAATCAAGTGAAGCTAAGTTTAATTTTAATAGACTTACTGCAGTAAGGGACAACACCACTTTGAACAGCCTTGAAAGTGAAAGTGACAGTTGCTCAGTCGCGTCCAACTCTTTGAGATCCCATGGATTGTAGCCTGCCAGGCTCCTCTGTCCATGGAATTCTTCAGGCAAGAATACTGGAGCAGGTTGGCACTCACTTCTCTGGGGATCTTCCCGACCCAGGGATTGAATCTGTGTCTTGTGCATTGCAGGCAGATTCTTTACCATCTGAGCCACCAGATAAGCCCTTGGCATAGTCTTAATACCATCTTAAAAGAGTTGTTGTAGTTCAGCTGCTCAGCCGTGTCCGACTGTTTGTGACTCCATGGACTGTAGCACGTCAGCCTTCCCTGTCCTTCACTGTTTCCCGGAGTTTGCTCCAGATCATGTCCATTGAGTCAATAATGTCATCCAACCGTCTTATCTTCTGTCACTCTCTTCTCCTTAAAAGAGTGGGAAACAGTATTTACAGGGTTTGGAGTCTGTGATTAAATGGTTAAGCATGGTCTTTCCTTGCAAGAAATTTATTGGAATTAGGCAAAATTCATGATATAATAGTTCAAAATTAGAGGATGCAACAAGATGAAGGTTTTAACTATCAGTGAAATTTTCTAATAAGTGAGTTGTTAGCTCAGATGAGTAATCTATTGTCTGACAGAAGAACTATTTCCCAGAATGAGAAAACTCTTTGCCCAAGAAAATTAATTTGCAAAACTTTCTTAAAGCAAAAAGTGAAATAATGCCTTAGTTTGCATTCTTATCTTTCTAGACATGAATTACCTGAAATTAATATTTAAGTCATGTTGACAAAGTTAATCTTAAGTTTCAGAAATGAAGAAATTTAATAATTTTCAAGAATTACACCTAGAACTCAATAAATCTAAAGTCCCAGTTTATTTAACAGCATAAGGTGCTCCTTCCAAATATATTTATATATCCCTGAAAATAAGACTACATCACCACCAAGACTAAGAACTATTAAAAATTATTAAAGAAGATAATTTAGGTGATACGAACAAACTTTAATACTTCCTGAAGTGAACAGTCTCCATGTGGAGAACAGTGAAGCAGGGGAAAATGTGGCAAGCATTTAAAGAAGAAAAAATAAGGAACAAGGAAGAGAAAATTTTAAAAATGAATAAGGAACAAGGAAATAAGGAAAAAGCCCAGAGTTGGCTTGATAATTGAGGACTGGCTTGGTATTGAACCAAACTCTGCTTGTCCAGGCACAGCAACGCCAATCTACTGATGCCAGGTTGTTGTGAAGGGAAGTGTGTATTGCAGTTGTCGGCAAAAAAAATGCGCAGCCTTAAAGTTGAGAGCTATGTTTGACTTGATGAACAAAACCGAGGACTTAAGCCTGGGACTCAGCACCCCAGGTAACTCTCAGAGACTGTTCTGAAGGGGCAAGAGAGGGAGCCAGGATGCATAGGAGTTTTTACAATGAAGACCAGGTAGTTGGAAAGACCTAAAGACCTAAGGTGAAGTTGCTCAGTCGTGTCTGACTCTTTGCGACCCCGTGGACCATAGCCCACCAGGCTCCCCCATCCATGGGATTCTCCAGGCAAGAATACTGGAGTGGGTTGCCATTTCCTTCTCCAGGGGATCTTCCCGACCCAGGATCGAACCCAGGTCTCCCGCATTGGAGGCAGACGCTTTAACCTCTGAGCCACCAGGGAAGCCCTAAAGACCTAAAGAAGACCAGATATCTCAAGTTAAGAAATGCAATGCTTTTCTGTGTATGGGAAGATAAGAGCCTTGGCTCCCTGAAAGCATTCCTTTGGTGTGCACCTCAGCTGTCTGTGGCGTATTTCTGGGCTTCTCATCCTGAGTCCCTCAGCGCTCACTCAGGGTGGCTGTGATGTGATGGCTTCATGACTGCAACAATCTTTGTTTACTGATATGGCAGGTGGCATTTTTAGTTCACACAGAGAACCAAGCAAGGAGAATGGGCAGCTCATGATCATAAGACCCAAAATCCCTGGTAGCTTTCAGGCCAGGGTTTTTAAAAACAGCGTTACAGGAGAGGGTCATAGGACACATGATCAGCTTCTGAGCACCTTTCAGACTGCCTGATGGTGAGAGATCACAGGGTGATGTTTCCGGAATCTCTGTCATCAACCTTCTGATTCCAGCCAGTCTGGAATCTGTATGCTTGTGGTCAGCATATAGTCATCATCCTCTTCCTAGTGGGGGTGGGGGTTGGGGGACAGGGGCAGTCTTAACTTCTGATGAGCAACTTAAAGATATTCATCAGATTTCTATCTATATCCCTTCAGGAGGAACCAGGAGTCCTATGACTATTATTCTAATCATTAACTGCTTGAATCTGCTCTTTGGAATTCAGTGAAGGCCTTGGAGACTGAAGCTTTGGGAAAAATAAAATCAAGAAATGGAGGACACAGAGGTGCTTTTGTACCTGGGAAGGCCCCACAGAGTCCTGCTCGGTTTCAATCCCCCCTTTTCTTTGCTACTCCTCAGTCCTCAGGGGAACAGGGACAGGACAAGTAAGGAAATAAAGTTTTCTATAGAGAGATTAATCATATATTCAGCAGGGGAACTCGGTTTTAGAGGGACTCAGTTTCAGATTGGCTGGCTATAGTGTGTTTCTCGTCAGTGGAGTATTTATGAGGACACAGACGTTATCCAAATTTTAGTTTGCTGGCATGACATTCTTGGAAGGAGTGGCTCCATTTTGGACCAGGATGCAACAGAACTAAGGTTACCTGGATTGCAACAGAACTAAGGTTCCCTCCATCAATATGACGTTACTATCTTTTACCACGAATATAAGGCTATAAACCAGTAAATTACTTCAGTGCTTTGTGGAGGAGGAAAATTAATTTTCCTTCTACCCTTCTGAGTTCTTGGCTGAGACCCTCTGTAATAAAAGACAGATTAACAGGGAAAAAATCTTTTTAATTGCATATGCACATAGGGGAGCTTCACAAAGATATGAGACTGTAAAGAAAGATATGAGACTGTAAAGGCAGCTAAGCGAGTGAGGCTTATATGTCATCCTGAGTGAACGGAAGGGATGGGGGCTCAGGCTTTAAAGAGGGAAGCCATTCCTGGGAAGGTGAGAGGACCCAATATTTAGTGAACAAAGGTTATCCTGCCAGGCAGGTAACTCTCAGGTAAAAGGTTATCTCCAGTAATATGTCTCTTCCTGGTACAGACCCCCTTCTAATGTAAATTCTCTTCATAAATATAGATTTTGATTATGAAAGGGTAGCTTCTCTGTTTTCAGAGCTCCTCCAGGGCCTGCAGTTTCTTAAAAATAATCGGTTCAAAATAATCCTTATGCCAAAGATTATTTTGAGGTGGCACATTCTGTTACTTCTCAGCTTGCTTCAGAACTTCAAGAAAATTCATTCAGCAGAGTAAGCTATTCAGCCAGTCACCTTCTTAGGACAGTAGCTGCTCAAGCTGCTTGCTGATAAGTAATGGTTTACTCCTCAAGAATCACTTTAAGATCCTCACCTGTCTGTGACTACCACTCTTAAACTATTAGATTTATATCATGAACTTTTTCTAATCCCAAACAGATCCCTGCCTTGAAAGACTAAGATTAAACCAAGGAGCCCAGACCTTAAGCCCCTGTAAATACCTATCTCTGACCTCTTCTTTCAGAGACTTTATTAAAACTTTAGGGCTTCTCCCATGGCTCAGTGGTAAGGGATCTGCCTGCAATGCCAGGAGATGTGGGTACGATCCCTGAGTGGGGAAGATCCCCTGCAGAAGGAAATGGCAATGCACTCCAGTATTTTTGCCTGGAAAACCCCAGAGACAGAGAAGCCTTAGCGGGCTATAGTCCATGGGGTTGCAAAGAGTCAGACATGGCTGAGCATGCACGCATGCAGTGTGATATTCTCTCTAACAGTAGGGAAAAATATTTTAAGAAAAGTAGGCAATTGTCCAGATTTGCTTGATCAGCTGGTTATTCTGGTGATATCTAGGTCTTTTGAGAGAGTTGGCAGTTGACATCCTTTAGGATCTGACATTCTACCTTATGGGCAGGTTCTGCTTAAATGAATGAGAAATTATTATAAATAGATACACCATTTGACATAGTGCATCAAGGGTTACAAAGCACTTCAACCTACATCATTGGGCTTAACCATCAAAGAGCTACTTAAGGTAGATATTATTATTGCACTTCCCTTAATCCTTAACTTTCTTTTATAGGTCAGTAAACAAACATTCCACGCCCAAGGTAAGAGAAAGCCAAGTAGGATGGTAGGTGTTGCAAGAGGGCATCAGAGGGCATACACACTGAAACCATACTCACAGAAAACTAGTCAATCTAATCACACTAGGACAACAGCCTTGTCTAACTCAATAAACTAAGCCATGCCCGTGGGGCAACCTAAGACGGGCAGGTCATGGTGGAGAGGGCTGACAGAATGTGGTCCACTGGAGAAGGGAATGGCAAACCACTTCAGTATTCTTGCCTTGAGAACCCCATGAACAGTATGAAAAGGCAAAATGATAGGATGCTGAAAGAGGAACTTCCCAGGTAAGTAGATGCCCAACACGCTACTGGAGATCAGTGGAGAAATAACCCCAGAAAGAATGAAGGGATGGAGCCAAAGCAAAAACAATACCCAGCTGTGGATGTGACTGGTGATAGAAGCAAGGTCCGATGCTGTAAAGAGCAATATTACATAGGAACCTGGAATCTCAGGTCCATGAAGCAAGGCAAATTGGAAGTGGTCAAATAAGAGATGACAAGGGTGAACGTCAACATTCTAGGAATCAGCGAACTAAAATGGACTGGAATGGGTGAATCTAACTCAGATGATCATTATATCTACTACTGCAGACAGGAATCCCTCAGAAGAAATGGAGTAGCCATCATGGTCAATAAAGAGTCTGAAATGCAGTACTTGGATGCAATCTCAAAAATGACAGAATGATCTCTGTTCATTTCTAAGGCAAACCATGCAATATCACAGTAATCCAAGTCTGTGCCCCAACCAGTAATGCTGAAGAAGCTGAAGTAACATCATGAGAAACTCTGGACTGGAAGAAACGCAAGCTGGAATCAAGATTTCTGGGAGAAATATCAATCACCTCAGACATGCAGATGACACCACCCTTATGGCAGAAAGTGAAGAGGAGCTAAAAAGCCTCTTGATGAAAGTGAAAGTGGAGAGTGAAAAAGTTGGCTTAAAGCTCAACATTCAGAAAATGAAGATCATGGCATCTGGTCCCATCACTTCATGGGAAATAGATGGGGAAACAGTAGAAACATTGTCAGACTTTATTTTTGGGGGCTCCAAAATCTCTGCAGATGGTAATTGCAGCCATGAAATTAAAAGACACTTACTCCTTGGAAGGAAAGTTATGACCAACCTAGATAGCATATTGAAAAGCAGAGACATTGCTTTGCCAACAAAGGTGCGTTTGTCAAGGCTATGGTTTTTCCTGTGGTCATGTATGGATGTGAGAGTTGGACTGTAAAGAAAGCTGAGCACCAAAGAACTGATGCTTCTGAACTGTGGTGTTGGAGAAGACTCTTGAGAGTCCCATGGACTTCAGGAAGATCCAATCAGTCCATCCTAAAGGAAATCAGTCCTGAATATTCATTGGAAGGACTGATGCTGAGGCTGAAACTCCAATACTTTGGCCACCTCATGTGAAGAATTGACTCACTGGAAAAGACCCTGATGCTGGGAGGGACTGGGGGCAGGAGGAGAAGGGGACGACAGTGGATGAGATGGCTGGATGGCATCGACGACTTGATGGACATGAGTTTGAGTGAACTCCGGGAGTTGGTAATGGATAAGGAGGCCTGGTGTGCTGCAATTTGTGGGGTCGCAAAGAGTCGGACGTGACTGAGCGACTGAAATGAACTGAAGAGTCCCTGGATGAAGAAAATGGGAATAATAAGGACACATTGTAAAGATTCTGTGAAAATATGCAAAGAATTTTTAATACCATGCCTGACACATAGTAAGTACTTGATGCTGGTGGCTATTATTATGATTCAATAGCCTTTGACTTCACTTTTCCCCTTTATTGTGTCCAACTCCATATTCAGACTCATCAGTGAAAAGATTAGACTTTGAACAGTAAACAGAATTTATATGCCTTCAACCTGAATCTTGACCTTGAATCTTAGGGCAAAGAAATAAGCATATATTTCTTCTAAAGAAATATAACATGCCTAATATTTATAAAATGTTTATAGAATATTTATGAAAGTGTATTTTCACATATAATGTTTGAGTTTATATACTAAAAATACTTACTAGATATATCTGTTGTTCCAATGTTCATATCATACCTAAACAAAGTTTTGAATGTGATAGATTTTTATTTTAAAAATAAAAGCTCTTATCTATGCTGCTTTTTATAACTGGCAGCTGTAATCCACCAAGAGTCAGGGTGGGCAGAATTCAGGCTCTCTTCAAAAATATGCCTGTCCCCTTTGACTTCAAGAGGGCAGGCAATCCTCCCAGACATGTCACCAGCCTAGGACTGATTTCCTTTTCCTTCTTAGAAGGGCTGATAACATCTTTCGGTTACATTTGCTTGTTAGTAAAGCCTTTTCTAAAGAACTAAAGTGTGCCACTGAGTGTCATTTAGACTCAGTCAAGCTGGATTGATACAAAGTAGAATGTTTTGGAGATAAGAATGGAGTGATATTTTTAGATCTTTTTCAAACATTAAAAGCCTTATGCCACCATTAACACTTTCATTAAAGTAGTATTCAAATAGGAGATGGGTATTTATGCATATATAATATATCAGATTAAGCAGAAGAAAATAATTTTAAGATTTCTTATGTTGACTGCCTTTGCATTTCACAGGTTTTGGAAAAGTAATTCTTATTTTTTCAATTAATCTTTTATTAAGGACTCGTGCAGAATGGGCAATTCAGTGAATACTTTGAGAAAAACAGATTAGTCTAAAATAGTTAAGATATCCTGGAGGGTCTTTGTTTAAGTATTCTACATGGAAGCAAGTCTGACCCCTCTTTTCTTCTTCATTCCTGTTGTCTACCATGCTGTGAGCAGAATCACTAACCCCAAAGCCCAGGGAAATCAGACAGGTAAGTAAACAAAGGAACCAATGACCAGTGTAAGGTAATGGAAGTATGGAGACTGGAAAACTGGAGCCAGTGTGACTTAGCCCTTATCATAGGTGTTACTTAGTTCCATCCAATTGGAATCGTAGGCCTAGTATTGATAAATCTGCCTATTGATGGAAATCCTTTTCCATTTTTAAATGGCAGCTAATTCAAATTAAAAGGAAAGTGATTCGGTTGGCAAAAACAGTTTGTTTGTTTGGTAGCATCTTACGGAAAAACTCAAATGAACTTTCTGGCCAACCCAATTTATTCTATAGGTCTGTTCTGTGTGGGGCCAACAAGAAAGTAGCTCTAAGCTAGAATCAGGGCATAGCCTACCAAGTGCAACTCTCACTAGGAGTGAAATGAAATTAGAAGACAGAGCTGTTAGACACATTCTAACTCCCTGTTAGGAGATATCAGCTTTGATTGGATATTTTGAGGAAGAGCCCAAGGAAGAGGGAATTTTCCCCTCTATTGGGTGCTGTCAGAAAGTTGCAACAAGTCTATGACTGAGTATCTCAGTTAATCTTACCTGGAGAGAGGGCAGACTAGAATGCGGCTAGAGCTGTAAATTAGTTTAAAAAAAAAAAAAAAACTGCAGCCAGTCTTATTAAATTGCAAGAGGGGCTCTTTGGTATTTTGTGGTGTTTGTACAGAGACCTTGTTTTTTATCAGTGCTGAGAAGACATTATGAAGTAGCCTTGTTTAGACTAATTTTCTCACAGTTTCAGAGTGACCTTGTTTGATGCTGGCATTCCACAGATTGTGTATGTCCAACAAGAGAACGGTGTGGTCCAGCTGTGAGAGCCACACCAGCTTCAAACAACAGAAAACTGTCTGTAAGTGATGTCAAGCCTGCATTTTTCTTTCTGGGATCTGAAAGCTTTACTTTTACTTATACAAAGTTATTTATGTACAAAGATGTTCAATGTAGCAATATTTATAGCAAAACAGTCTAAGTATTTACCAGCAACAGAAGGGCTTAATCACTGATTATTGTAGCATCTAATGGGTCACTATGCGACTTTCAAAAATGCTGTATAGGTGTACTGATAGGAAGAATTCTAAAATACTGTTAGGTGCCAAAAGCAAAATATACAATATCATTTGTTTCTGTTTGTGCTGATGGTCATTAGTGATTTTTGGCAAATACTATTTCATTCCCTTTCTAAGATAGGTATATATTTCCTGACCCTGTTGTGTTTAGACAAGGCTATGTTATTAATTCTTGTAAAGAAGTTATCAATACTATATGAGTTACTTCCAGATTTAACTGTTGATCTAAGATCCTCGGTTACTCTCTTCCTTTGACATGGCTACTGGCAATGATCCAGATGAAGGACTGGATCCCAGAATAAGAAAACGATGGAGCAGAGTCTCTAGTTGACGTGCAGTAGAGACACAACATGAGGAAGGAAAAAAAAAGCCATATTGTTTAAGTCGCTGAGATTTTGTGATTGTTAGTAACTGCAGCATAATCTATCCTGGCTAATAGCACCAGAAATGGAGTGCTACAGTGAAAAAGAATATGTGGAGTTGGGTTAAGGGCTGGTGGTGGTTGATCAGTGAGAAAATTTTATCTGTGGCTGTAAAGATGGGGATTCATATTAGGCAGTAACAAAACACATGGTAAAATGGTCACCAATAATAATAATAATAATAATAAAACAGCTAATATGCCTATTAGAATGAGAGCTTTAGGATAAGTTGAAAGACAAAATATTAGTAGCAAGTCTTAGCTTCTAGTGGCTGTTTGACAAAATATTACAAGAAAGACACAAGCTATTAGAATTAGCTATTCCATAAGCAGGAATACAGTGGCCATGTAGTTTCAAGCCATCTTTTGTTTCAGAAAAGGCCTTTTGATTTATATACTCTGGTATTCGTTCTCTTCTTATGCTTTAGCTTCTGTCCTGAGGATCCCCTTTGATGCGTGTGTTTAGTCTTCCTTGCCTGTCAGCTTATACCTGTCACTGTTTTTCAAATACTTTTTAACATCCTACTTCTTTTTCATTTTTTATCCTTTGCTTTCTGTTTCTCTTAAGGCATTCAGTGTGTTTATTGATTTTCTCTTCTGTCCTTCCTGGTTTATTCTTCAGTTCTAAAATGACATTTTCATTTATTAATGATTTTCTACATTTGTAAGCTCAAAGTTCAAGTTTTTCTATTTTTTCTCCTGTTCTCCAATTATATAATTTCTAAAACTTTAGAATTAAGATTTATGTTATTTCCTGGTTATTGACATTTTCTTAAATCATCTAATCTCACTGTAAAGAATTTGGTTATAGTTTTCATCTATTTTTGCATTTGGGTCATCCTGGCATGCCTTCATTATCTGTAAGGATATTATTTTGCTTCTCATTTTGTTTCTTATTATAAAATTTTCTCCTTATAAAATCCAGTTTTTTGTCTTTTTTTTTTTTTTTTTCCTTATTTGGAATTCTATTTTCAGTATTTTATACTTGATGCAAGATTTTATACTGAAAAGGAATTTTAGCTGATTACTCTCAATGGCTTATAAAAACCAGATTTTTCTAGCACCATTATACATACCATGGTCCCTTAGCTCACACTGTGAATTCAGGCCTGCTTCTCCCTCCTGATTCCAGCTGCTAGCCTTGAAATATCTTGATGAGTTTGTACCTGCTGGCAATTTGGATACTTTTCCGCTCTGGAGCCATCAGAAACTTTGGTCTTTCCTCTGCTTTCTCTTACAACGTTGTTGAAACAATTTGATTCTTCTTGGTGATGGTGGTTGGTCTTCACCTGCACATATTTGGGGGTTTATAGTTAACCTAGTGATAGACGTTGTTCATGTAGGTTTTAGGTTTTGCTCTCCTAGTCCCTGTACCTATTTACATGATGTGATTTGGGGAAATTTTAAAATTATGCCACCAGGAATTCCCTGGCAGTACAGAGCTTAGGACTTGATACTTCCACACTGGGGGCCTGGGTTCAATCCCTGGTGGGGGAACTAAGATCCCACTGCCACCACCTTCCCAGAGTCCTCCACCTTGAATGTTTAAACACCTACTTTTTTTAGATTTATGCTTTTATATATTTTAATTCTCTCTTAAATACATACTTTATCATATTTTTATATATTCATATATATGTGTGTGTGTATCAGTGCAGTCATGTGACATGCTGAATGGAGAAAACTGCAAATTTGTGACATGTATTCCAGCTTTGTAACTATTGTCAGTGACCCGGATCTCATTATATGTTTCTAGCATCCATATTTTGATCTCTAATCTACACACACATGTGCANCATATATATGTGTGTGTGTATCAGTGCAGTCATGTGACATGCTGAATGGAGAAAACTGCAAATTTGTGACATGTATTCCAGCTTTGTAACTATTGTCAGTGACCCGGATCTCATTATATGTTTCTAGCATCCATATTTTGATCTCTAATCTACACACACATGTGCACATACACACGCAATAAAGGCTGTTTGAAAGGTAGATGATGCCAAATTTTATGACAGAAAAAAGAATCTATATGGACCTGGGCCAATCTATTTGTACTAATTTTATAAATAAGGAAACTGAACTCCAAAGGATGTTGCTGAACACAAGCATGCTTTAAAAATGTCAGCACAAGTGCTGAAATAAAGAAAGGCAAATTACAGAGGCTCTTACTGGCCAAGTTTACCCGTGGAGGACAGGGAGGCGTGGAGTGCTGCAATTCATGGGGTCGCAAAGAGACAGACATGACTGAGCGACTGAACTGAACTGAACTGAAAATAAGATTAATGATAATTCTCGTGACTAAAGTTAAGTAAGGAAGTTGACTCTAAGAAAGATTGGAAGTTCCTAATAATACTCAAACAAGAAAAGTTTATATGAGATCCCCAAAAGGTATTACAATATAGAAGAGTGTATCTAATGGAATATGCTTCATATTTTGTTCATCCAAATATATAAGGAACTGCTAATATATTAAAAATTTACCTAATTATCTATCTATAAAGTTTAAGTATATACTTTCTTTGATCCAATGAGTCCATAAGGAAGCCAGGTTATGCCAGCAAAAGTAGATTCAGTAGCAAGAGAAGGAACGCCTGATCAGTACATATAATTAATCAGATTCAAAGGGTGTCTGCAGCTAATCAGCTTCACTGGTCACACACAATAATCAAGCAAAAGGAGGGTTCAACAGAGTGTTCTAAATGATGAATTAATCAAATGTACAAAAGAGTAAAGCTGACTATGCAGACACTATCCCTCATCTCCTAGGAGCTGACAATTCTTGATGGTCCAACTAATTAAAATAAAATACTAATAAGAAATATATAAGATTTTAATAGTACTGACAAACTACACTAATATATCAATGTGACAAGGCAGTGGATAGGATAAAACTTAGAAGAATTCCTTACCTCTTTGAAAGCTACTGTGTCTCAAAAGATGGCAGTGATGACCCTGTATGTGAGACAGCAAAAGAGACACAAATGTATAGAAAGGACTTTTGGACTCTATGGGAGAGGAAGAGGGTGGGATGATTTGGGAGAATGGCATTGAAACATGTAAACTAACATGTAAGAACGAAGCACAAGCCTATGTTCGATACAGGATACAGGATGCTTGGAGCTGGTGCACAGGGATGAGCCAGAGAGATGATATGGGGTGGGAGGTGGGAGGGGGATTCAGGATTGGGAGCTCGTATACACCCATGGCAGATTCATGTCAATGTATGGCAAAACCAATACGGTATTCTAAAGTAAAATAAAGTAAAAATAAAATTTAAAAAAAAAAAAAAAGAAAGAAAGGAAGGCATCTACTTAATAAATAAATAATCAACTAAAAAAAAAAACTTTTATATAAACAAAACAAAAAAGTTAAAAGCCTCACAATGCAATGATTAGAATTTTACTAGAAAAAGAAGTTTACTACTGATTAAGTTCAGTTCAGTCCAGTTGCTCGTCGTGTCCGACTCTTTGCAACCCCATGAATAGCAGCATGCCAAGCCTCCCTGTCCATCACCAACTCCTGGAATTCACTCAGACTCACATCCATCGAGTCAGTGATGCCATCCAGCCATCTCATCCTCGGTCATCCCCTTCTCCTCCTGCCCCCAATCCCTCCCAGCATCAGAGTCTTTTCCAGTCAGTCAACTCTTCGCATGAGGTGGCCAAAATACTGGAGTTTCAGCTTCAGCATCATTCCTTCCAAAGAAATCTCAGGGCTGATCTCCTTCAGAATGGACTGGTTGGATCTCTGCAGTTCAAGGGACTCTCAAGAGTCTTCTCCAACACCACAGTTCAAAAGCATCAATTCTTCAGTGCTCAGCCTTCTTCACAGTCCAACTCTCACATCCATACATGACCACAGGAAAAACCATAGCCTTGACTAACAGACCTTTGTTGGCAAAGCAATGTCTCTCCTTTTCAATATGCTATCTAGGTTAGGACTCTCAAGAGTCTTCTCCAACACCACAGTTCAAAAGCATCAATTCTTCAGTGCTCAGCCTTCTTCACAGTCCAACTCTCACATCCATACATGACCACAGGAAAAACCATAGCCTTGACTAACAGACCTTTGTTGGCAAAGCAATGTCTCTCCTTTTCAATATGCTATCTAGGTTGGTTATAACTTTTCTTCCAAGGAGTAAGCGTCTTTTAATTTCATGGCTGCAATCATCATCTGCAGTGATTTTGAAGCCCCCAAAAATAAAGTCTGACACTGTTTTCAATGTTTCCCCATCTATTTCCCATGAAGACATGGGACCAGGTGCCATCCATGATCTTCATTTTCTGAATGTAGAGCTTTAAGCCAACTTTTTCACTCTCCTCTTTCACTTTCATCAAGAGGCTTTTTAGTTTCTCTTCCCTTTCTGCCATGACGGTGGTGTATTCTGCATATCTGAGGTGATTGATATTTCTCCCAGAAATCTTGATTTCAGCCTGTGCTTCTTCCAGCCCAGCGTTTCTCATGATGTACTCTGCATATAAGTTAAATAAGCAGGGTGACAATATATAGCCTTGACATACTCCTTTTCCTATTTGGAACCAGTCTGTTGTTCCATGTCCAGTTCTAACTGTTGCTTCCTGACCTGCATATAGGTTTCTCAAGAGGCAGATCAGGTGGTCTGGTATTCCCATCTCTTTCAGAATTTTCCACAGTTTCTTGTGATCCACACAGTCAAAGGCTTTGGCATAGTCAATAAAGCAGAAGTAGATGTTTTTCTGGAACTCTCTTGCTTTTTCCATGATCCAGCGGATGTTGGCAATTTGATATCTGGTTCCTCTGCCTTTTCTAAAACCAGCCTGAACATCTGGAAGTTCATGGTTCACGTATTGCTGAAGCCTGCCTTGGAGAATTTAGAGCATTACTTTACTAGCATGTGAGATGAGTGTAATTGTGTGGTACTACTGGTTAGCAGCCTAGAAATCACCTTAGACTGCTTAGTCAGGGCCACATCTAAACTAGGAATTAAAACTTTTCATGAAGTGAAAGTATTATTTGCTCAGTCATGTCTGACTTGTTGTGACCCATGGACTGTATGTAGCTCACCAGGCTCCTCTGTCCATGGAATTCTCCAGGCAAGAATACTGGCGTGGGTTGCCGTTCCTGTCTCCAGGGGATATTCCCAACTCAGGGATTGAACCTGGGTCTCCTGCATTGTAGGCAGATTCTTTAAAATCTGAGCCACTCAAAACCTAGTTAGGCTAAAATGATAGCATTTTCTTAAAGATCTGGTGAGATTACAAAATCCTGTGCAGGGATCTTAATGGAAACCCAGGAAAATAAGAGAAGAAATAATAGACAAAATATAATATATATTACATATATAACTTTATTCCTAGTTTTAATGTGTTTATTAATTTTGTAATCAATATAGTAATATGTTATCTATTTTCTTTTTTTTTTTT
>SJYT01028254.1:169866-182090 GCA_006410635.1 Cephalophus harveyi
ACCAGTCCATTCTGAAGGAGATCAACCCTGGGATTTCTTTGGAAGGAATGATGCTAAAGCTGAAACTCCAGTACTTTGGCCACCTCATGCAAAGAGTTGACTCATTGGAAAAGACTCTGATGCTGTGAGGGATTGCGGGCAGGAGGAGAAGGGGACTACCGAGGATGAGATGGCTAGATGGCATCACTGACTTGATGGATGTGAGTCTGAGTGAACTCCGAGAGATGGTGATGAACAGGGAGGCCTGGCATGCTGCGATTCATGGGGTTGCAAAGAGTCGGACACGACTGAGCAACTGAACTGAACTGAGATACTAATAAAGCCAAATGTTTGTGTTACTGTCTCACATTAAGGCCTATCATATAATAAAAACTATTGATAATATTCTAGTCAGGAGAAAGTAGAAATTTAAAACGCAAACAAATAAACATGCAAGAAAATTTCAGATAAGTTAAAAGAAGCAAAGTAGAGTGATCAGCAAAATGCTGGAAACATGTTAATCTGGAATAGGGTCATGGAAGGTCTCAGTGCAGCTGTGATATATGATAAGCAAATACCAGTCCTATAAAAATCTGAGGGCAGAGAGTTCTGGCAAAAAACAATAAGAACCAGTATCCTAAAGCAAATGTCCTTTGCTGTATCCAAGACTTAGAAAGAAGGCCAGTACGGCTGGAAAATGATAGGTGAATGTCAGAATGGCAGGAGAAAAGACTAGATCATGTAGGGTCTTGTGAGCCACAGTAAGGGGGGCGGATTTTATCCCCAGCATAGTGAAAAGTCACTGGAGGGTTGGGTACAAATGAGTAAAGAATGAATTAGCTAATTGTATTTGGGGAATTGATTATTGGGAAGTGAGAGGGGATGATGGGAGACCTGTTTGTTCTTTACCTGGATCCTTGTTCTGGTATTTCCTTGTCCCATGAAGCCTTCCCGGCTCACCTGAATGGAGATAATTTCTCTCTTCTTTGCACTTTTTAACACTGCATCACTACTGTCTTAGGACACTCATTATATACAGATTTGTACTTTAGGGAGCTGTTATGTTTCATCTCCCCTTGAAAATATCAGGATGTATAAGTTCCTACAAGGTAGTGACTATGCCTTGTGTTTCTTTGCATTTGTAATAGAGTTTAACTTAGTGGCTAATACAAAATTAATATTACATGAGGATGAAAAAGTAAAATTTTATTTTGCTTATGGTAATTTGTTGTTGCTGTTCAGTCGCTGAGTCGTGTCTGACTCTTTGCGACGCTATGGACTGCAGCATGCCAGGCTCCTCTGTCCTCCGCTATCCCCTAGAGTTTGCTTAAATTCATGCCCATTGAGTCAGTGATGCTATCTAACCATCTCATCCTCTGCCACACCCTTCTCCTTTTGCCTTCAGTCTTTCTCAGCATCAGGATCTTTTCCAATGAGCCGGCTCCTCGCTTCAGGTGGCCTATTGTGTATGGCAGTACATAGAATCAATTCAGCTCCAGTCTATATAACTATTGAAAGAATTAAAAAATAAATGATTGTTGGTATCCACATTAAAAAGGCATGAAGAAGGTGGGCCCAAAAGTTGTCTCAAATGTTTATTCAAGGCCAATTCAATGGCTGTTCTGGATAAAACAGAGAAAATATATATGGATAAAACAGAAAACTTTTTGAAAACTTAAAGTTTTCTAACAGTTTAAAAAATATCTGGGTGCGGAAAATTGGGTTGAAAACATTACTAGCAGTTTGATAAGTTTCCTTTGGAAAACAAAAATAAAGAAGCAAATAACTTCTGTATTCTATTGATTATACTATTGGTAGAAAAAGAAATTAAGAAAGCATTTCATAGACAGTATTAAAGAGATGGAATATCATACATCAGAAGAGAATGAGCTGTGCTAGTGAAGGCCAGGACTAAGGAGAGGTATTGGGGTCAGCACCCAATGGTGAGCACTGGTGAGAAGGAAGAAGATTTCAAAGATGTGAGATGCGAGGGTTGCTCATCCATGAACAGTGCTCTGAATAGAAGCAGCAGAAATGCTCCTGGTCTCTAAAACCACTAAAGTACAAACTACTTACCTGAGGAGAACTCTGTGAAGTTGGAAAAACAGTTTTAGGGGGGAAAAAAAGGAATATTAATTATCATCTGCCCAAGCTTTGTATTTTGTCAATGAGAAAACTGAATTGTAGAAATATGAAACAGCACACTGGTTGTTTCACACAGTCACACAGCTAAGTAGCAGAAACAGTTCCAGCTCATTGCTTTTGCCAGGATACTCTGCAAACTGGGCGATTACAAACCATTTCCCCCTAATTTTTGTCATAGTGCTTCAAGTGTGGGGGAGGGGTGTTCATTCTTGCCATTGTCCCTCATCTCAGGCAACTGAGGGGCACGTTGGCCCCAGCTAGGGCTTGAGTATAGGACACAATGCTGACAAATTCCACTCACTCTCTGGGACTTTGAATTCTGAACACAGAATCTAGGACAAAACCTTCATCTCAGATGAAGCTGAGTCATCTCAGCAGTGGCAAGCTGACAAGCCTATCAGTTAAATTCAGCTCTTGGATCCCTGGAGCCACCTCATTTTTGCTCCTTGTGAGTCTGATTCTTTTGCTTTTCCTTCTGTTTTCAAATTATCCCATATTATGCACATTTTTTTTTAATAAACTTTTAACATTTTTCGCTTAGTATAGCAGAGTCAATTTCTTTTGTTCACTATCCAAAAGTTCTAATTACTGCACTGCTCCTACGAATATAAACATGTCAGGACATAAGATGAGAAATTAAAGAAATAGTGAAAAAGAAAAGGCGATGCCTGAAGTTTTTATAAGACTGAAACAGAATTTCAGATTAGGGTGTACATGTATTCATTCATGTAGGTTCAATACAGTTTTATTAAATAGCTAATCTGTGTCCAGCAGTGGTGAGATAACCTGTGAACATGCGAATGAATGAATGGAAATACAAAGATCCCATAACACAAGTCAGGGACTCAATAGGTGAGTTGGACAGCCCAATGCAAAGAAAGTGGGACCCAAGAATGAGGATGAATAAATTGGAGTTGAGAGCAGTCAGGAACAGAATCTACAAGACAACTGAGCTACTGGATGCCCAGGGCCACCTAATTCTTACTCCTGAGCCTGGTTCTTTCCCTCTTCCTTTGAGTCTGGAAATTCTGAAATTGATTTCTGTACCTGTGTTCATAGGTAATTGAGTCCATAGGTAGCACTAAGAACAGAAGGCCCAGAGATTCCTTTAGTGTCTTTTCATCTTCTACCTGGGCCTTGAAACTCTATTAAAATGTCACTGAAAAAAATTCTCCAAGAGGTATAACTGGAATTCTTGCCTGATGTTGCATTGACAGTTTAATCTTGCGGCCTCAATTTCCTCTTCTATGCAGTGAAGAAACAACACTCGCTCTGTTTACCTCCTGAGTTGTGAGAAACACATGAGTAAATGGATGCAATAGCTTAGTAAATTGAGAAAAAAGAACAAGAGAAAAATATTACCTTCCCTTCGGCATCGTTTCCAACCTGTGTTATGAACAGTCATTTCTCAGCCATGTCAGAGAGAGAAGCTTTAAAAAACAGTTAGTTAAAGAAAAGGAGATTGAGACTCTGTTGCCACCTTCAAAGGCCAAGCTTCAGGTTATGCAACTCCCTAGAAATAAGGACAGAACAGAGGCTCTGGGAAGTTTTCACAAAAATTAAAGTACATGAGACTTCACTTTCACTTTTCACTTTCATGCATTGGAGTAGGAAATGGCAACCCACTCCAGTGTTCTTGCCTGGAGAATCCTAGGGACAGGGGAGCCTGGTGGGCTGCCGTCTATGGGGTCGCACAGAGTCGGACACGACTGAAGTGACTTAGCAAGTGACTTAGCAAGTACATGAAAGGTATACCACGACTGAGAAATTGCCAGAGTATTCGTTCAGAAAATAGGTGTATTTCCATGAGAAATCATCAATTAGAGTATGAGAATATATCTTTTATTTCTGAATCCCATGCATCTAGCATAGATTTATCAGATATGCACTGAGTAAATGACTGAACGAAAATTCTTCTTGCCCTGGCCCCGATGCATATACTTGCCCAGTATGACATGCCTATCTCCTAAACTAGTGGCAGTGACATGCCATTCAGAATGGTAAACTAGTTATAAAAGTTTACCTACTGTCCCTCTGGAGTCTTGTAATTTTACATCACTGATATTAAATTTTAGAAATATAGAAAAAGAGGACAAGGATGGGCTTAGCTCATAATAGTAAAGTAAGGTGCCAACTCTTTATTAGGAAGTTCAATTCCATGAAAGCAAGAAAGGGGAAGAGAGGAATAAAATAGAAAAGGAGGAGTAGAAAATTAAAGTGGGACATCTTTGAGCTGGCCAAATGTCTTTAATTGGGCAACCAATTCTTGGGTTTGGAGAGGCCATGTAAACATCTATGTCCCAGAATGTTCTATAGTCAAGGAAGAAGAGCTATTAGAAGAACTATTAGAATCATTAGAACTATTCTGTTATACCTTCTTTCTGTCTCAGGTCTCTTATTGTTCAAGTCCAACCCACATCATAGACCTCGTGATTGTGTTACCCATCTCTTTGGGAAGATTCTGGAAGCCTTACAGGTCCAGTGAAGCTACTTGGTCAGGTTCTTCTTTCCACCACTGGCACCATGGTTGGGCCTCTTCATAATGCAGTTGTGGCAGCAACTACAAAAAATTGGCTCCATGTCTGTAGGAATGGATTGAGCCATTGGTAGAACTGCTGTGGGCAGGACACCAAGTGGGGAGCTGAGGCACTCAGGGAGAGCGGGACAGTTGCATGGATCTGAGGGAGTGCTTAGACTGAGTCTGGAAAAACTCCCAAATACCTTTTTAAGGAATTTACTTTAGCTCAGCAAAATAAGGGAGTAAATTAGAGAGTCAGAAAATAGAGAAGCAGAACTGAAGATAAAAGAAAGGCAGAATGACAGCTATGGAGCAAGGCTGGAACGATGCATTTTGGAGCAGAAAAATGGAGGTCTTTCTATGAAAGATGTTTGTTAAAAAAAAATGGTATGTTTAATACATGACAAAATCAAATTGTTCAAGAAAAAAAAAGAAAGGCAATTATAAATTCCAGAAAGCAAAACCAAATCAAACAGTAAATCCCAATAATTATAGAGCCATTTATACATTCTTTTGCATTGCCTTTCTTTGGAATTGGAATGAAAACTGAACTTTTTTAGTCCTGTGGCCACTGCTGAGTTTTCCAAATTTGCTGGCAGATTGAGTGCAGCACTTTCACAGCATCATCTTTCAGGATTTGAAACAGCTCACCTGGAATTCCATCACTTCCACTAGCTTTGTTCGTAGTGATGCTTTCTAAGGCCCACTTGACTTGACTTGACTTGACTGTGAAGAAGGCTGAGCGCCAAAGAATTGATGCTTTTGAACTGTGGTGTTGGAGAAGACTCTTGAGAGTCCCTTGGACTGCAAGGAGATCCAACCAGTCCATTCTGAAGGAGATCAACCATGGGATTTCTTTGGAAGGAATGATGCTAAAACTGAAACTTCAGTACTTTGGCCACCTCATGCGAAGAGTTGACTCATTGGACAGGACTCTGATGCTGGGAGGGATTGGGGGCAGGAGGAGAAGGGGACAACCGAGGATGAGATGGTTGGATGGCTGACTCGATGGACGAGAGTCTGGGTGAACTCTGAGAGATGGTGGTGAACAGGGAGGCCTGGCGTGCTGCGATTCATGGGGTCTCAAAGAGTCGGACACTACTGAGTGACTGAACTGAACTGAACTTATACATTCTAATCACCTTGAACATCTAAAAGTGGAAAGTGTTAAGTATTAAAAGTTAAGCTAAGATAGAGATTTGAAGAAATGATAGAAAAGCTAGAGGCACTCATACTTCCACCTTAGAAAATAGGCATTTGAGATGTTGGTGATAAAAAAAAATGAGATGAATGAACATTGAGAATAATTATTTCAAGTGACTTTAACACATAGCAATTTGTACATCCTAGCAGTATTTAGTTTAAGAACAAAAGAATATAAAAAAATATTGAACTGCATTGTGCAATGATATTTTAAACTACTAATTATATGTTGGAAAATAGAAAAAAAGAAACACTTGTGCTAATGTTTTTAGGAACATTTGTAAAATAAGAAAGAGAAATGCAAGATCAGTGAAATTAGCTGAAAGTCATGTAATGACTTTATGTTTTCATTGGAATATCAGTACAGTTTATTTATTTTTATCTTGCTAATATAACAAAATTTAATAGCCTATTTCATACCTTTGTATATTGAAAAGGGCTTCAAATAGTGACAACCTAGTATAAACAAGCAACTCTAGTGCCCAGATTTGGGTCTCTATTATTTCTCATGAAAAAGATCTAGAGATCCTTTTTAAACTAGTTCCAGGTATCTGACAGGAAATATAAAAGATGATTCTGGTATATGTTGCTGAACTAAAAACAGGGAAGCTATTTCAAGATTATAGGAGTCAGGTCAAAAGGTCTCAGGAGCCAACTTGAAGAAGTTCTCACAGGCATAAAAATGAAAAATTTAGCATTGAAAAGAATGACCACACTGTATAAAACAGATTACATATGTAAAGAAAAATCTGTGAATTCTTCATGATACTAAAAACAAAAAAGGCAGCCTCATTGATTTGCAAGAGCAACATCTTATTATACTGAAAACCGGTAAAGAAAGGAAATAAATCAAGCACTTCTCCTGCTTTTCCTATACAAACACATTTCAAGGTTCAGTTCAGTTCAGTTCAGTCGCTCGGTCATGTCCGACTCTTCTCAACCCCATGAATCGCAGCACACCAGGCCTCCCTGTCCATCATCATCTCCCGGAGTTCACTCAGACTCACATCCATCGAGTCAGTGATGCCATCCAGCCATCTCATCCTCGGTTGTCCCCTTCTCCTCCTGCCCCCAATGCCTCCCAGCATCAGAGTCTTTTCCAATGAGTCAACTCTTTGCATGAGATGGCCAAAGTACTGGAGTTTCAGCCTTAGCATCATTCCTTCCAAAGAAATCCCAGGGTTGATCTCCTTCAGAATGGACTGGTTGGATCTCCTTGCACAAACAGTTAATGTGGAAAAATTATCTACAGTAGAACAGATAATTCAGAAGACATAGTAAAATTAAGTATGTCCACATTTTATAACCCTTAGTGAAATAACAGATTTGGTCAAAGATCAGTGGCTGCTAAAACCATTAGGTAAATGTTGACAAGGAACTTGATGGATGAGACATTTCCCAAACTCACTAATTAATCTTCTCATCACTCAGAAAGGAGCAACCAGGTCTGATGTCTCTTATGCTAACATGATACTGTAGAAAGTACACAGCACCATCCATGAAATATTATTAGAAAAATTATTTTAATATGAATTTAATTAAGCCTCTAGTTCTAACTACCAATTTTGTCAGTTCAATTCAGTCGCTCAGTCGTGTCCGACTCTTCGCAACCCCATGAACTGCAGCACACCAGGCCTCCCTGTCCATCACCAACTCCAAGGGTTCACCCAAACTCATGTCCATCGAGTCGGTGATGCCATCCAGCCATCTCATCCTCGGTTGTCCCCGTCCCCTCCTGCCCCCAATCCCTCCCAGCATCAGAGTCTTTTCCAATGAGTCAACTCTTTGCGTGAAGGTGGCCAAAGTACTGGAGTTTCAGCTTTAGCATCATTCCTTCCAAAGAAATCCCAGGGCTGATCTCCTTCAGAATGGACTGGCTGGATCTCCTTGCAGTCCAAGGGACTCTCAAGAGTCTTCTCCAACTCCACAGTTCAAAAGCATCAATTTTTGGCGCTCAGCTTTCTTCACAGTCCAACTCTCACATCCATACATGACTACTGGAAAAACCATAGCCTTGCCTAGACGGACCTTTGTTGACAAAGTAATGTCTCTGCTTTTGAATATGCTGTCTAGGCTGGTCATAACTTTCCTTCCAAGGAGTAGGCGTCTTTTAATTTCATGGCTGCAATCACCATCTGCAGTGATTTGGGAGCCCCCAAAAATAAAGTCTGACACTGTTTTCCCATCTATTTCCCATGAAGTGATGGGACCAGATGCCATGATCTTAGTTTTCTGAATGTTGAGCTTTAAGCCAACTTTTTCACTATCCTCTTTCACTCTCATCAAGAGGCTTTTTTTTTTTTTTTTGGTAGAAAGCATTTAAAATATGACATATTAACAACACTATAACATGACTCATACAATTCAGCTATTACACATTTCTATTTTCTCTTTCTTCATATGAGAAAAACCTGCAGGTTTGAACTACCGTGGAAACTATAATTAGTATTCTGAAGGATTACAGATACATTGTTCTTGAAGTGTGAAGTTCTCAAGAAGGGTTTCTCAGTTTCATTTATTTCTTATTCAACCAAGATTTATTGGCCATCTTCTGTAGGTCCGGGGCTATGTTAAGTGCTATTGATTCAGAAATGCACATTAGAATCTCTGACCTGGATTTGATTACTGCTGCTGCTGCTGCTAAGTCGCTTCAGTCGTGTCTGACTCTGTGCGACCCCACAGACGGCAGCCTACCAGGCTCCCCCATCCCTGGGATTCTCCAGGCAAGAACACTGGAGTGGGTTGCCATTTCCATCTCCAGTGCATGAAAGTGAAAAGTCAAAGTGAAGTCACTCAGTCGTGTCCGACTCTTAGCGACCCCGTGGACTGCAGCCCACCAGGCTCCTCTATCCATGGGATTTTCCAGACAAGAGTACTGGAGTGGGGTGCCATTGCCTTCTCCAGGATTTGATCACAGTTCCCTCAAAATTTAGGACTCCATTCATAGACGTAAATTACCTGGGCAGAGATATTTGGAAGGGAGTAATGGAGTGAGCTCTGACCTAGTTATCTAAACATCATAGCTGGTAAAGCAGATATTAGACATGACCCAGGGGCATATTAATGAGAATGTTAAGGGTTCTATTTTTGGAAATTAAAATATACATTTTTGTGTTGTATCATAACAGGGCCTATTCTCAATTTTTTCTTGGTTTCTTTGAAAGTCAAGTTTATATAGAATTATTGGAATAAAAGGTAAATCAGAAAGTCTTTAGCATTTAAACATGAATTCTTTTGAGTTGTGTGGCAAATATTTTACTCACAGATTTTTTGTTTTAAAGAAACTAGCTCACATAAACAGTTTGGGGATGAAAGTCAACCAGAAGAGCATTAAATATTTTGTGTCATTAATCAAAAATGGGTTTCTAGGAGAGTCAGCTGATTCTTAAATTCTTTTTTTTTTAATTCTTCAAAAGAAGAATAACAGAATCTCTGGAATTTTATTTTCATATGACAGAATTCAACAAAGAGTTTCCTGTGGTTGCTTTCTCTGTATCAAACAGAGAAATTATATGCAGGTTTGTCATGTAATTGGAATAATATGTCACCTTTGTAGAGGGACTTGAATTGCATCATTCTGTTCAGTAAGCATTTTTCTATCATCTTGGCTGGGAAGAAAGCTCAGGAGAGTCCCCAGCCTTTGAAATAATTTTGATAAAGAACCTTTCATATTTTATAGAATACATTTTTCAGCAAATTAACTACAGTTATGAGAGCTTGGAAAAATAAGTCCTGTGAACTTCCTGGGGTTAGTGAAAGTTTAACTTACTTTCAAAAGGAATCTTTCTGTTTTATTGGCCCTCCACGGGCAGCTTGAAAGACTACTTCTTCACTTAAACTTGTGTCAAAGTCTCACTTTCAGATGAAGAAATCAATCTAGTCATTTGAATCTGGCAAAACTCTTTAATTTGCATTGAGGACAGTGGCAAGAATCTAGAATGGAAAGAAAACAATCAGGACACCAAGAAACAGACTTCCTGGAGATACCCTGAGTGCCCATATGGGAAACTCTTTCAAGGGAAAAGTCTAAACAGGGGATGTGACTGTGGCAGTATAGGAAGTAATCTTGAGATTATCTCCCAGCATCCCTGTTCTGGGAATTTTTGCTTATTTCAGTTCATTCTCTTGGAACTAGCAAGGGAATGAATGCCTTGATTATAAATTGTGAATCTTAAAACTTCTTGGTATCCACGTTTCTTGCTACACACATAAACACTCAGAGATCCCTGGCCAGTAGGGAAAAAGGAGGAACAGTGAAGCAGCGGTATGAAAGGATGGGAGAAAAAGACATCAGAGATAAAGACAGGGACAGTCCTGAATGTTGGTATGCTGGACAGTGTCTAACAATCAGTTCCCTACTTAAAAAACAAGGGCTAATTATAGCATTGGCCAGTTTCTGTGGTACACATTTTTCTCTGTGTGTGTGTGTGTTAGCCACTCATTCATGTCTGAATCTTTGCGACCTTTTAAACGGTAACCTGCCAGGCTCCTCTGTCTCTGTCTGTGGGATTCTCCAGGCAAGAATACTGGAGTGGGTAGCCAGTCACTTCAGGGGATCTTCCTGACCTAGGGATCAAACCTGAGTTTCCCACATTGCAGACCATCTGAGCCACCAGAGAAGCCTATGGCTGATTTCAACCAAATGTGAATTGGAAAGAGATTCCTAGTAGCACATTGTTATACAGTTTTTCCAACATACAGACAATAAATCTGAATAATTTCAGGAGCCTATATAATACTAAAATACCAAATAGAGAATATTGAAGTAAATAATAGTAAAAAAAAAATTAAGAATTGGTGAGACCCTATAAATTAGTACCTAAATAATATAATTTACTTAACTGTAAGTTTAATTTTTAATGATGACTGTGTTTTACAACCAGCTTATAAAATTCTTGAATTTAATAATTGACTCTGGTGAGCTGGTTCTGGTACATCAATGGTCTTGATGATGTTACATGCCTGGTGTCAGCTGTATTGTAAGCCGAGCAACCTCATTTTTGTCCCTGGATTACTAGAGATAGCTCAGTGCCTTTATAATAAATCTCTTTCTCTGTTAAACATAGCTAACTCAATCGGATTTTGGCCATTTGTACCACAGGCAGCTATTTTACTGAGTCGCATCTCATTAAAATTTTAAAGATAATAGGAAAAGAAAAATATATAAAAGAAACCTTTAGTAACACTTCCTTTCTGCTGATGCCTTGTGTAAAGTATTGTGGTTACATTTTGATGTAAACTAACTTCAGGTTCTTTTCCGCTTGGTTTCTGGTACAGATTAGCCCCCTGCCATCCAGACAGCCACTAGATCTTTGCTTATGAATTCCCTCAGGGCCACTGAGAATATAACTGCGAAGAAGACAAGGCTCATCTTCAAGTTTCAAATCAGGCTTCACAAGAAAAAAAAAAGTAAAAGCAAGCCTTTCTATTATAGAAGCTCAGCTTTTTTGAGTGATACAATGTCTTGATGATTTCCAAAGCCTGAGATCCTTGGGATTCTCAGAGCACACTGCTTATGCATAAATCAGAGAGTGAGGGGGGAATCTATGACAATATTCTATTTCAAAAAGATCGGCAGACTTCCCTTGCAGTTTAATGCTTAAGACTCTGAGCTTCCATTGCAGGGGGAGCTAAGATTCTGGTCTGGGAACTAAGATCCCGTAGGCTGTGTGCTCAAAGAATAAATAAATGTAAAAAAAAAAAAAAAAAAGATCAGAAAGTTAGGACAATGAATAATAAAGGAGAATTATTAGGACACAGCTCAATCTTAGATTGTGGATCCCTCATGGGTCCACATTTCTGGAATGGGAGTGGGTGGGTAGCAGCATAAGGAAAACAGTGATACATCCTTTACTATTGTGATTATGTAACTGTTACTCATACAATATGATTGTATCATGATTAGTCAACAGAAAAAGAATAGAACTCTATATCACCAAAACTACCATTTAATAAAAAAAAAGAAACTATAATCACTTTATAAAATCCAGATGAATATCAGAATTATCTTGGAATTTTTTGAAAAATACAAATGCCCACGTATTTCTGTTTTTTCTCCAGAGCTCCAGATATGTTTCTAATGAGCAGCCATGTTTAAAAACAACTGGATTATATGATGATCTTTTAGTTTTATCTAGTTTGTTTCAATTTTTCTATTTCATATTCAGTGCTCCCGTTTCATTTAGTTTATGTTTTCCAATTTCTCCATCTCTTCTTTTTATGTTCTTTCTGAAGCCTTTATCAAGTGTAGTAGAAAAGCTTTTGTATACATATATACCTGTCTCTTATACACATCTTCTGTAGGTCCGGGGCTATGTTAAGTGCTATTGATTCAGAAATGCACATTAGAATCTCTGACCTGGATTTGATTACTGCTGCT
>SJYT01028254.1:187716-261061 GCA_006410635.1 Cephalophus harveyi
ACACCTGATTTATTTCTATTGAAATGGTATCTTATTTTATTTAAAATATGATTTTTACATTAATTTCATTTGTTTCATTATCATACTTTATGTAATTTTATATATGCAATCATTTTAATCATTTGTTTATTAACATCAGCATTTTTAACCAAGATATATTTTTTTATTGTAAAGTTAAAGGCTGTATTGAATTTTTATTAACCTATTAGAAGTTAAAGCCAAATCTCTGTAAACATCCCATTTCACAATTTCTGCTAAATGCATAAATGAAGGCTTTGCAGTCTTGGCACAAAACATCATCGACTGAAGTAAAAATATTCTTCCAATTTTCATAGTTTTAATCCAAGGTCTTATGATAATGTTATTTGACTCCCTACAAAGTTTATCTGATGAATGGGAGTAAATAAGTTTATCAAGAAAATACTGGTTCCAAATAGGGAAAGGAGTATATCAAGGCTGTATATTGTCACCCTGCTTCTTTAACTTATATGCAGAATCAGTTCAGTTAAGTCTCTCAGTCGTGTCCAACTCTTTGCGACCCCACAAATTGCAGCATGCCAGGCCTCCGTGTCCATCACCAACTCCTGGAGTTCACTCAACTCAGGTCCGTCGAGTCAGTGATGCCATCCAGCCATCTCATCCTCAGTCATCCCCTTCTCCTCCTGCCTCCAATTCCTCCAAGCATCAGAGTCTTTTCCAGTGAGTCAGCTCTTCACATGAGGTGGCCAAAGTATTGGAGTTTCAGCTTTAGCATCAGTCCTTCCAAAGAACATGCAGGACTGATCTCCTTTAGGATGGACTGGTTGGATGTCCTTGCAGTCCAAGGGACTCTCAAGAGTCTTCTCCAACACCACAGTTCAAAAGCATCAGTTCTTCAGTGCTCAGCTTTTTTCACAGTCCAACTCTCACATCCATACATGACCACTGGAAAAACCACAGCCTTGACTAGATGGACCTTTGTTGGTAAAGTAATATCTCTGCTTTTTAATATGCTATCTAGGTTGGTCATAACTTTCCTTCCAAGGAGGAAGCGTCTTTTAATTTCATGGCTGCAATCACCATCTGCAGTGATTTTGGAGACCCCCCCCCCAAAAAAAATAACGTCTGACACTGTTCCCACTGTTTCCCCATCTATTTCCCATGAAGTGATGCAGATATACAGAATACATCACACAAAATGCCGGGCTGGATGAAGCACAAGCTGGAATCAAGATTGCTGGAAGAAATATCAATAACCTCAGATATGCAGATGATACCACCCTTATGGCAGAAAGCTAAGAAGAACTAAAGAGCCTCCTGATGTAAGTGAAAGACGAGAGTGAAAAGTTGGCTTAAAACTAAACATTCAGAAAATGAAGATCATTGCATCTGGTCCCACACTTCATGGCAAATAGATGGGGAAACAATGAAAACAGTGAGAGACTGTTTTTTTTCCTTGGGGGGGGGCTCCAAAATCACTGCAGATGGTGGCTGCAGTAATGAAATTAAAAGACACTTGCTCCTTGGAGAAAAGTTATGACCAACCTAGACAGCATATTAAAAAGCAGAGACATTACTTTGCCAGTGAATGTCCTTCTAGTCAAAGCTATAGTTTTTCCAGTAGTCATGTATGTCTGTGAGAGTTGGACTATAAAAAAACCTGAGTGCCAAAGAATTGATGCTTTTGAACTGTGGTATTGGAGAAGACTCTTGAGAGTCCCTTGGACTGCAAGGAGATCCAACCTGTCCATCCTAAAGGAAATCAGTCCTGAATAGTCACTGGAAGTTTGATGCTGAAGCTGAAGCTCCAATACTTTGGCCACCTGATGCAAAGAACTGACTCATTTGAAAAGACCCTGATGCTGGGAAAGATTGAAGGTAGGAGAAGAAGGGGATGACACAAGATGAATTGCATGGCATCACCAACTCAATGGACATGAGTTTGATTAAGCTCTGGGAGTTGATGTTGAACAGGGAAGCCTGGCATGCTGCAGTCCATAGAGTCACAAAGAGTCTGACATGACTGAGTGACTGAACTAAAGAAAATACTTAAAATGATTTATATCATCCATTGACAATTCAATACAGTGATTAAGTCAGTGCTAAATTAAAACGTCTGGAAATTTTTCTAAAATGTTACCTGGTACTCTCAACTTTTTCCCTAACTTTCCTCTAACATAATATGCACAAAATTCAAGAAGTATTAAAAGTCATTTTTCTCATCAAAGCAACTATTTTATTTTTCAGGCAACAAAATTATGTTATTTTAGCTCTTATTCTTTCTTGCTTTACAAGATTAACAGAAGTACAACATTTTAAACATAAACTTCAGACTTTAAATAAGTTATTAAAATATTTTTATGTGAAACAGTTGAAACCTCATTAATAAATTAAAAATTTGAAATTCCATTATCTCAATGTATGTTTCTGACCAGATATTGTTAATTTATATGCATACATTATTCACTTAAGTTTGGATTCAAAATAAACCTCTCCTATTATGAATTTCCTGAGGGAAAAGTTTAAAGATTAAATCTCACCAAAAGTTATAAGCTAAAGACCTAATTTAGAAATCAAATTGTCTTCTCAGTCAGGTAAATTTCCTAAAGAAACAAAAGTTCAAAACCTGTAAGGTAAAGTAATTAAAAATTTTAAATCAAATGTACTTTTTCCTATGAATTAAAATTCAAGTAAGTGAAAGCCCAGGGCCTCAGAGTCCAAAGGTTAATAAGAAACAGAATATTCTAACAGTTCTATACCCCCAAAATTTAGAAAATAAGCCAGTCATCAGGCTTAATGCAGTCCTCCAGACCTAGGATTTAGTGTTATCAAAGACCATAGCAGAAACTAAGCACTCTCTTGTATATTTAAACCTCACCAGGTGTGAATCAAACTGATCTAGGTTAGCTGCCCAAGATCTACATCTTTAGGACCTTAAATTTAGTTGCAAGAGATGTCCCACCTACAGATTAATTTTGGCAGTATGATTATACCACAAGTGGCAGAAAGTTCACCTATGCATATGATTTTCTCTCTCAGAGAATGACACTTTTGACATCCCTGCCCTTTTCAAGTTTAGGAATTTCTTCAATAACCTCAGATATGCAGATGACACCACCCATATGGCAGAAAGGGAAGAGGAGCTAAAAAGCCTCTTGATGAAAGTGAAAGAGGAGAGCGAATAAGTTGGCTTAAAGCTCAACATTCAGAAAACGAAGATCATGGCATTCGGTCCCATCACTTCATGGGAAATAGATGGGAAAACAGTGGAAACAGTGTCAGACTTTATTTTTTGGGGCTCCAAAATCACTGCAGATGGTGACTGCAGCCATGAAATTAGAAGACGCTTACTCCTTGGAAGAAAAGTTATGTCCAACCTAGATAGTATTTTCAAAAGCAGAGACATTACTTTGCCGACTAAGGTCCGTCTAGTCAAGGACTTTGGAAGGAATGATGCTAAAGCTGAAACTCCAGTACTTTGGCCACCTCATGCGAAGAGTTGACTCATTGGAAAAGACTCTGATGCTGGGAGGGATTGGGGGCAGGAGGAGAAGGGGATGACTGAGGATGAGATGGCTGGATGGCATCACTGACTCGATGCACGTGAGTCTGAGTGAACTCCGGGAGATGGTGATGAACAGGGAGGCCTGGCGTGCTGCGATTCATGGGGTCGCAAAGAGTCGGACACGACTGAGCGACTGAACTGAACTGAAGCTGAGGTATCTTTTGCATATTTAATTGAATGATGACTGCAGATATGACATTAAAAGACACTTGCTCCTTGAAAGAAAAGCTATGATCAACTTAGCAAATTAAAAAGCAGAGACATCACTTTGCTGACAAAAATCCATCTAGTCAAAGCTATGGTTTTTCCAGTAATCACGAATGGATATAGGAGTTGGATCATAAAGAAGACTAAGCACCAAAGAATCGATGCTTTTGAATTGTGGTGCTGGAGAAGACTCTTGATAGTCCCTTAGACTGCAGGGAGATCAAACCAGTCAATCCTAAAGGAAATCAGCTCTGAATATTCATTGGAAGGACTGATGCTGAAGCTCCAATAACTTGGCCACCTGATGTGAAGAGCTGACTCATTGGAAAAGACCCCAATGCTGGGAAAGATTGAAGGCAGGAGGAGAAGGGAATGGCAGATTTGAAATGGTTAGATAGCATCACTGACTCAATGGATATCAGTTCAGTTCAGTCACTCAGTCGTGTCTGACTCTTTGCAACCCCATGAACCACAGCATGCCAGGCCTCCCTGTCCATCACCAACTCCATCACCCAAACTCATGTCCATTGAGTTGGTGATGCCATCCAACCATCTTATCCTCTGTCGTCCCCTTCTCCTCCTACCCTCAATCTTTCCCAGCATCAGAGTCTTTTCAAATGAGTCAGCTGTTCGCATCAGGTGGCCAAAATATTGAGCAGATTCCAGGAGATATTGAAGGACCGAGGAGCCTGGCATGCTGCAGTATACGGGGTAGCTAAGGGTCCAAAATGACTTATCAACTGAACAACAACAAAATGCTTCTTAATTTCCGTTTGCTCATCCATCCTAGTGTTTCTGGTCCTCCACTGCTGAGCTGAATATACTGTTAATTGAATCTACCCACAAAGACTCCACTTGATATCCAGTAGTTTCAGTCCTGCTACAGAAGATTTTGACAATGCCTTAGTGTGAAATTGGTTAAGTTGAAGATACCTGCCTCCTGGGTAATTTCTCTTTCATCTCCACATTTATTTCAGCAGAAAAGTCATCCTCAACCTATTCAAATACCAAAGCTTCTCTCGAGTCTTTAATATGTACCTCTGGGGTCCAGGGTGGACTGACCCTGCTATGTGCTCCTAAGACATGGAAATTTCTCACATTTGTAATTTGCTTAACATGAATAGCATTTTTCTTGTTATTATATCTTTTTCTGCCTCAGTCATCTCTCAATACTTTTCAGAAACTTGAATCTGCTTCTTAAATGGACCCGTTCCTTCCCTAATCAGTATAAAATCAGTACCATTTACAAAATCTTAAGATCTTGGGTTTTTTTTCATTGTTACTTTGCTTTCTGAGGTGAAGTCGCTCAGTCGTGTCCGACTCTTTGCGACCCCATGGACTGTAACCTACTAGGCTTCTCCATCCATGGGATTCTCCAGGCAAGAATACTGGAGTGGATTGCCATTTCCTTCTCCAGGGGATCTTCCCGACCCAGGGATCGAACCCAGGTCTCCCGCATTGGAGGCAGATGCTTTAACCTCTGAGCCACCAGGGAAGCCAGATATTTATTTGTGTAACCATTTTTCATAAATTTGGCTCAGTGAGGATCTTTCATAATAAGAAATAGGAAATGAGTGAGCTCTGGTGCTTCAAAAGCAACTATTTTTCAAATAAATTTTGGCCACCTTCAAGCCTATGGATTGGATATTCTCACTCAGGAGGAATTCTCCCAACAGACCAACCTCTGTCCAAAGCCTGACCTTGATCTATTATTCTCCAATTTGGCATCCCTTGAATATCTTTGTTGCACCTTCTCTTGGAATCTCAATTACATAAATTTCTAAATCTGGCTCCCTTAGGACACAGGCAATAGCTATTCCTCCCCCTCAACACAGTAAGAGTTTCATTTCACTTTGATGCTCTGTAATCCTTTGAATATTTTATGCTGGTCCTCTGGACTTCCTTTTGCAGACCAGTCCAATTTATTTAACTATTTCAAACAGCTGTCACAATCTTTAAGGCGATAATTTCCAGATAACTCCTCGTATAGATGCTAATTGTGATTTTAACAGAGTTTCTTTCTGGGGAACTTCCCCCCCTACCACCGCCCACCATTTTGGGGAAGTTTATTCCACGAAGCTTTCTGAGACCTTGTCTCTCTTTTTCTTGGCTAGATTCTGTCAGAATCCCATGCAGTTTTCAGTTAAACAGTAAGTCAAACATGAAACCTATTTCTAAATCATGTTTTCAAGAAGGTTAAAACCATATTTATCTCCTTTGTGATTTTCTCTCTTTCTGTTTTAGCATTCATGATCTAATTTTTCCATGCATATCTCTCTGCTCTGCCTTTAAAATTTCAACTTCCACCTAAGGAAGAAGGAATTCTTCCTCTTGCTTACTACAGTAAGACTAAAGGATGGTTTTCAAACTATTCTGGTTTCTCCTTCATCTCCTAAACAAAACTAGTTCCTGGAACCAGAACATCCCAGGAACAAGACTCCTAGTTATTTTAGTCCTTTTAGAACCTTAGAGTTTAATATGGGTACCAAGTGCCCCTTCACGTGTGAGTTAACTCTTTATATCTCCAAAATCTAAAGGCACAGTCAGGAAACATATCTTCAAATCCAAAGCAAAGCTGTGTGTGTGTTAGTCGCTCAGTCCTGTCCAACTCTTTACGACCCCATGGACTGTAGCTTGCCTGGCTCCTCTGTTCATGGGATTCTCTGGGCAAGAATACCTGAGTGGGTTGCTAGTTATTTCTCCAGGGGATCTTTCTGATCCAGGGATCAAACCTGGGTCTCCTGCATTGCAGGCAGATTCTTTACCATCTGAGCCACCTGGGGAGCCCAAAGCAAATTTGGTACTGCATAACTGAAGAAACATTTAAGGGTCTGTAAACAAATGAAGGCAGAGAGTCCATCTACCTGGGGCAAAAATCAGGTTTTATAGGTTTGAAGCTTTATACATTTGGGGAAAATAACACATAATTTTGAATACAAAATTAGATATGAAAAATATATAGTGACTGAGAATGATAGAAAAAGACAGTAAATTATAAACTTTTAAAATCTGACAAATGTTACCATATCTATAAAAATAATGTATTTATTAGTTGTTTAAATATCTAAGGTAGAAATTTTCTCCTACATTTTTAGTTGCATGCTTTTTGATCTTAGCAACCCACTCCAGTGTTCTTGCCTGGAGAATCCCATGGAGGGAGGAGCCTGGTAGGCTACAGTCCATGGGGTCACAAAAAGTCAGACACGACTGAGCTACTTCACTTTCACTTTCACTAATTATAAGGAAAAAAGGAGAGAATTTATGAAATGATATTATTCTTGATACCTATTAGGCCAAGAAATATATGTGATTTTCCTTCTTTCTTTCTTAACGGATAATTCTGAATTTATCCCCTTAATCCAGAAATCCTGACCACTCAGAATCAGATGGCTGTAATTAATTTTAAAGCTGGTGATGGAGAAAGAGATGGGAAGGATCTGAGACTCTGAATACCCCCATCTTATCTTTCTTGTTCCTAGAAGTCACCAAGACAATAAGGCCATGCTGTGCACACCCCTTTTCACTCTGAGGCTTTGGCCCTAAAGTACAGTGCGCCACACTCGAGCTGAGCTAAACTGAGCCACACGGATGACTGCTCTCCAAGGTCCAGAGCTTTTTCTCCTAAAACCTATGTGAATCTGGCTTCCCTTTGGGTGGAGAAAATTCTTAAACAAGAAAAATAATCCTGCTATGGAATGTTTCTTCCCCATTCATGAAGAAAGGGCCACTAACAGAAACTCTCTGCCTCTTTCAACCCCTACCTCCCTCCTCTGCATGAGACTTTGGGGCAAAGGGTCCAGCATATGCAGCTCAATCAATTCTGACTCCCCACTCCTCTTTTTGAGAGTCAGCTGCTTGCAAGAGGCAGACCTTCTCCTCTGCTCCTTCTTGCTGCATTTTGTAGGGGCAACCCCCCTTGCCATGGGACATTCAGTGGTGGCCAGGTGTCACCTCTGAGTGTCTAAGTCTGAGGTTCAATATAAGAAAGTACATTGTCGCCATGCACCCAAGCCATATTTCCCAATACTTAATGTTAATAAGGTGATGTTCTCCTGTCTTGGGCCAATTTCTCTAATCTCCTTTTTGATTCAGAGCTTCTTCAGTGAGTCAGACACCTCTTGTGGTCAGCCTTATATTCTTTTGATCTCCCTTTCACAACACCATGCTGCAGTAACCAACTCTGTGTAAGTGTACCCTGAAAGCAGTTCACCTCCTGGACCTCTTTCTCTCACTCTCTGCCACAGGGCTTTTCAAAAGCTACAGCTTTGGATGCCTAAGAAATCTTTCCCAGCACTCACGCTTGCACGGCATTAACACACGCCCTGCCCTCACGCATGAGTAACCCGGATCTGCAAGGGAGTTATTAATAACACTCCTTGAACAACACAGGAACAGGAGCTGGTGCATAAACACTTTCTTCTCGCTGGGCACAGTTCCAAGGTATATATTACATAAACCTGAAAACATTCCCAAATGAGATAAAGACCCATTTGCTCCCAGTCACGTACTTCTCAAGAAGTCACTGTTGTACTGGCTTTCTTTCATCATGGGCTCAGTTTCCACCCTTCACTACCATTCTCTGGAATCATCTCCTAGGAATGAACTATCTGTCTGCAAACCCACGTGTCAAGCTCTTCTGTCAGGGGGCAACCTAGGCTAAGGGGCTTCCTCGGTGGCGCTAGTGGTAAAGAATCTGCCTGTCAAGGCAGGAGATGTAAGAGACATGGGTTTGATCCATGGGTCAGGAAGATACCTTGGAGGAGAAACACTCCTCTCCAGTATTTTTGGCTTCCCTGAGAAACGCTGGACTGGAAGAAACACAAGCTGGAGTCAAGATTGTTGGGAGAAATATCAATAACCTCAGATATGCAGAAGTACATATGTTCAAATTGTAGAAGGCTACTAAGAGCATTAATTGTGATAGAAAAAAACTGTGCAGTGTTTTGATGTGATTTATTTTTTTATTTTTTAAATCTAAGTTTATTTATTTTAATTGGAGGCTAATTACTTTACAATGTTGCATTGGTTTTGCCATACATCAACATGAATCTGCCACGGGTGTACACGTGTTCCCCATCCTGAACCCCCCTCCCACATCCCTCCCCATATTTTTATTTAAAAGCTTTTAAGGACTTCTCAAGTGGTCCAATGGTTAAAACTCTGTGCTCCCAGTACAGGGGGCCTGGGTTCAATCTCTGGTCAGGAAACTAGATCCCAAATGCCACAACTAAAGATACCGAGTGCCACACCTAAGACACAGTTAAATATAGATGCACATATATATGTGTGTGTGTGCATTTGAAGGCATTAGAGTATGACATACAATAAACTCTATAAATATTAGCTGCTCTTATTGTTGTCATAATGATTGTTGTCTGAATGCCCCAACTAAGACCCAGGGAAAGGAAATAAATAAATAAGTATATGTAGTTTTTAAATAAAAGCCTTTAAACCTTTTTTTTTTTTTTTTTCAGACACAAGGATCCCTGCCCCATGTGAACTCCTCCTCTGGACATAACAGAGGAAGTTCATTAGTTTCTTCCCTGATAGCATCCTTCTAAATGACCATTCTCCCTGGAAACACTGCCATTATCATTCAGGCTCCCTTTAGGTCATATCTCTCCACATAGGCTTCCCTGGTGGCTCAGCGGTAAAGAATCTGCCTTCCGTGCAGGAGATGCAGGAGACTCGGGTTCTATCCCTGGGCTGGGAAAATCCCCTGGAGGAGGGCATGGTAACCCACTCCAATATTCTTGCCTGAAGAATCCCATGGACAGAGGAGACCTGTGGGCTACAGTCCATACAGTTGGAAAGAGTGGGACATGACTGAAGCGACTGAGCATGCCTGCATCTGTCTACATGTTTTTAATTCATTGGAAATCAGAGAAATTCCTTGGCTACAGAGGGGAAAACAGATTGGAGATGTGGAAAAAGGAAGTCGTCATTATTTTAAACCTAAAATTCTACAATTACACTCTCAAAATTCATAGTCATTTTTCTCATACTTATCTAATAGATGAATCCCTTTGTGATAATCACAGGCATCTAGAATTTTCCCACAACATCTAACAACATTTCTTAAGGTGCCCATGCCATTTTCAAAAGATTGCGTGCTGCGATGTGCTCAGTCATGTCTGACTCTTTGCAGCCCTGTGAACTGTAACCCTCTCTGTCTATAGAATTTTCCAGGCAAGAATACTGGAGTGGGTTGCCATTTCCTACTTTAGGGGATCAAACCAGTCTCTTGTGTCTCCTGCCCTGGCAGGTGGACTTTTTTTAAGAATGCACCAGCTGGGAAGCCCCTGGAAAGACTGCAATTGCAAGAAAAAAAAATCCAACTGTTGACATAGAATCTATCCCCCCAAAGTTTCTACTCCAAATTCTTCCCTTCAGAGTGAATCTTCTTTTCCCATCTTGCATCTTTACAGCTAACCATCCACTGAGATTTACTGTATACACAGCTGCACATTTTAATCTTATAAAACACTGTATGTGGAGGTACAGTTACCATGGTCCACTTCACAGAAGGAAGGCCAAAGCGTAAATAAACGGAGGTAAGCAGCTGGTGAAGTGCAGAGATGCAGTCTGACCTTCTATAAAGCCAAACTCCACTTCCTTAACCAGTTTTCTTTCTATGATAGAAAGCTGTAGTATGATTTACAAGGCCATTCACTTACTTGTTTATTCATCAAACACATATTTACTTTGTACTATGAGGTGAAGTCGCTCAGTCGTGTCCGACTCTTTGCGGCCCCATGGACTGTAACCTACTAGGCTTCTCCATCCATGGGATTCTCCAGGCAAATCTCACATTTGTAATTTGCTTAACATGAATAGCATTTTTCTTGTTATTATATCTTTTTCTGCCTCAGTCATCTCTCAATACTTTTCAGAAACTTGAATCTGCTTCTTAAATGGACCCGTTCCTTCCCTAATCAGTATAAAATCAGTACCATTTACAAAATCTTAAGATCTTGGGTTTTTTTTCATTGTTACTTTGCTTTCTGAGGTGAAGTCGCTCAGTCGTGTCCGACTCTTTGCGACCCCATGGACTGTAACCTACTAGGCTTCTCCATCCATGGGATTCTCCAGGCAAGAATACTGGAGTGGATTGCCATTTCCTTCTCCAGGGGATCTTCCCGACCCAGGGATCGAACCCAGGTCTCCCGCATTGGAGGCAGATGCTTTAACCTCTGAGCCACCAGGGAAGCCAGATATTTATTTGTGTAACCATTTTTCATAAATTTGGCTCAGTGAGGATCTTTCATAATAAGAAATAGGAAATGAGTGAGCTCTGGTGCTTCAAAAGCAACTATTTTTCAAATAAATTTTGGCCACCTTCAAGCCTATGGATTGGATATTCTCACTCAGGAGGAATTCTCCCAACAGACCAACCTCTGTCCAAAGCCTGACCTTGATCTATTATTCTCCAATTTGGCATCCCTTGAATATCTTTGTTGCACCTTCTCTTGGAATCTCAATTACATAAATTTCTAAATCTGGCTCCCTTAGGACACAGGCAATAGCTATTCCTCCCCCTCAACACAGTAAGAGTTTCATTTCACTTTGATGCTCTGTAATCCTTTGAATATTTTATGCTGGTCCTCTGGACTTCCTTTTGCAGACCAGTCCAATTTATTTAACTATTTCAAACAGCTGTCACAATCTTTAAGGCGATAATTTCCAGATAATTCCTCGTATAGATGCTAATTGTGATTTTAACAGAGTTTCTTTCTGGGGAACTTCCCCCCCTACCACCGCCCACCATTTTGGGGAAGTTTATTCCACGAAGCTTTCTGAGACCTTGTCTCTCTTTTTCTTGGCTAGATTCTGTCAGAATCCCATGCAGTTTTCAGTTAAACAGTAAGTCAAACATGAAACCTATTTCTAAATCATGTTTTCAAGAAGGTTAAAACCATATTTATCTCCTTTGTGATTTTCTCTCTTTCTGTTTTAGCATTCATGATCTAATTTTTCCATGCATATCTCTCTGCTCTGCCTTTAAAATTTCAACTTCCACCTAAGGAAGAAGGAATTCTTCCTCTTGCTTACTACAGTAAGACTAAAGGATGGTTTTCAAACTATTCTGGTTTCTCCTTCATCTCCTAAACAAAACTAGTTCCTGGAACCAGAACATCCCAGGAACAAGACTCCTAGTTATTTTAGTCCTTTTAGAACCTTAGAGTTTAATATGGGTACCAAGTGCCCCTTCACGTGTGAGTTAACTCTTTATATCTCCAAAATCTAAAGGCACAGTCAGGAAACATATCTTCAAATCCAAAGCAAAGCTGTGTGTGTGTTAGTCGCTCAGTCCTGTCCAACTCTTTACGACCCCATGGACTGTAGCTTGCCTGGCTCCTCTGTTCATGGGATTCTCTGGGCAAGAATACCTGAGTGGGTTGCTAGTTATTTCTCCAGGGGATCTTTCTGATCCAGGGATCAAACCTGGGTCTCCTGCATTGCAGGCAGATTCTTTACCATCTGAGCCACCTGGGGAGCCCAAAGCAAATTTGGTACTGCATAACTGAAGAAACATTTAAGGGTCTGTAAACAAATGAAGGCAGAGAGTCCATCTACCTGGGGCAAAAATCAGGTTTTATAGGTTTGAAGCTTTATACATTTGGGGAAAATAACACATAATTTTGAATACAAAATTAGATATGAAAAATATATAGTGACTGAGAATGATAGAAAAAGACAGTAAATTATAAACTTTTAAAATCTGACAAATGTTACCATATCTATAAAAATAATGTATTTATTAGTTGTTTAAATATCTAAGGTAGAAATTTTCTCCTACATTTTTAGTTGCATGCTTTTTGATCTTCTCTTCTTATAGTGATGACACTCCCTATATAACGTGATATAGAGAGTTTAAGAAGGTATCTAGCTTATTCTTAGGTTGATTGAATTGTTATTAATAGTATGCGCTCAGTGCTCAGTTGTGTCTGACCCTGCAACCCCATGGACTGTAAGCCCTCCAGGCTCTTATGTCCGTGCCATTTTCTAGGTAAGAATGCTGGAGTGGGTTGCCATTTCCTACTCCAGGGAATCTTCCTGACCCAGGGATCAAATTCCCATCTCACATCTCCTGCATTGGCAGGCAGGTTCTTTACCAACTCTGCCACCTGTTAATGGTCATAGGCTCCCATCAAATATTTTATTTCATAGACATATATATAGTTAGAATTCACCATACTGCTACGGTAGCTTTGGTTCAAAGAGGAAATCGGTTATATTAGTTTCTACCTGAATGCCATCAATATATTCTAGGTATATTCATGAAATGTATTTTCTGTTGTTTGGGAACCTCCATTTGGACCAGGGATTAATGAAAAAGGAATAACCACATCTAGTTTTGTGTGTTTATAGGTAGGAGAATAGTTCACATGTCAGGCCTTGTTTATCTTCCTTTGCTCATATGCTTCTATTCTATCATGATATGGACTTTGGGCCTGCACCTTTGTATATGATTGCTCAGTGAGGCAAGACAGTGAGCACTGATGAACTCCCAGAAACTATTCCCACTCAGGGATGACAAGCAATAACTTTTCTGAAAGGGACTGTGAACCACATAAATATATCTCACTGAATCCAATTCCATTGTATCTCCAAATCAGTTACCCTAAGCAAGACTCCACGGCAGCTTGCAGCCATTTGTCAAAAGAAGCAGTCTCTAAGCAACTGCAGTGAAAATGTCTTAATTCTCAGATTCCGTGAAAACACAGTCGCGTGAGCATATTGGAAGGGACCCATGCAATGCAGGGGCCCTGAAGCCAGAACTTATTTAGCTTCAGGATGAATCTGCCTCTGTCCTCAGCAGAGTCCTCTTCCTCCCTGAGTCCTAAAAGCAGTTGAAAGCACAGAACAATGGCCCAGAATCTGAGGCAGCACAGCATTTCTCCCGACCCAGGTCTCGCACAAATGATTTGAAGCTAGAAGCTTGCACAATAGAACTGCTGTAAACTCTCAGGAAACTCAGTTGCTGTCTAAAGCCCTGGTTTACCTAACTGATCTAAGTGAAAGTATTAGTTGCTCAATCATGTCTGACTCTTTGTGACCCCATGGACTGTACTCCACCAGGCTCCTCTGTCCATGGGATTTCCCAGGCAAGAATACTGGAGTGAGTTACCATTCCCTTCTCCAGAAGATCTTCCCACACCTGGGATCAAACCTGGGTCTCCTGCATTGCAGGCAGATTCTTTACCGTCTGAGCCATCAGGGAAACCCAATTTATCTAATAACATAGTTAAATAGAAAATATTTCTTTGGCCTCTGTTATTCAAAAGTTGCTGATCAAAACTCTGCCCAGGCCATAATATCTTAGGGAAATCAGTACTTGCTCATTTCAAGGTTAAACCAAAGCAGCCTGAGGCTTGAGTGCACTCTGCTGAGGCTGGCTTAGCCAATATTAAAACTGCCTTTGCTGGTGGATAAAGCAACAGAGGTTGAGTGATGAGCCAAAGTGGGGAAAAAATTCCTGATCCAAATTCTCTTGCTCAGTATTACTTTGACCCTCATATTCCACTGAATTCCGTTTCTTATGCTCCCTGGTTATTATCAGATGCCCAGTTGTGTTTGACTGCTTGTGACCCCATGGACAATAGCCAAACAGGCTCCTCTGCCCATGGGATTCTTCTGGCAAGAATACTGGAGTGTGTCCTTAGTCATTCAGCTGTGTCTGACTCTTTGAGACCCCATGGATGGCAGCCTGTCCGTCTCCTCTGTCCATGGGGATTCTCTAGGCAAGGATCCTGGAGTGGGTTCCCATGCCCTCCTCCAGGGGATCCTCCGAACCCATGGATCAAACCCAGGTCTCCAGCATTGCAGGCAGATTCTTTAGCATCTGAGCCACCAGGGAAGCCCAAGAATACTGGAGTGGGTAGCCTATCTCTTCTCCAGGGAATCTTCCTGATCCAGGAATTGAACCAGGGTCTCATACATGGCAGGCAGATGCCATAAGGGTGGTGTCATCTGCATATCTGAGGTTATTGATATTTCTCCCAACAATCTTGACTCCAGCTTGTGTTTCTTCCAGTCCAGCGTTTCTCAGGGAAGCCAAAAATACTGGAGAGGAGTGTTTCTCCTCCAAGGTATCTTCCTGACCCATGGATCAAACCCATGTCTCTTACATCTCCTGCCTTGACAGGCAGATTCTTTACCACTAGCACCACCGAGGAAGCCCCTTAGCCTAGGTTGCCCCCTGACAGAAGAGCTTGACACGTGGGTTTGCAGACAGATAGTTCATTCCTAGGAGATGATTCCAGAGAATGGTAGTGAAGGGTGGAAACTGAGCCCATGATGAAAGAAAGCCAGTACAATAGTGACTTCTTGAGAAGTACGTGACTGGGAGCAAATGGGTCTTTATCTCATTTGGGAATGTTTTCAGGTTTATGTAATATATACCTTGGAACTGTGCCCAGCGAGAAGAAAGTGTTTATGCACCAGCTCCTGTTCCTGTGTTGTTCAAGGAGTGTTATTAATAACTCCCTTGCAGATCCGGGTTACTCATGCGTGAGGGCAGGGCGTGTGTTAATGCCGTGCAAGCGTGAGTGCTGGGAAAGATTTCTTAGGCATCCAAAGCTGTAGCTTTTGAAAAGCCCTGTGGCAGAGAGTGAGAGAAAGAGGTCCAGGAGGTGAACTGCTTTCAGGGTACACTTACACAGAGTTGGTTACTGCAGCATGGTGTTGTGAAAGGGAGATCAAAAGAATATAAGGCTGACCACAAGAGGTGTCTGACTCACTGAAGAAGCTCTGAATCAAAAAGGAGATTAGAGAAATTGGCCCAAGACAGGAGAACATCACCTTATTAACATTAAGTATTGGGAAATATGGCTTGGGTGCATGGCGACAATGTACTTTCTTATATTGAACCTCAGACTTAGACACTCAGAGGTGACACCTGGCCACCACTGAATGTCCCATGGCAAGGGGGGTTGCCCCTACAAAATGCAGCAAGAAGGAGCAGAGGAGAAGGTCTGCCTCTTGCAAGCAGCTGACTCTCAAAAAGAGGAGTGGGGAGTCAGAATTGATTGAGCTGCATATGCTGGACCCTTTGCCCCAAAGTCTCATGCAGAGGAGGGAGGTAGGGGTTGAAAGAGGCAGAGAGTTTCTGTTAGTGGCCCTTTCTTCATGAATGGGGAAGAAACATTCCATAGCAGGATTATTTTTCTTGTTTAAGAATTTTCTCCACCCAAAGGGAAGCCAGATTCACATAGGTTTTAGGAGAAAAAGCTCTGGACCTTGGAGAGCAGTCATCCGTGTGGCTCAGTTTAGCTCAGCTCGAGTGTGGCGCACTGTACTTTAGGGCCAAAGCCTCAGAGTGAAAAGGGGTGTGCACAGCATGGCCTTATTGTCTTGGTGACTTCTAGGAACAAGAAAGATAAGATGGGGGTATTCAGAGTCTCAGATCCTTCCCATCTCTTTCTCCATCACCAGCTTTAAAATTAATTACAGCCATCTGATTCTGAGTGGTCAGGATTTCTGGATTAAGGGGATAAATTCAGAATTATCCGTTAAGAAAGAAAGAAGGAAAATCACATATATTTCTTGGCCTAATAGGTATCAAGAATAATATCATTTCATAAATTCTCTCCTTTTTTCCTTATAATTAGTGAAAGTGAAAGTGAAGTAGCTCAGTCGTGTCTGACTTTTTGTGACCCCATGGACTGTAGCCTACCAGGCTCCTCCCTCCATGGGATTCTCCAGGCAAGAACACTGGAGTGGGTTGCCATTTCCTTCTGCAGGGGATCTTCCCGACCCAGGGATCGAACCCAGATTTCCTGCATTGCAGGCAGACGCTTTAACCTCTGAACTACCAGGGAAGCTCTGTGTATTACCAACTTAATTTTACAAATGAGGAAACTTATACCAGGAGATACTGGAAAACTTAATAAGAGCTAAAATATTTCTTAAGTTTTATTATATCTTATATAGGAACACTAAACAGTATTAGTATGACCTTTTCCCTATTAAAAAAGTTCCCAATTGGATTCATTATGAAGGAAAATATCTTTTCCTTTCGCTCTCCTCAAATTGCAATATCAAATAAGCTTTTTGACAAATCTGGAACTCCATTGCATGGGGTCGTTTCCATATGCAAGAGTCTGGGCTTAACATGCTATGTAATTATTTTCAGGTTCTAAAAATAAAAATCTCATGCCAATAAAGTACATAGGGGGAAGTTTCAGTCTTTAGGCAGAGCAAAGAGCCTGAGTACATAAGTAACATCTCCAAAATTCTTAATATTTCCAGACAACCAAAATGCTAGTTTATACAGCTCATTTCTAGCTGTCAAGATTTCACATTGCCATTAACAAGAGGCAATGAATGCAAGATTCTTTTCTGAAAATGCCTTCATGTGTTAAGAATCACTCAAGAATTCATGTCATAGTATGCCCTTATGCTTTTCCCTCCACAGAAAGAAAACAAATTGAATTGTAATGGTAACTAAAGCTATCTCTAGCTACATTATAAGCTTGTCTGCCCTTCTCCAAGAAGTGTTCATGTTGCAAGAAGTTTTCCAATTTATTTTACTGAATTGGTCAAGCATATGTGAGCTTTTTTAAAATCAAAGTTGAAGGAAATTTATCTTTTTAAAAAAGAAGGAAAAAATATTGCTATGAACCTATATTCTCAGAAAGAACCCAAGAAGACAAAATAACAGAGCAAAGGCCAAGGAAACAAAACAAAAAGCCTGGGAAGAAGTTAAAAAAAAAAAAGTCAGGCACAGGTCCAAAAGCATGATGGAAAGGCAAATTTATCCCATCCAAAAAAATGAGAAAAACAATAGTTAATCCTGAGTTTCCTTTTTCTGACCTGGAGATAAGGAATCACACAAGAATCAAAAAGACAATTGATCGAAGACCAAGATTCATCCCAAGCTTCCCCTTCTCTCTGCCCTTCCCTGACCTCCCTAAGCAGAATGCGCATATCTCCACAGTTGCCAAGAAACATTTTAAGACCACCAAGGCCCTGGGCACTGGTACATTTGATGACCACACCTCACATGGTAAATAAACACTAAAACCCATCCACATCCTGAAAAGTTGACATGATTTAATAAAAGTTACCTTTTTGGAGCATTTACTGGTTAACAGCCACAGTCAGAACACTTTATGTCTGTTTCATTGTTACAGCCATCCTATATGTAAGGATTACGCATGTTCCATAAGCAAGGGAAAAAAATGATTAACTTGTCCAGGGTCACATAACTGGTAAATAACAGAACCAGGATTTAAGCCCCAGGCAGTATTATTCAAAACATCAAAAACTTTCACTAAACTGTCGTGACATAATGGTATGTTCTATAGGGATTTAAATAAATATTCATGCATTTTAGTTGTCTTTTCATATGTTGGAGCCAGTGTATTATTTTTCCCTAAGCATCATAATGTTTAACGATCCCTTTAAAAAAGGATATGTTTCCTGTGTTCTGTTCCTATGGTGACTATTAAGTAAAATAACACTACTTCCCTTATCACATTGTGTTTTTCTTCCTCACCTGTCTCTCTACAATGTCAGAAGTTAAATAGTTAAAATGCTCTATACAGAGAGGCATTCAGTATAAGTTTAACAGTCAAACTGAAGAGTGGTAATAGAAAGAAGAACTTAAAACTGAGTCATTGGCTAAAAACAATTTGCTGAAGATTAACTCAGGGCTGGATATTTGGAGAAAGGAAGTACCATAGGAAAGTGGCCAATCAGCTAACAATGAAGTAATAGGGCATGCTAAGTTACTTCAGTCATGTCTGATCTATGTGGCCCTATGGACTGTAGCCTACCAGGCTCCTCTGTCCATGGGATTGTCCAGGCAAGAATACTGGAGTAGGTTGTTATTTCCTCTTCCAGGGGATCTTCCCCACCCAAGGATCAAACCTGTGTTTCTCATGTCTCCTGCCTGGCAGGCTACAGTCCATGGAGTCACAAAGAGTCAGACACATCTGAGCAGTTTTACTTCAGTGCTTTAGTATGGGTCTTATAGACCTAATGTTTTGTTGTAACATGCTTTGAAATTTATATTATTTGTAAAATACAGACATTTAAGTCTAGAATCATATTATATCAGTTATAAGTATTTCATTGAGCCCGCAGAGTGTTATACATTATTTGTAACAGGTCATTGTCTTTTCATTTATTTGACACCAGATCTTATACTTTTAAATTCAAAGGATGTTGTTAGAAGTAATTTGGCTACTTTGTAAAGTAGCCATAGAGATTCAATAGTCTATTGAAGTCCTGTTTATTCAGCTTCATCTATATGCCTATCATTGGCTCAGAAGTAGAGAAATACACTTCTTACTATTTCAATGAATGAAAAATATATATGCATGCCATTCAGTAAAATAACAAAATTAAAAGATACCATCATTGTTTATATGAATGCTATAGAAACTAAGGTCATAGAGAAAAAAGTATTAAATTAGTACAACTGAAATTATTAAGGATGATTTCCCTGGGCAGAGCAACATCAGAGTTTTTAAGCATGCGAATTTTAAAGCCCCAAAGACCTAAGTTCATATCAATTCCCATCACCTATTTTCTTTGTGACTCTGGACGAAGTTATTTAATATCTCGCACCTCAATTTCTTCATCCACTGAAACAGAAATAATAGTCATGGAGCTGCGATAAAGATTCAAATGAGACAATTATTGTAAAGTGTTCAGAACAGAGTCAAGCTCATCCAAGGTACTTGTTAATGATGCAGAGATAATTAGTGATTAATGATTTTGAAGGAGTAGTTGCTGTCATAGTCCCAGTCTTAGAGGTAGTAGTAATGATAGCAGTAGCATTGGTAGCAGTAGGAGCAAGAGTGGTGGTAATAATCACGGCAGTCACAACAATAATTAGTTGAGTTGATTTGTATCAGCAAAGAGCAGAAGAGTGAACAGTCTAATGGTGGCAATAGAACAGACAGGGATTGGGAAATAATTATGAGTGCTTATTTATTTTTAAATTTTATTGAAATATAGTTGATTTACAATGTTATTAGTTTCAGGTGTATAGCAGAGTGATTCGGTTCTACATATATGTGTGTGTACATATTCATATACATATATGTATGTGTGTGTATGTGTGTATTGTTGACTAAAAAAACGATGTACAACTTGCGAGTTGTAAGTTAAGTTTTATTTGGGGCAAAATGAAGACTGCAGCCTGGGAGGCAGCATCTCAGACAGCTCTTAGAGACTGCTCCAAAGAGGAAGTGGGGGAAAGACAATATATAAGGTTATGGTGAAGGGGGACTTCAATACCATGAAGCATTCATTTTACAAAAGACTTTTTGTTAGTCGTGAGGATCTGACATCACCATGAAGGGATTTAGTGCCTCTCTAGATATGAGGAGATGCAAGGATTGAGATCATAATATCTGTTCCTAAAAACATCCAACTACCTAAAGACCTGTGCCACCAGATTCCCTGGAACACAGAGTGCCTCACTCCACCCTGAACCCCCTCAGGGGTGGTTGAAGGTCAGCAGCTATAGCAGCACGGGGTTCAGTCTCCCTAGAAAGTGAAAGTGAAGTAGCTCCGTCCTGTCCAACTCTCTGTGACCCTGTGGACTGTAGCCTACCAGGCTCCTTCCTCCATGGGATTCTCCAGGCAAGAATGCTGGAGTGGGTTGCCATTTCCTTCTCTAATTTCAGTCTCCATAGAGGCAGATGGCAAATGCCTTTGTTGATCAGTCCTTGGCAGTGTTCTTGGTAAATGCCAATTTCTAGTTGACAGTATATATATATATATATATATATATATATATATATATATATATATTTCTTTTTAGATTCTTTTCCATTATAGGTTATTATAAGATATTGAGTAGAGTTCCCTGTGGTATAGTGTAGGTCCTTGTTGGTTATATATTTTATATATAGTACTGTGCATATTTAAATCCCAAACTCCTAATTTAACATTCCCCTCTCCCATTTGATAACTGCAAATTGGGAAAGATTAGAGATCTCTTCAAGAAAATTAGAGATACCAAGGGAACATTTCATGCAAAGGTGGGCATAGTAAAGGACAGAAATGGTATGGACCTAACAGAAGCTGAAGATATTAAGAGGTGGCAAGAATACACAGAACTGTACAAAAGAGATCTTCACGACCCAGATAATCATGATGGTGTGATCATTAACCTAGAGCCAGACATCCTGGAATGAGAAGTAAAGTGGGCCTTAGGAAGCATTACTATAAACAGTTAGTGGAGGTGATGGAATTCCAGTTATTTCAAATCCTAAAAGATGATGCTTTAAAGTGTTGCACTCAATATGCCAGCAAATTTGGAAAACTCAACAGTGACCACAGGACTTGAAAGATCAGTTTTCATTCCAATCCCAAAAAAGACAGTGCCAAAGAATGCTCAAATTACTGCACAACTGCATTCATTTCACATGCTATTAAAGTAATACTCAAAATTTTCCACGCCAGGCTTCAACAGTATGTGAACTGTGAAGTTCCAGATGTTCAAGCTGGTTTTAGAAAAGGCAGAGGAACCAGAGATCAAATTGCCAACATCTGCTGGATCATCAAAAAAGCAAGAGAGTTCCAGAGAAACATCTACTTCTGCTTGATTGACTATGCCAAAGCTTTTGACTGTGTGGATCACAACAAACTGGAAAATTCTGAAAGAGATGGGAATAGCAGACCACCTGACCTGCCTCTTGAGAAATCTGTATGCAGGTCAGGAAGCAACAGTTAGAACTGGACATGGAACAACAGAGTGGTTCCAAATCAGGAAAGGAGTACATCAAGGCTGTATATTGTCACCCTGCTTATTTAATTTATATGCAGAGTACATCATGAGAAATGCTCAGCTGGATGAAGTACAAGCTGGAATCAAGATTGCCGGAAGAAATATCAGTCACCTCAGATATGCAGATGACACCGCCCTTATGGCAGAAATTGAAGAAGAAGTAAAGAGCCTCTTGATGAAAGTGAAAGAGGAGAGTGAAAAGTTTGCATTAAAACTCAACATTCAGAAAACTAAGATCATGGTATCTGGTCCCATCACTTCATGGCAGATAGATGGGGAAACAGTGGAAACAGTGACAAACTTTATTTTGGGGGGCTCCAAAATCACTGCAGATGATGATTGCAGCCATGAAATTAAAAGACGCTTGTTTCTCAACATTCAGAAAACTAAGATCATGGTATCTGGTCCCATCACTTCATGGCAGATAGATGGGGAAACAGTGGAAACAGTGACAAACTTTATTTTGGGGGGCTCCAAAATCACTGCAGATGATGATTGCAGCCATGAAATTAAAAGACGCTTGTTCCATGGGAGAAAAGCTATGACCAACCTAGACAGTATATTAAAAAGCAGAGACATTACTTTGTGAACAAAGATCCATCTAGTCAAGGCTATGGTTTTCCCAGTGGTCATTTACGGATGTGAGAGTTGGACCATAAAGAAAGCTGAGCACTGTAGGATTGATGCTTTTGAACTGTGGTGTTGGAGAAGAGTCTTGAGAGTCCCTTGCAATGCAAGGAAATCCAACCAGTCCAACCTAAAGGAAATCAGTCCTAAATATTCATTGGAAGGACTGAAGCTGAAGCTGAAACTCTAATATTTTGGCCACCTGATGGGTGAAGAACTGACTCATTGCAAAAGACCCTGATGCTGGGAAAGATTGAAGGTGGGAGGAGAAGGGAATGACAGAGAATGAGATGGTTGGATGGCATCACCAACTCAATGGACATGAGTTTGAGTAAACTCCAGGAGTTGGTGATGGACAGGGNTCATTGCAAAAGACCCTGATGCTGGGAAAGATTGAAGGTGGGAGGAGAAGGGAATGACAGAGAATGAGATGGTTGGATGGCATCACCAACTCAATGGACATGAGTTTGAGTAAACTCCAGGAGTTGGTGATGGACAGGGAGGCCTGGCGTGCTGCAGTCCATGAGGTCGCAAAGAGTCAAACACGACTGAGTGACTGAACTGAACTGAGCTGAAATAAACTAACAGTACACAGCAAATTATGAAGGCCAGTAATTTCCTTTTGTTTGGAGGTGAGAATGGGTGGGTAATGACTAAACACTTCCTCTAGCAATCTTCAACTGTCATTGTGATGCCTCTACGTGGCTAAATGGGATGGAGAGTGAGCTTTTATCTTGAATGGGTGGAAAATAATATTTGAGTGCAGTTTTGTTCTGTCATTTAGTAGTCTAAGGGATAAAAAATCACCTCCAGTAATTTAGCCTGAGAATGCACGGACATTCTCAACCACTTAGAAGTGTGTTAAAAGGTATTTCCTATTATTCATGTGATATCTTCAAATCTCTTTTGGATCATAAGGATTCCTGAGAGGGAAAAAAATCTGTAAGAAAGCAACACTTGCAGGGGACTGTAAAATTCTAGCCCAGTTAATAAATAAGTTTATGCAAAATAGCTTTTACAGTAACAGGCAGCCTCAAAAGCAGCCAGGAGTGGTTGCCATGCTTCCAAAAGTGAACTCTCTGCCTGTCTTCAGTTATTTCTGCTTCGAAGGGTTCTTCGTGCCATTTGTGCCTCAAGGAAGAAGCAGGCAGTCAAGGCTAGGGTGGGCTGTTTGATTCTCTGGGAAAGGAAGAAAAGCATAGATCATAGATCACTGCCCCGGGGAACAGGCCCATTAGAAGACAGAGGTGACAGGTGTTTGCTCTCTGAAAAGCCTAGTGGCTATAGAAAAACTTGGTTGTGATGGACTTTCTGTACATCAGAGCTGTTAGGGGTGGGCAGATAGAACAGACTGAGAAGGGAAGGTCTAAATAGGATGACCGAACAGCCTCATTTGCTTGACACCAAAAGATTTCCCAGGATAGTGGACTTTTGGTTTTAACACTAAGACAGTCATGGGCAATTGGAATGGTTGGTCACTTAAGTACAAGCTGAGCCTTATCTTCTGGGCAGGCTAAAGTCTTATTTGATGGGCAACAAAACCACATGCTGAACATAAATATACTCGCAGAACTCAGAAATGATCTATCAATCTAGCTCTTAAACACAAGCCATCAATGGGTTAACTCATAAATAGTCCACCCATAGTCACCAGTCACTTCCTACCTAAGAATAAGGAAATGTGTAACATGGTGGATTCATGTCAATGTATGACAAAACCAATACGGTATTATAAAGTAAAATAAAGTAAAAATAAAATTAAAAAATAATAATAATAAAGGATTCATACCAGGATATTAAAAAATAAAATAAAATGTACATTAGTGAACAATAAATCCTTGATTTTTTTTTTTAAAAAAATACAGATACTGATCAGTAATAATGAATCTGAGATAGTATTCAAGAGCATAATAAATTTTTATATCTTGATTTTGACAAAATTGCCCTTAATCACAACCTGCCAAGCTGCTGAGAGTGACTCAGCTTTCCTTTTCACTGGGGAGGCTTAACATCTCAGTGACTGTGCTCATGGGACTTAATATAACACAGAGCTGGCTTCAAATCATGACTTTATTGTTTTTATACTATGTGACCCAAGGTAAATTTCTTCACCTCTTTGTGAATTTCTTCACCTCTTTATTTCCTTTTCTGTAAAATTATAATACCTACTCCACAGTGTTGTTCTAGAAATTGAAATTGTTAGAACAGTAAATGGGAAATGAACAATCAACAAATATTAAAGGCTCTCTTGTTTAATTTACTTTCCTCTTGGCTTTTCTTTAAGTTTCTTTTCTCTTGACTCTTCTTTAAGTTTCAATCACAGATAAAAGGATCCCTCAGCTTGCAGGTTTATTTCAGTGAAAGGGGTTTATTTCAGGGAACCGGGTGCTTATAATTTCTTTAGCTGGCCTGTAGGAACAGGCTGCATGCTGAGCACACAGAGGACAGCCCCAATTTGCAGAGCAGTTTTGCTTCTGCTATAATCAGAAAAGTTACCTTCACTTCGGTAGGACTGCTAGGTAGCACATTGTCTGCTAAACTGGGAAGCTGTCCCTAGAGCTGTTGGGTCTAGAACCAGTCACTTCTGCCACAATCTGTGCCTGAAAACTGGCTGCCTTCTACCCTGGTTCTCTTCCCAGAGAATTCCATCTGACTTAGTATTGGATGAAGACATGTCATTGGTGAAATGGAAGTCATGTGAAAAGTCCTAGCTACAAGGTTGTCTAAGAAATGTGTGTTTTTCTTCATGCTCTTAAGGGTTGGAAATTATTTCAGCTGAGCTAATCCATAGCTTCCACCACTGCCCTTATGAAATGGATGGTTTTATGCATTAATTTGACTGGGCTTAGTGATGCCCCTATAGCTGGTAAAAGCTTTATTTCTAGGTGTATCTATGTGAGGGTGTTTCTGGAAGAGATTAGCATTTGAGTCAGTAGACTGAGTAAAATTCCATCCTCACCCATGTGAATGCACATCATTCAGTCCATTGAGAGGCTGAACAGATTAAAAAAAAAAAAAAAAAGCAGAGAAAGGATAAATTTGCTCTATTTGCTTGAGAAAAAATGTCTATCCTCCCCTGCCTTTGAAGGGGGCCTCCTGTTCCTAGGCCTTTGTACTCAGACAGGGACCTACATCACTGATTTTCCCAGTTCTCAGGCCTTAGGACTCAGACTGAATTACATCACTGATTTTTCTGGTTCTTCAGCTTGCAAATGACAGATTGTAGGACTTCTCAGCTTCCATAATTGCGTGAGCCAATTCCAATAATAACCCTCCTCTTGCATATGTCTATATATGTATATCTCCTATTGATTCTGTTCTCTGGTGAACTCTAACACACCTTCAATTTTCCATAGTCAGTTATACAAATGGGATAAAAAAAAATAGAAACTTATAACAATGAATTAAACTTGAGTAGAACATTTCCTAAATAAAGCACTCCTTGGGTCATTTGATTTAAATAGGAGAGATTCTTACTCCAAAAACATGCTAAGAGAAATATTTTGCACTCTAGTAATATGTGCACATGTCCTTCTGTGATATGGGTTTAGCTTAAAGACTTCAGTGGTGTCTTTCTTCCTTGGTATTTATCTGAGTTTTGAGTGTGTCAAATTCAAAATTAGGAGCAGGATAGAGCTCAAGGGCCTTCTGGGAACCAGTCATATGCTCCCAGTTGCCAGAGTCTTGGTCAATGATAAACAAGAACTCATGTAAAGAGAATGTAAACATGTCTCTGAAAACCATTTATTTGACTTCTGTTGGCATGAGTAAAAGTGTTAGCCACTGTTACTGACTGAAGTGGCCTTATCTATAACACACATTCACGCTGCTCAGCTCAGCAGAAATTATCATACAGAAGCATTTCAAAGTAAAGAGAAATTATTGTTTGGGGGATGAAGTATCAGTACTTTGTAGGGTTATTTCTAGAGGCAGGGGTTCCTTAGAGACTTGTTGCCAATAGCAGAAACCTCATACAGCAGTCAGAGAGCTCAATGATAGTGATTAGCACCATTTTTTATTTGTAGATTAGAGGGGTGTGATGTGGAGTGAAAGAGCCTTTATGGGTGCAGCTCCAAATCTGAAAAGCAGGGGCTGAGTTGTGGGGGTAGCCCGATTCAGTTCAGTCACTCACTCAGTCATTTCTGACTCTTTGTGACCCCGTGGACTGCAGCACGCCAGGCTGCCCCGTCCATCAGCTCCCAGAGCTTGCTCAAACTCAGGTCCATCGAGTCAATGATGTCATCCAACCATCTCATCCTCTGTTGTCCCCTTCTTCTAATGTCTTCAATCTTTCCCAGCATCAGGGTCTTTTCTAATGGATCGGCTCTTCACATCAGGTGACCAAAGTACTGGAGTTTCAGCTTCAGCATCAGTTCTTGCAATGAATATTCAGGACTGATTTCCTTTAGGATGGATTGGTCGGATCTCCTTGCAGTCCAAGGGAATCCCAAGAGTCTTCTCCAACACCACAGTTCAAAAGCATCAATTCTTCGGTGTTCAGCTTTCTTTATAGTCCAACTCTCACATCCATACATGCTGCTGTTGCTGCTGCTAAGTCGCTTCAGTTGTGACTGACTCTGTGCGACCCCATAGATGGCAGCCCACCAGGCTCCCCCATCCCTGGGATTCTCCAGGCAAGAACACTGGAGTGGGTTGCCATTGCCTTCTCCATTCATACATGACTACTGGAAAAACCATGGCTTTGACTATTTGACTTTTGTTGGCAAAATAATGTCTCTGCTTCTTAATATGCTGTCTAGGTTGGTCATAGCTTTCCCTGCAAGAAACAAGCGTCTTAATTTCATGGCTGCAGTCACCATCTGCAGTGACTTTGTTTCCCCATCTATTTGCCATGAAATGATGGGACCAGATGCCATGAGTTTAGTTCTTTGAGGGCTGAGTTTTAAGCCAGCTTTTTCACTCTCTTCAAGAAGCTTTTTAGCTCCTCTTCACTTTCTGCCTAAGGGTGGTGTCATCTGCATATTTGAGGTGACTGATATTTCTCCCGGCAATCTTGATTCCAGCTTATGCTTCATTCAGCCCTGCATTTTGCATGATGTACTCTGAATATAAATTAAATAACTAGGGTGACAATATACAGCCTTGATGTACTCCTTTCCTGATTTGGAACCAGTCCTTTGTTTCATGTCCAGTTCTAACTGTTGCTTCTTGACTTGTATAGAGGTTTCTCAGGAGGCAGGTGAGGTGGTCTGGTATTCCCATCTTTTTAAGAATTTTCCACAGTTTGTTGTGATCCACACAGTCAAAAGCTTTAGTGTAGTCAATGAAGCAGAAGTAGATATTCTTCTGGAATTCTCTCTATTTTTCTATGATCAAAGAATGCTGGCAATTTGATCTCTGGTTCCTCTGCCTTTTCTAAATCTAGCTTGAACATCTGAAAGTTCACAGTTCATGTATTGTTGAAACCTAGCTTGGAAAATTTTCAGCATTACTTTGCTAGCGTGTGAAATGAGTGCAATTGTGTGGTAGTTTGAACATTCTTTGGCATTGCCTTTCTTTGAGATTGGAATGAAAACTATTTCCAGAATTGTGACCACGGCTGAGTTTTCCAAAATTGCTGGCATATTGGGTGAGACACTTTAAAGCATCATCTTTTAGGAATTGAAATAGCGCAGCTGGAATTCCATCACCTCCACTAGCTTTGTTCGTAGTGATGCTTCCTAAGGCCCTCTTGACTTCACATTTCATGATGTCTGGCTCTAGGTGAGTGATCACACCATCATGGTTATCTGAGTCATGAAGATCTTTTCTGTATAGTTTTTCTGTGTATTCTTGCCACCTCTTCTTAATATATTCTGGGAATAACTGGAGAGCAGTAAATGTCTTTGGGAGTCCAATCATGAACAACATTTCTATTTGAATTAGGAGTCTGGAAGGTACCATTGGTGTATGTTAGCCATCTTCCTTTCTTCCAGCCTTCATTATCTTCCTTTCTTTCCATTATCCTTCTTCATCAGCTCCTAGAAACTTGATATCAAGTGCAAAACTGTATGGTTGATCAGTGTCTATTTCTTGACCATTGTCTGTATTTGAGTTGAAAGGTCCCTCATTGTCCAGAGAACTTTGCAACTCTTCAACCAAGTAATTGCCTTGCTAAAGGAGAAGATGTGAAGAAATAAACAGGGAAATTTACTTTACTTTTTCTGAATAGACTGCAAACATCATGTAGAAATCTAAGGAAGGAAAACAAATTTTAAAATTTATATATATTTGAGTGACAGTTTCATTCTGAGCAGAGGCATGCATTTGACATTCTAAATCACAGTGAGATAAGATAATGACTGATTAATTAAGCATCATCAGTCAAAATAAAAGCAATAGGAACTAAAAAAAACTTTAAGGTTATGCATATCTTCAGTTAATAAACTTCTTTGTGGTGTGTTATCTATTTAAATATGTACTGAGTCTTTTCTTCGAATTCAAAAGAGTCAGCATTTAGAAATAATGATTCTACATGCCGTGGCTCTTAAGCGCATGGAAATGTGATGTGTTGTTGAACCAAAGAACCCTCATACCAGGTGCAAATGACAGACACAACAGGCATGATGACAGAGAGGTTTTGTAAATAGGGAGAGGAGGGTTACTTTATTAAGGGTTTCAGCATCCACAGCTGTTACCCTTCTGTGGATCTGACTGAGTTACTTAGTTAATAGACCTTATAATACTCTTTGATTATGTTACTTTCTCTCCTACATTTTTCAGTATCAGTTGATACAGCACTGTAAAGAAAATTGGAAGGTTCTGATGAATCTTAAGAAGATTTCAAATTCAATGACGTTTGCTAGATCCTATGCTTTTCCCTGTTGGTTGCTTTAATTTAAATGACTCTGCCCAATGAACATGAAAGTCCTTCAAGTGTTATTTTTTACTGTAGAGTGAATGGAATTTTATTTGAAACCTGCAAAGCATATGCCTCAACTGAATTTGACAGTGATGCAGTCTTTGTTCAGGTAGTTGAGTCAAATCATTTTCATCTCACTGATTGTATTTATGACTGATATTATTTGAGTTTGCTCATACTCAGAGGTTAAAGCATCTGCCTCCAATGCGGGAGACCTGGGTTCAATCCCTGGGTCGGGAAGATCCCCTGGAGAAGGAAATGGCAATCCACTCCAGTATTCTTGCCTGGAAAATCCCATGGATGGATCACAAAGAGTCAGACACGACTGAGCGACTTCACCTCACCTCACCATATTTCAATATTTGATAGCACACATCCTGACATGACCTCTAGGAGGGTTATTGCTGACCACTGAAACCTGGTTCAACACTAACAATAACAGACCTCTCTGCATGCATGGTTGGGTGTGCTGATTCACCATCTGAGCTGGTAGAGGCTCTTCATATCCCTAGGACAGCACTCATACATTCAAAATAGTACAAAGTGAAGAGTCCATTTAAAAGCAGCATTAGGCAAATCAAAACCACAGTGAGGTACCACTTCATGCCAGTCAGAATGGCTGCTATCCAAAAGTCTACAAGCAATAAATGCTGGAGAGGGTGTGAAGAAAAGGGAACCCTCTTACACTCTTGGTGGGAATGCAAACTAGTACAGCCACTATGGAAAACAGTGTGGAGATTCCTTTTAAAACTGGAAATAGAACTGCCTTATGACCCAGCAATCACACTGCTGGGCATACACACCTAGGAAACCAGAATTGAAAGAGACACGTGTACCCCAATATTCATCGAAGCAGTGTTTATAATAGCCAGGACATGGAAGCAACCTAGATGCCAATCAGCAGATGAATGGATAAGAAAGCCATGGTACATATACACAATGGAGTATTACTCAGCCATTAAAAAGAATACATTTGAATCAGTTCTAATGAGATGGACGAAACTGGAACCTATTATCCAGATTAAAGTAAGCCAGAAAGAAAAACACCAATACAGTATATTAATGCATATATATGGAATTTAGAAAGATGGTAATGATAACCCTGTTTGCAAGACAGCAAAAGAGACACAGAAGTATAGAATAGTCTTTTGGACTCTGTGGGAGAGGGAGAGGGTGGGAGAATGGCATTGAAATGTGTGTAATATCATATGTGAAACGAATCACCAGTCCAGGTTTGTTGCATGAGATAGGATGCTCGGGGCTGGTGCACTGGGATGACCAAGAGGGATAGGATCGGGAGGGAAGTGGAAGGGGGGTTCAGGATGGGGAACACATGTACACCCGTGGCAGATTTATGTTGATAATGGCAAAACCAATACAATATTGTAAAGTAATTAGCCTCCAATTAAAATAAATAAATTTATATTTTAAAAAATAGGTAAAAAAAAATAAATAAAAATAAAAACAGCATTTATCATCAGCCAGTTAACAGAATAAAATACCTGATATATCAGCATTGACTAAAGCAAATTGCAATAGGACCTGCTGGATATGATGATTCAGTGACATTTTCCCATGCCATGGTGATGAGCTATTTCTTCACTAATTTTATTAAGATTAATAAAATAAGGTGAAAAATAAAAAACTAGATTCTAAAATAATGTGAGCATATATATTATTCTTTCCTCAGTAAATGTACATGTTTCAATTAATCAAAATACCCCCAAAATATTCTTCTTGAATTTAAGCTATTCTAGGATTGCACCCCATTCCAGTACTCTTGCCTGGAAAAATCCCATGGATGGAGGAGCCTGGTAGGCTGCAGTCAATGGGGTCGCTAAGTCGGACAAGCGAAGAGCAACTTCACTTTCACTTTTCACTTTCATGCACTGGAGAAGGAAATGGCAACCCACTCCAGTGTTCTTGCCTGGAGAATCCCAGGGACGGGGCAGCCTGGTGGGCTGCCATCTATGGGGTCACACAGAGTTGGACAGGACTGAAGCGACTTAGCAGCAGCAGAAGCAGGATTAAATTCAGTAATCTGGTCTTTAGGGAAAATTATAAAGTGAACTCAGAAATTCTGAAATATTAAGAAAAGATCGGTTAAGTGGTGCCCAAGGATGACTGACTTGTTAAAGACATGTGGGGATATCTATTTTCAGTTATATATTCTTAGTTGTTGGAATAATACTAATCAAAATTAAGTATCAGTTCAGTTCAGTTCAGTCGCTCAGTCGTGTCCGACTCTTTGCGACCCCATGAATTGCAGCACGCCAGGCCTCCCTGTTCATCACCATCTCTCGGAGATCACTCAGACTCACATCCATCGAGTCAGTGATGCCATCCAGCCATCTCATCCTCGGTCGTCCCCTTCTCCTACCGCCCCCAATCCCTCCCAGCATCAGAGTCTTTTCCAATGAGTCAACTCTTCGCATGAGGTGGCCAAAGTACTGGAGTTTCAGCTTTAGCATCATTCCTTCCAAAGAAATCCCAGGGTTGATCTCCTTCAGAATGGACTGNAAAGGAAAGATATAAGCACCTGAATGCAGAGTTCCAAAGAATAGCAAGAAGAGATAAGAAAGCCTTCTTCAGTGATCAATGCAAAGAAATAGAGGAAAACAACAGAATGGGAAAGACTAGAGATCTCTTCAAGAAAATTAGAGATACCAAGGGAACATTTCATGCAAGGATGGGCTCGATAAAGGACAGAAATGGTATGGACCTAACAGAAGCAGAAGATATTAAGAAGAGGTGGCAAGAATACACAGAAGAACTGTACAAAAAAGATCTTCACGACCCAGATAATCATGATGATGTGATCACTAATCTAGAGCCAGACATCTTGGAATGTGAAGTCAAGTGGGCCTTAGAAAGCATCACTACGAACAAAGCTAGTGGAGGTGATGGAATTCCAGTTGAGCTGTTTCAAATCCTGAAAGATGATGCTGTGAAAGTGCTGCACTCAATATGCCAGCAAATTTGGAAAACTCGGCAGTGGCCACAGGACTGGAAAAGGTCAGTTTTCATTCCAATTCCAAAGAAAGGCAATGAAAAGAATGCTCCAATTACCGCACAATTGCACTCATCTCACATGCTAGTAAAGTAATGCTCAAAATCCTCCAAGCCAGGCTTCAGCAATACGTGAACCGTGAATTCCCTGATGTTCAAGCTGGCTTTAGAAAAGGCAGAGGAACCAGAGATCAAATTGCCAACATCCGCTGGATCATGGAAAAAGCAAGAAAAAATTAAGTATAACTGGTTACTAAGCATGGTGTCAAGATATGCATTTAATATTTTTAAGGATTATAAGGAAATTTTGGACTTCAAGTTTATTCTAAGCTCAAAAGAGGGTTCAGTTCAATTCAGTTCAGTCACTCAGTCGTGTCCAACTCTTTGCAACCCCATGAATCGCAGCACGCCAGGCCTCCCTGTTCATCACCAACTCACGGAGTTCACTCAGACTCACGTCCATCGAGTCAGTGATGCCATCCAGCCATCTCATTCTCAGTCGTCCCCTTCTCCTCCTGCCCCCAATCCCTCCCAGCATCAGAGTCTTTTCCAATGAGTCAACTCTTCACATGAGGTGGCCAGAGTACTGGAGTTTCAACTTTAGCATCATTCCTTCCAAAGAAATCCCAGGGTTGATCTCCTTCAGAATGGACTGGTTGGATCTCCTTGCAGTCCAAGGGACTCTCAAGAGACTTCTCCAACACCACAGTTCAAAAGCATCAATTCTTCAGCGCTCAGCCTTCTTCACAGTCCAACTCTCACATCCCTACATGACCACAGGAAAAACCATAGCCTTGACTAGACGGACCTTAATCGGCAAGGTAATGTCTCTCTCTGCTTTTGAAAATGCTATCTAGGTTGGACATAACTTTTCTTCCAAGGAATAAGTGTCTTTTAATTTCATGGCTGCAGTCACCATCTGCAGTGATTTTGGACCCCCCAAAAAGAGGGTAGTAAACTCTAATAACAGTTTAAGCTTTAAGAAACCATTGGCGTGCTACAGACATTTTCTAATACTTTTGTTAGGTTGTCTATAAATTTCTTTGTGACCAGCAGGTTCCAAAGCCACTATAAGATGCTCTGCATGCTTCACAGACTCATTCTTTCAAAACCAGGACTCACCATCTTGCTCGCTAAAAGCATCCTTCCTTTAAGTTCCCCAGCCTGATAAAAGCTATTCAAGTCCGAAATCTAGACAGTACTCCCAATTCCACCCTTAAATCCTCCAGCACTGACAATCTACCACCAACTCCTGTCAGTTTAGCTCTTAGTTATCTTTTTAGTTTATCCACTTCTCTTAATACCAGTGTCTACTCTGGGTCACCATCAAGCACTCCTGGATTAGTGCCACAACCACTTAACAGATCTTTTTGCTCTCAAATATTTATTTATCCCTTTGATTTTGTGATTACACTCTAAGCATAGGGACTTTTATAAAATGCAAATCATCCTTCTGTTTAAATTCCTTTACCAGTTTCCATGTTTCTGAGGACAAGGTCTAAACTCATTGTAAAACAAAAGATGCCCAGTACACCCTGCTACCTTGCCTATGAAGATTACTTTTGACCTCCAGATTCTTGTCCATGCAACTCCATCTGCACAGAAATCATCTCCTCCCTTAGGATAACTTCCACTAGTCCTTCAGTGAAAGGTATCTGTATCATTTTTCTAGGAATCCATTTGTAACTCTCCCTCCAGACCCAAGTCTAGGTCATGTGTCTTTCCATTGAGTATCCACAGCACTCTGCTTATTGTTCTCAAGACACTGCATAGTAATTACCAGTTTGTCTTTGTCTATTAGATATAATCTCTCCAAAGAGAGATTATTTCCTTCTCTATATAGCTCCAGGGCAAAGATATATTTTACACAAAACAGGTGCTTAATCAGCAATTGTGGAATGAATTAATAGTGTGAAAATTGAGTTGAAGCAATTAGTGGTATATAATCATCTCAATAATCTTTTAAAGTCACTGTAAATGCATGACAGAGCAGAGTAATACAGACTCTTTGTACAAAGGAATTGGGAATAAATGGTGTCCACCTCTAGGGGTTTACATTCTGAAGTAAAATTCGATTGTTAGACATTCCAAAATTTTGTCCTTGATAACAAAGGCATCTATGAATATGGAGTTAAGCGTATCTAACCAGCAGTTCCATGAAACTTAGCAGGGGGCCAAGAAAAGCAATAAACAATCATTAGAGCACAATATTATCAGAACAACCTGAGTTCATGTCTGGGGCTCTGTTCCTTGCCAAGCATGTGATATTTAGCAAATTATTTAATCTTTCTCTTTTTTTAAACAAAGATAATGTAGTCCCTATCGTGGATTGTGTGCTGTGCTGTGCTAAATCGCTTCAGTTGTGTCTGATTCTGTGACCCTATGGACCTTAGCCCTGGGTAGCATTAAATCTGTATGCTGTCTGTAGAATCTTCTATGCTAAGAATTTATGGTATTTATGTCATAGCACTCTACTTTCTACCTCTAGCACTTAGCACATAATAGATATCCATTAAATTTTGAATAATATTAAGACAAAAAAAGTATTGACTTACATGGAATCCTAAAATTGGTATAAAATGACAAAATGGGGAAGAAGTCACTTAGTCAGATACACACAGAAAAATTTCCAAAGAAAGTTATAAAAATTCTTGCCATGAATTTGAATGACGGTATTTGAAATTCTTATTTAAAATTTTTTCCATTAATTTTTGAGCAATATTTTTATTCCAAAAGTTTGCAAATTATTGGAACTTTCCAATCCATGGACTTCCCTCTTTATAAAAGAAACATACTCCTTTCTTAAAATGCATTCATTGAATATTTTCTTGTCCTTCCACTTGGTTCCAAGCACTGCAGTGGCATTAAGAACACTGAAGTGAATATTAAGCATTCTTGTTTGCAGGAGCTAAGAGTTATGTGGTAGAGATGGACAGATGTACTGAGAAACTCTGCAGTGCAACAAGTCCGGTGATGCAGTTACACACAGAGGCAGCTGTGATGGCCATAGGGACACTGGGCAAGACTTCCCTGAGGATGTGATTCGAAAGTGGAGTCCCATCATGGCCCGATTTTGTGGAGGGGCATGAGGGAGAGACATTCCAGGCACAGGGCGAGGTGAAAATGGTGTGGCGTGTGCACGTGTGCTCCAAACTGTACAATGTTGGCGGAGTGGCAAGAGATGAGACTGCAGAGAAGACAGGGTCAAGTCCAGGGCCCCTTCAAACACCATGCTGGAAACCTTAGACTTTATTCTGAAGGCAGTAGGGAATAGTGATGTATTTTATGCAAAGGAGGTATGCCAAGGACATCTGTGCATTTTAGATAGAGCATGTATTATCTAAAGCAAATGTAGAAGAGATTAGAAGCTCCCTCATCTCTGCTCCAGCTGGAATTTATACATAACTCTTATTCATCTTAGCAAAATGTTTTGTAAATCTATTTGCTTATATTTTTTCCCTAGACCAGTTGTTCTCAATCCTTAATATAGATCAGAATTCCCTGGAGGGAATTGTTGTTAAGACAAATTGTTAGGTAAAGTTGGAAGCCTGACATTGCATTTTGAATGAGTTCTGGGCTGATCTAATGATTTTTACCTTTGTACCATACATTTGTACCATTGTATCATTCATACATATTATGAATACCCCTGTTTTAGACTATGATTTTGGCTTACTTATTATTTATCTTTGTTTCCCAAACAAACATCTATTCCAGAGTCTGTTCTTTAAAAAATACTTACTGTTTTAAAAGAAAGGAATGAAAGGATGAAAAAATTCCAGGAACGTGAGAAATAAGTACATTAAGCAGAATAATTGTATTTCTCCTCTTCACCAGAAATGACCATAAATGATAAAGGTGTTTATGTTAGTATAATTTGTGGGAGAAAAAACAAAGAGACACAGTAATAATGGTAAAGATGAGAGCTGAATTAAGAATCTGAAGATTTTCATTTGCTTTCCATTTTTTCATGAATAGAGTAGCCTTGAGCAAACCCTTTTACTTCCCACAGTACTATATCCATGCCTTAGTTGGATGATTAAGTAGCCATTAGCAATACTTCATTGAATAGGCCCTTTGAAAAAAAAACTCAGAAAGAATTTTTTCATATAAAGCCTATTGAATTTAACTCTCAAATAACGAATACTACAAATAGAGTAAAAGTTCCAAATGTACCACAGCAAGTGTTCTCTTACATCATGTCCATAAATTCTTTTCTACCTGATAAATTATCTTACAAAGAAACTCTATATTCTTTGTAGCACTGTGCTCTGTTTCATAGGTGAATGCCTCAGTTATAGACTATACTTCACCTGGGTGGATTCTGTTTTGATTCAGAGGGTGAAGGACCCATGCTTAGAGTTTCTTTTTCCAGGAGGGGTCATTATTTATGTCAACTGATCTTTGCTTTCTGACTTCATACACAGTGACTAAATTTTCAAGATGGCAGGGATGCTTCACAGCTGCTATATATAGCTAGGATTTTTTACTTGGTTAAGAATGAAATCTGCTTATCTCATAGTCTATTCCAACTAACTGGAATCAATAAGCAGAGATGCCTCCCCAGATAGTAGAAATTCCTACTTAGTCTGTTTCCAAAAGACATTTCCTCTTCTCTTAAAATTATTAAAGAACAGGATGACTTATAAAATCTAGAAAAAGAGGGAAGAGTTTGGGTATTCATTCCATAATAGTCACCACTTGAGATTCTTTTCAGACCACTGAAGAACGGTCCAAAACTATCTCCTCCTATAACAGCATCCATTCCCAGGTGCCAAGCTCAACCACTGATCCTAACATCTACGGAGCTGTCCATTGCTTCCCTATACCTTGAGGTCCTTGCGCTTCCAGTATTTCCACAACAGAACTGACCTACCATCTCTGCCACATCCTGCAAGTCTCAGGAAATACATTCTACCCCCTAGGCTTATATTACTCCCTCTTTTCCAACTTGAATCACCAACCTCCATCTGGCCCTTTCTCCAATTACTCCAGGTTAATTCTTTGATAGGCCTAACTCTATAACAAAGGGTACCTCGTCACTTAGTTCACATTCTGCTCCCTTAAGGTATGAAGCCTTAAATTTCAAGATTTTCAATTTCTTATTTACAGTGAACCAACTTCAATCTGGATTAATGCAATGGTCTCCTAATAGCTCTCCTTTCTGCCTCTCTTTTTAAGCTACTGCTCCTTTTGTATGTGTTTTAGGTAATCTGGAAACGTAGAACTGATCATTTTAGAGTAGGAGTCAGTGAAACAATGACCAGGTATACAGGCCATACCTGGCCCACCTCTTTTTAGTTTTTGTTTTTTTTTTAACCATCCTAAGCTAAAACTTTGTTTTAACATGTTTCAATGATTGAAAAACATTTAAAGAATAATATTTCCTTCCTTTAATGTAAAAATTATATGGAATACACATTTCAGTGTCCATAAGTCCAGTTTTCTTGGCATATAGTCATGTTCATTTATTTATGTATTGCCTGTGGCGGCTTTCACACAACAATGGCTATGATGAGTAGGAGACAACATATGGCATTAAAAAAACCCTAGTATACTCACTAACTGGCCCTCTACACAAAAAGTTTGCCAACTCTTGTCTTGAAGCACTGTTTGAAAACCTTCAGTGAACCACTTCAGTCAGTAATTGAAGCCCAGAGCCAGGATCCTCCCCGTGAAGGACCATAAGGTTGCTTATTACTCAGTCCTCCCCACTCTTTCCCTCTGCCTCTCAAAATCTTAACACTTGGTTTTCCTGTCACAGTCTTCACCGTTCCAAACAACTACCCTGATTTTCATTTTAACTCACTGCTACAACTTTTCCTTTTCTCCCCATTTTCCTCATTTCTGCCTATCTTCAAGGCTTAGCTCAAATATTATATTTAATCAAGTTAGAAACTTCCTACTCTGTGATGTTAGAAACTTCCTGATTTTACTCCACTGTAATTCTATTAGATGATTCATCACATTGAAATAATTACTTGTATATGGGTGGCAAACATTTGTTTTGTCACTTAAGGTTCATTCTCTCTGCCTGTGACATTAAGATTCCACTTTTGGTTTATCTAGTCTCTACCTCCTTGCCTCCTTTGCTAAGCTCACCCCTTGGCTAAGCCAGTGGATGCATTCCATCTGTTTAACCATAGGGACTACTTCATGCTTGAGTACACCCAAGAAAGGTAAATCAGAGCTAATAAGTTTTAATTCCAGTACTTTTGTCCTCCTATGACGTTATTTGGGCTTCCCTGGGGCTCAGATGATAAAGAATCTGCCTGCAATGCAGGAGACCGAGGTCTGATCTCTTGGTGGTGGAGATCCCCTAGGGAAGGAAGTGGCAACTCACTCCTATATTCTTGCCTGGAGAATCCCATGGACAGAAGAGCCTAGTGGACTTCAGTTCATGGCGTCACAAAAGAGTCAGACATGGCTGAGTGGCTAACACTTTCACTTTCATGAGGTTATTTGGTTTCTATCAACCTCTCACCTGTAGGACAAAGTAAAGGCAAATATAAGCCTGAAATCACTGGGGGTAGTAAAACATCTGGTGACATTGTTTGAGCCCCAAATGAAGCCATGTCTGAAACCAGATGGCCTCTTGAACATCTGGATGATCTCAATGTTAACATTTCAATGTAGTCTCTGTGCTTGGACTAATTTGGGTTAGGTATTCCATCATCTGCAACCACAGAAGTCCTAACTGACATGCTGTCTGCTTTTCCCCATAAGACTCATCCCTCTATCCCTGGCAGATAGGATACACTCAACACCTGTTTTTGAAATAAATTAATTTTACTTTCTTACGTTCCTGACCTGCTCAGAAGTCAGGTGGAAATGTCTCATCTCCTGGAGTCACTTGCCCTGACTGCCTTCACTTTGCCTCTTAGTCTGCTTCAGTGGTTTTGTCTGGGTTTGGAGAGCTGAACTGCTCCTGAGTACTCCCTTAGCTTGAACTTGAACTGTAATGAGTTCAATCTTACTGACATAGCCACAAGTTTCCTCTTTCAAATACCATTGCTTTGAAAGAGATGCTTTACCTTTCAAATACCTTTCTTTCATTTCTGGCCTCAATGCTGTGCTCATACCAAAGCTGTAAGATGCTGAAAGTAAGAATGTGGCCAAAGTCTGTTCTCTATGTCTGCATCTCTATTCCTAACTGGCAAATGGGTTCATCGGTACCATTTTTCTAGATTCTGTATATATGCAACAATATATGAAACCTGTTTTTCTCTTTCTGACTTACTTCACTCTCTATAACAAATGTACCTCACTAGAACTGACTTAAATGCACTCCTTTTTTGGCTGAGCAATACTCCGTTGTATATATGTACCACAACTTCTTATCCATTCATTTGCTGATGGACATGTAGGTTGCTTTCATGTCCTAGCTATTATAAATAGAGCTGCTATGAACATTGGAATACATGTGTCTTTTTCAGTTATGGTTTTCTCAGGATATATACCCAGTAGTGGGATTGCTGGAGAAGGAAATGGCAACCCACTCCAGTGTTCTTGCCTGGAGAATCCCAGGGACGGGGGAGCCTGGTGGGCTGCCGTCTATTGGGTCGCACAGAGTCGGACACGACTGAAGCGACTTAGCAGCAGCAGCAGCAGCAGTGGGATTGCTGGGTCATATGGTAGTTTTATTCCTAGTTGTTATTTGTTTGTTTGTTTGTTTGTTTTAAAGGAATCTTTATATGGGGGAGAAGGAAATGGCAACCCACTCTAGTACTCTTGCCTGGAGAATCCCATGGACAGAGGAGCGTAGTAGGCTGCAGTTCATGGGGTCACAAAGAGTCGGACACGACTGAGTGACTTCACTTCACTTCACTTATATGGGGGAAGGAGAGGGTGGGACAAATTGCGAGAGTGGCATTGATATATACCACTACCTTGTGTAAAAGGCTGCTACCATGACATATACATTACCATGTGTAAAACAGACATCCAGGGAGAAGCTGCTGCATGTACACAGGGAGCCCAATCCAGTGCTCTATGACACCTAGAGGGGTGGCATGGGGCAGGTTCAGGAGGGAGGGGACATATGTCTACCTGTGGCTGATTCACATTGTTGTATGGCAGAAGCCAACAAAATATTGTAATGCAATTATCCTCCAATTGAAAATATATTTTTTTAGAAAGGAAAAAAAAGTCTTTAAAGTTGTGTGGCCCTAGGCTAGGGCTATAGACTGACTGTTAGATAATATTCATGAGACCTTAGATATTTCTGGCACCTCCTTGTAAAGTGAAGGGAACTGTATCTCTCTTAGGCTGTAACAATGAAGGGAAGATTGGTACAGACTTCAGTATAATCAGAACTCAATATATAGTTTTATTATTTTAATTTAAAAAACCAAAACCTTGCTTTTTATGTTTTAGATGCAGAGTTTGTGGCATGCATTTATATTTTTATAAAGAATTAGATTTTCTTTTACTTTGAGAAGTGGATGTTTTTAATTATTGAGAATGATTTTGAAAAGAAAAATCTGATCCACTTCAGCTTCACTGTATTTACTCTAGGTCATTTTGACCCAGAGGTTGATTAATATGCTTATGCATGTGAATTAATATTAGAGGCTCTTATGTGAAATTGTAGGCTTTCAGAGTCAAAATACACTTCCAAAAATGTAAGTAATATCATAAATCTAACCCCAAATTATACATATTTATGCATTGATGCCTTATGAAAATACTTAGAAAATTTCATTGTACAGTACATGTTTAATCACATTTATTCCTCTTTCTCTCCTCTCATCCTCTGATTTCTTCTTTCTAACTTTCTACAAAGGATCTGAGGAAGAAGAAATATTAACTTCTTTAGAAATGTAAACAGTTTCAAGTAATATTACTTAAATTCTCCATAGAGAATCATCAGGCCACAGAAGAACGCTTGAAGAAGGAATCCAGCCACAGCCTCCAGATCCAGCACCAGGCGCACCAGCTGGAGCTGCAGGCCGGTGGAGGTTTAAAACTGAGCAAAAACTGAGTCTCAGAAGTACTTCACTGTAGTGGTAGTAAAGTGACCACTACCCCTGATCTGGAACACCTATGCTACTGCTAAATTTACAGAAGACCAAATCACCCACTCCACCCCATCTTTTTCTGTTCACCACCATGGCCAAGGCAGAGTTGTAGATTTTCTTCTTTAAGCTCACATCCAGATAGATGTAAATGATTAGCATACAAATAATTCCAAAGCAAATATATGATTTCCATAGAAATTTTATTTGAAAAGAGAACTCTTAAGCATTTGCCTTCCAGGGTAATAAATCTTTGAACTTACCGAATCTCTTAGCCAGAATGCATTAAAGGAATTTTTGTTTCATTTTCATATATATTACTCTCGCAGTGTGTAGTACTGGAAATGAAATATGGGTTCCTGTCAAGGGTTGCAGGGAAGGGGATTGTATGGGGTCACAGACAGGTAAGAAGACAAGGAAGTGTATCAGGTCAGGGTGGCATGGAGTAGAGAAAGGGCAAGGATACATTGTTTTCCAGAAAGAGATACTTGCTCTCTGTACAAGCCTTTCTTCTGAACCAGAAACTGGCAAAGAAGATAAATAGAAGAGAATATATGTAATTTAGGATTCGAGTAATCAGTAGTCACCCTAAAGTTCAGAAATGCCAAAGCTGTCCAAAGTCAAAGTTAAAAGGTATTATATATTCCATGAAAGTAGCTGTGAAGATGATTTAGAAAATTGGGCAAATTATAGAGTTTATGCCTCCTCATTTATTTGCACTGCTATTTATTCCATTTCAAGGCCAAATTATATTCCTTCTCACATCAGCTCATTGATGTCTAGACTTTTAAATAAGTGCTGGCTTCAAAACCCCAAAGTTTAGCTTTTGATTCTCTAAGAGCTAAACTATCAGACTGCCTTGAGTATCATGCATTCTTAAAATTTCCTCTGATGTGTTTGATTTCCCTTTCACTCAGTGACTGAATATCCCCTACTTGAGATGGAAATGAAGTAGATATGATATCTTTCTTTGCAGGAGTAACTATGAATGTTGTTCTCTTACATTTAGTTGTTTTGATCCCTAATAATTGCATTAAATATGTCTAGGTTATAGAGAATTCATAAAGAATAAAGGATATAGGAAGCTTCAATAGGAAAAATAGACTTTTAAAAGTCCAGAAATTTCTGGTTCATCTATTTTTTTGTTTAGATCAGATTACAGAGATAAGATTTAGAATCACACTGATATTAGAACCTAGATAAAACTCTTGAGGCTTGACCTTAAATCCTTTCACCTCTTGCAAACATAAACTAAATTTCATAAAGGGTCAGATTGAACTTGTAAAAAGAAAATATTTCTGGAAAGCCAAAGGTGAACAGGTTTTGGGAAAGTAAGGCCTAAGACCCCGCCACACTTCCCTCAGTGTTTGTAATTGTCAAACAAGCTTATGTTTCTTTTTCCTTCCTTACCTTCCCACTGTACCCTTTCTTCCAAGCCAGAATTTTGTGCCAGCTTGCTAGAGAGGAGGTTCATGTTAGAGGACAAAAAGCAAATGTTGCTTACAGATAATCTGTTTTCTGAGCTTTGGAAACATACCAGAGGAAGAGTTAACAAGAGAGTGTTTGGTATAGAATGAGGAGGAAGAAGAGAGAAAAGATGAATAAGAGAGAGGGTGGAAGTAATATCTGGAGCAAACAAGGCCTTAGTGGAGGATGCTTGAAAAGCAGACTTACAGGAGCTGGACCTTGGCCTCAGGTCACCCAGCATCAGCAAACCCACCAGCATCGGAGCCACAGAGCTACCTGCCTGGAAAGGACCAAGGGCGTCTGGATGGTGGTGCCTAGCTCGCTGATGTGTCCCTAGTGCCTGGAACAATGCTTGTCCATTAGTAAGTTTTAAGTATTTGTTGAATGAATGAAATCAATGGAAAACTTTTTGAACTGAAGTGCCCTCTTTCATTTCTGAGGCATTAGATAAGTTTCTTGAATTTTTGTGGGATTCTGAGAAATGACAACTCCCCCACCTCCTCCCCATAACAATAGTGTTTTATATTGACTTTCTGCTGTTCTGGCAGGATGGAAGACCAGAGTGAGATTTAATTTGATTTCTTTCACAACTACAGTTTAGGAGTGGAATGCATATCCATACAAAAATGTGGCTGTGATTACTTCCATGTCTTGGCTATTGTAAATAGTGCTGCAGTAAATATTGGGGTGCATATATCTTTTCGAAATATGGTTTCCTGAAGATATATGCCCAGGAATGGGATTGCAGGATCATATGTAGTTCTATTTTTAGTTTTTTAAGGAACCTCCATACTGTCATCCATGATGGCTGCACCAGTTTACATTCCTGCCAAGAGTATGGCAGAGTTCCCTTTTCTCCACATCTTCTCGAGTATTCATTATTTGTAGACTTTTTGATGATGGTCATTCTGAAATAATCTCATTTCAGCAACACAGATGGACCTAGAGATCATTATGCTAACTGAAGTAAGCCAGACAGAGAAAAACAAATATCATATGGTATCACTTATATGTGAAGCTTTAAAAAATGATAAAATGAACTTGTTTACTAATACAAAATGCTAATAGACCCACAGATGTAAAAAACAAAGTTACTGTTACCAAAGGAGAAAATAGGGAGTTGGGGTTTAGGATAGGAGTTGGGGTTTAACATATACTCTTTACTGGCAGTGGCACCCCACTCCAGTACTCTTGCCTGGAAAATCCCATGGACGGAGGAGCCTGGTAGGCTGCAGTCCATGCTAAGGGTCGGACACGATTGGGCGACTTCCCTTTCACTTTTCACTTTCATGCATTGGAGAAGGAAATGGCAACCCACTCCAGTGTTCTTGCCTGGAAAATCCCAGGGACGGGGGAGCCTGGTGGGCTGCCGTCTATGGGGTTGCACAGAGTCGGACATGACTGAAGTGACTTAGCAGTAGCAAAAGTAAAATAGATAACCAACAAGCACCTACTGTACAGCACGAGGAACTATACCCAAAATTTTGTAATAACATGTAAGGGAAAAAAAATCTGAAAAAGAATATATGTGTGTGTGTCTATCCTGTACACCTGAAACTAACATAACATTGTAAATCAACTATAATTCAATTTAAAACAAAGAAAAAATGTATCCATGGAATGCACTAAAATTCTACCTGATATCCAGGAAGGTAATAGAAGCAAAGGCAGGGGGAGTCTTCAGAGCCCCTTGATTGCCCTGGGAGGGCAGCTGCAGAATTTTCACTTACATGATATTTCTAAGTCTTAGAATTGGTCATCTAGTTTGAGAAAGAGATGAGATGAATTGTGAATCTGCATTTGCATAGAATTTCTCAAACAATTAAGTAAACATCCATGTTGCATGTGGAAAGCATAGAAAAGGGTTTGCTGGAAATGAGAAAAGGAGACTAGAGTTCTCCCAAGCTACCCTCAGAGATGTATGCTTTGTCATATGTCATGGAAAGGTGTACACACTTTCTCAAACACACAAACGCACTTGCACACTCATGTACATACAATGGAGTATCAGCACCTCTATCTTGAATGTTGTTATTCTGCTTTATTAATATAGCTCTGCTGAATCAAACTAAGATAAAAACATTGTAAATTAAACTTACTTTAAAGATGTTTACTAGGCCCCAGGTATGGTGGGTGGGGCTATAAATAGAATCCATAGTTCAGTTCAATTCAGTCACTCAGTCATGTCTGACTCTTTGTGACCCAATGGATGGTAGCACGCCAGGCTTCCCTGTCCATCACCAACTCCCAGAACTTGTTCAAACTCATGTCCGTCAAGTCAGTGATGCCATCAAACCATCTCATCCTCTGTCATCCCCTTCTCCTCCTGCCTTCAATCTTTCCCAGCATCAGGGTCTTCTCCAATGAGTCAGTTCTTCACATCAGGTGGCCAAAGTATTGGGGTTTCAGCTTCAGCATCAATCCTTCCAAAAAATATTTAGGACTGATTTCCTTTAGGATGGACTGGTTGGATCTCCTTGCAGTCCAAGAGACTCTCACGAGTCTTCCCCAACACCACAGTTCAAAAGCATCAGTTCTTTGGTGCTCAGCTTTCTTTATGTTCCAACTCTCACATCTATACATGACTACTGGAAAAACCATAGCTTTGACTAGACAGACCTTTGTCAGCAAAGAGAATCCATAAAATATATACAAATGATCATTTCTCAAGTATTTGAAATATTTTGTTCTATTTATATTTATAAATCTCTGCCACTTTCAAAATATTTTTGATAGGTAGCTCAAATCATCATCTTAATTTTGGCCACCAATTCTCCACCCAGAATAAATAAATGAGTTTCCATTAATTTAATGTTAAAATTAATACTCAGAATAGTAAATGAAGGACTGAGAGTCACTGAGTCTTGAACCAAATGTGGTTATCTTCAACTTCTACTATATGTCAAAATTTTAAATATTTATTGGAAAGCATGCTTCTGAATATTCCATTCATATTAAGAAATCCACACATTAACACACATGAATAATAGTCAACCTCAAAGCCACTCAAAGAATTTATGTTGTGCTGTTAGGTAATCTTTTTTAAAATTATAATTTCCAAATAACATAGAGTAACACCAGATACAGAAAACAAAGCTTACTGCATCACAATTTTATAACCTTTGTAGAACTGTGGCTCTCTCTTCTATTATGTAATAGTTATGAGATGATAATTTAATGATTTAAAAGGACACATGCACTAGATAGACAGATACATTATGTATTCTTTGGTTAAAAGGCTAGAGGAAACCCAGTCTAGAATGTGTAACTGTTACCTATAAAGAGCAGTAACAAAAATTCAAAAGGAACATGTACTAGTATATGGGGACTTTAAAAATAGCCAAATTTAGACACTTTCTAGTACATACATTTTGTTTCCATAAAAGGAAATCTGGAAACACATAAAAATAGGAAGAAAAAGAGAAAGAAGAAGGATGCCCATAGGCCTACTAACTTAAACATATCAGGTGTTAATAGTTTGATTAATTTCCTTTGTCTTTATATATCTTCTAACATATATTTGTACTTTGTTATATCTTTTAAATTTTCCTATGATATTATAAGCACTTTCACATTATTTATGCTTTTCATCACATTTTAAGGGTCTGATCTCTGGGTTGGGAATATCCCCTGGAGTAGGAAATGGCTTTCTGCTCCAGTGTTCTTGCCTGGAGAATCCCATGGACAGAGGAGTCTGGCATGCCACAGTCCATGGGCTTGCAAAAGAGTCGGACATGACTGACTGAGCACATAATGTTCTATTTAATGTATCATAGATTGCACAACTATTAAGTCTTTAGCACCCCATAAGCCTATGGACTTAAATATATGTTTCATGTTAAGACGACATTCTCTCTTGCTCTCTCTTTCTTTCCCCTCCCTTTCTTCCTCTCTCCCTGTCTCCTGTCTCCGTCTCTCTCCCTCTCTATTAACGAAAACATTTTTGTTCTATTTTTGTTCCCTGCATTTTGTTTTTTTCTCGTTTGTAAAATGGAAAAGGAATGATGTATTTCCTTAGACGAGAGCTTAACAAACCACAGTACATAATAGGTATTCTCTAAAGATTGTAGAATAAATAACTGAATGAATTAACAAATTATAACAGGAAATTCCTACTGGGTTTTAATTGTTTGGATTAGGAGATTAGGGAAGGACAAGCATATCAATATACTTTCCTTATTCCCATCTTGTCTCCATTCCTTCCTCAACCCTGTCCCACGGCTGGTCAGCACCCATCTCTGTACTCATCTCTGCCTTTTTCTGTATTCACTTTGGATTTTAGATACACCAAAGAGGAACCATCCAGAGCAGCATACTTGTACTCAGAAATGATGGAGTAAAATGAATATTGTCCAATCCCTTAAAAAATGAGCCATATCCATGGGGTCGCAAAGAGTCGGACACGACTGAGCGACTTCACTTTCACTTTTCACTTTCATTCTGTCTCTTCTCTTTCCTCTTACTTGAAATCTAAATTCTGTTACTTTCCCACTGCAGGGAACATGCACAGCTTTCCACTCGTTCTATGCTCCCCAAACTAAGATAGCAAAGGTTTCCCTGATCCTGGCTAAATATCTTTCAGCTAGAGATATTAGACAGGTGATCTGAGTTATTATTCTAAGTTCATAAGACATGTTTCATCACAGTCGCCACTTTCCCTCTTCTTAAGGTTGTTAAATTATAGCTCCGCATCTCCAGCTTCGTATTATGAGTCACGTTTATCATAAGCTCTTGTATTTAAAATATGCCATCATCTTCACTATTACTTTATCACTTCTAAGATATTAATGTGTAGGAATTTGAGCAAACCTTTAAGGTGAATTTCCTCATTAGACTGTGGTTATAAAATGCAATCCATTAACAGAGGCCCCTGTCATCTAATCATAAAACCATGATGCCCGAGGCTTTTAGCTTTGCTCATTATTATTTTTTGATTCCTTTGTAAATACAGTTTGCCATTTGAACTGCTTTGCTAATTACTGGGAACCATGTTCCATTTGTGCAAGCTGGTGGGATATACTGTACTTCGCTGAAACAGAAAGAGGGTAAATTTGACCCTCAGGCATTAGGATAAATTGGTGGGAAGGACGAATTGATGGGCTAATTGCAGCACAGAGACTCTACAAACTGACAGATACTATGCCTTTTCCTCTACATAGACCATGCTTCTGGAGTTTTATCAAGGGAACAGCTCTCACAGATTCATCGAGTGCTTTTAATAACATACATTTAGTATTTCTGATGCTGACCTGCTGAATCAGAATCTCTCTCATGAACACAAGGGTTGAGGAATTATCACTAAAGGATTATAAGCTTACATTCAATCCTAAAGGAAATCAGTCCTGAATATTCATTGGAAGGACTGAAGCTGAAGCTCCAATACTTTGGCCACCTGGTGTGAAGAGCTGACTCATTAGAAAAGACCCTGATGCTGGGAAAGATTGAAGGCAGGAGGAGAAGGGGACAACAGAGGATGAGATGGTTGGATGGCATCACCCACTCAATGGACAAGAGTTTGAACAACATACAGACTGAAAGTGAAGGGCTGGAAAAAGATATTCCATGCAAATAGAGACCAAAAGAAAGCAGGAGTAGCCATACTCATATCCGATAAAATAGACTTTAAAACAAAGGCTGTGAAAAGAGACAAAGAAGGCCACTACATAATGATCAAAGGATCAATCCAAGAAGAAGACATAACAATTATAAATATATATGCACCCAACATAGGAGCACCGCAATATGTAAGACAAATGCTAACAAGTATGAAAGGGGAAATTAACAATAACACAATAATAGTGGGAGACTTTAATACCCCACTCACATCTATGGACAGATCAACTAAACAGAAAATTAACAAAGAAACGCAAACTTTAAATGATACAATAGACCAATTAGACCTAATTGATATCTATAGGACATTTCACCCCAAAACAATGAATTTCACCTTTTTCTCAAGTGCTCACGGAACCTTCTCCAGGATAGATCACATCCTGGGCCATAAATCTAACCTTGATAAATTCAAAAAAATCGAAATCATTCCAAGCATCTTTTCTGACCATAATGCATTAAGATTAGATCTCAATTACAAGAGAAAAACTATTAAAAATTCCAACATATGGAGGCTGAACAACACGCTTCTGAATAACCAACAAATCACAGAAGAAATCAAAAAAGAAATCAAAATATGCATAGAAACGAATGAAAATGAAAACACAACAACCCAAAACCTGTGGGACACTATAAAAGCAGTCTTAAGAGGAAAGTTCATATCAATACAGGCATACCTCAAGAAACAAGAAAAAAGTCAAATAAATAACCTAACTCTACACCTAAAGCAACTAGAAAAGGAAGAAATGGAGAACCCCAGAGTTAGTAGAAGGAAAGAAATCTTAAAAATTAGGGCAGAAATAAATGCAAAAGAAACAAAAGAGACCATAGCAAAAATCAACAAAGCAAAAAGCTGGTTCTTTGAAAGGATAAATAAAATTGACAAACCATTAGCCAGACTCATCAAGAAACAAAGAGAGAAAAATCAAATCAATAAAATTAGAAATGAAAATGGAGAGATCACAACAGACAACTCAGAAATACAAAGGATCATAAGAGACTACTATCAGCAATTATATGCCAATAAAATGGACAACGTGGAAGAAATGGACAAATTCTTAGAAAAGTACAACTTTCCAAAACTGAACCAAGAAGAAATAGAAAACCTTAACAGACCCATCACAAGCACGGAAATTGAAACTGTAATCAGAAATCTTCCAGCAAACAAAAGCCCAGGTCCAGACGGCTTCACAGCTGAATTCTACCAAAAATTTCGAGAAGAGCTAACACCTATCCTACTGAGACTCTTCCAGAAAATTTCAGAGGAAGGTAAACTTCCAAACTCATTCTATGAGGCCACCATCACCCTAATACCAAAACCTGACAAAGATGTCACCAAAAAAGAAAACTACAGGCCAATACCACTGATGAACATAGATGCAAAAATCCTTAACAAAATTCTAGCAATCAGAATCCAACAACACATTAAAAAGATCATACACCATGACCAAGTGGGCTTTATCCCAGGGATGCAAGGATTCTTCAATATCCACAAATCAATCAATGTAATTCACCACATTAACAAACTGAAAAATAAAAGCCATATGATTATCTCAATATATGCAGAGAAGGCCTTTGTCAAAATTCAACATCCATTTATGATACAAACTCTCCAGAAAGTAGGAATACAAGGAACATACCTCAACATAATAAAAGCTATATTTGACAAACCCACAGCAAACATTATCCTCAATGGTGAAAAACTGAAAGCATTTCCCCTAAAGTCAGGAGCAAGACAAGGGTGCCCACTTTCACCGCTACTATTCAACATAGTTCTGGAAGTTTTGGCCACAGCAATCAGGGCAGAAAAAGAAATAAAAGGAATTCAAATTGGAAAAGAAGAAGTAAAACTCTCACTGTTTGCAGATGACATGATCCTCTACACAGAAAATCCTAAAGACTCCACCAGAAAATTACTAGAGCTAATCAATGAATATAGTAAAGTTGCAGGATATAAAATCAACAGACAGAAATCCCTTGCATTCCTATACACTAATAATGAGAAAGTAGAAAAAGAAATTAAGGAAACAATTCCATTCACCATTGCAACGAAAAGAATAAAATACTTAGGAATATATCTACCTAAAGAAACTAAAGACCTATATATGGAAAACTATAAAACACTGATGAAAGAAATCAAAGAGGACACTAATAGATGGAGAAATATACCGTGTTCATGGATCGGAAGAATCAATATAGTGAAAATGAGTATACTACGCAAAGCAATCTATAGATTCAATGCAATCCCTATCAAGCTACCAGCGGTATTTTTCACAGAACTAGAACAAATAATTTCAAGATTTGTATGGAAATACAAAAAAACCTCAAATAGCCAAAGCAATCTTGAGAAAGAAGAATGGAACTGGAGGAATCAACCTGCCTGGCTTCAAGCTCTACTACAAAGCCACAGTCATCAAGACAGTATGGTACTGGCACAAAGACAGAAATATAGATCAATGGAACAAAATAGAAAGCCCAGAGATAAATCCACACACCTATGGACACCTTATCTTCGACAAAGGAGGCAAGAATATACAATGGAGTAAAGACAATCTCTTTAACAAGTGGTGCTGGAAAAACTGATCAACCACTTGTAGAAGAATGAAACTAGATCACTCTCTAACACCACTCACAAAAATAAACTCAAAATGGATTAAAGATCTAAATGTAAGACCAGAAACTATAAAACTCCTAGAAGAGAATATAGGCAAAACACTTTCCGACATAAATCACAGCAGGATCCTCTATGATCCACCTCCCAGAATACTCGAAATAAAAGCAAAAATAAACAAATGGGATCTAATTAAAATTAAAAGCTTCTGCACAACAAAGGAAACTATAACCAAGGTAAAAAGACAGGCTTCTGAATGGGAGAAAATAATAGCAAACGAAGCAACTGACAAACAACTAATCTCAAAAATATACAAGCAACTCATGCAGCTCAATTCCAGAGAAATAAACGACCCAATCAAAAAATGGGCCAAAAACTAAACAGACATTTCTCCAGAGAAGACATCCGGATGGCTAACAAACACATGAAAAGATGCTCAACATCACTCATTATCAGAGAAATGCAAATAAAGACCACAATGAGATACCATTTCACACCAGTCAGAATGGCTGCGATCCACAAGTCTACAAGCAATAAATGCTGGAGAGGGTGTGGAGAAAAGGGAACCCTCTTACACTGCTGGTGGGAACGCAAACTATTACAGCCACTATGGAGAACAGTGTGGAGATTCCTTAAAAAACTGCAAATAGAACTGCCTTATGACCCAGCAATCCCACTGCTGGGCATACACACCAAGGATACCAGAATTGAAAGAGACACATGTACCCCAATGTTCATTGCAGCACTGTTTATAATAGCCAGGACATGGAAACAACCTAGATGTCCATCAGCAGATGAATGGATAAGAAAGCTGTGGTACATATACACAATGGAGTATTACTCAGCATCAAAAAGAATTCATTTGAATCTGCTCTAATGAGATGGATGAAACTGGAACCTATTATACAGAGTGAAGTAAGCCAGAAAGAAAAACACCAATACAGTATACCGACACATATATATGGAATTTAGAAAGATGGCAATGATGACCCTGTATGCGAGACAGCAAAAGAGACACAGATGTATGGAACGGACTTTTGGACTCTGTGGGAGAGGGAGAGGGTGGGATGATTTGGGAGAATGGCATTGAAACATGTAAACTAACATGTAAGAACGAAGCACAAGCCTATGTTCGATACAGGATACAGGATGCTTGGAGCTGGTGCACAGGGATGAGCCAGAGAGATGATGTGGGGTGGGAGGTGGGAGGGGGATTCGGGATTGGGAGCTAATATACACCCATGGTGGATTCATGTCAATGTATGGCAAAACCAATACGGTATTGTAAAGTAAAATAAAGTAAAAATAAAATTTAAAAAAAAAAAAAAAAGAGTTTGAACAAATGCTGGGAGATGGTGAAGGACAGGGAAGACGGACTGGCATGCTGCAGTCCATGGGATCGCAAATAGTCGAACATGACTGAGTGACTGAACAACAAAACAAGCTTACAGGTTCTAACCTTTTAAAATAAAATAAGATAAAGCAAAACAAAAAAACTATGTTAAAAGTCTGTGGTTTTTCTGCACAACTTTCTGATGAAAGCTGTTTGAAGATCACAAACTTATTTTTAGACTCAATTTACCAATGATTCATTGATGATTTTACCAACCTAGAAGGCAAGTGATTGTACTATTCAACTGGTATAAATATTAATGGGGTTTATGCACTCATGTGCAGATATTAAACATATCTTCAAATACCAAGAGAAGGAAAATGCCACATATTTCCTTCTGCTACATATTTTCATGCTCTATGACCTCAGCTGGGATCTCACAGCAGCTCAGAAATGTTTTCAGCCATCTGAAGGATTACCTACCACTTCTCCACAGCTGTTTCTGCAGACTGTTCCTCCATTTCTCAGAGCATCTGTTTCTCTGAGAAAATGGAGGCTGTACCTCATGAATCCTCCCATCCCTCTCCACCTGAACATTCCTCTATATGATTGTCTTGCCTCTGTACCTTGCATGCATGCAAAAGAAGTACCTTCTTTCTTTCCCAAGGATAATCCTGCCAGAATCCTAAAACTTTAAGTCTTTTTCAGATAATAACATATATTAGTAGATTACAGGAGGAAGAATGATTCCTGCTGTCCATGGTCAGATGAGGCTGGAGAGAGATGATAGAGAATAATTGTAGGGTAAGATGTTTAAGATCTCCAAGAAGAGGCTCTGAGGGACAGTTGTTGTTGACAGGGCACCTAGAAACCAGGATAGATCAAAGGATCAAGAAGGCTAGGATTTGAGAGACCAGGAGAGACACCAAATTTCAAGTCATGGAAAGAGCACAGAGCTGTAAATAGCTTAATTTATAGCCAAGTGGAAAGATACTAAAACTCAAGAATGGAAATAGGTTTAGTCTGAGCAGCCAAGGGATCAAAGGACATAAGTGTAAATTGTGCTGAAAGCTTTTTTTTTTTCTGTCATTGGTGACCCAGAGGTTTTTGCTTCACCCTTTCAGATTTTTAAAAGTTCCTATCCTTATGTGGCTGAACCATTTGTTAAGTCTTACACAATCTTTCTATCTAAACCCTTGATCTCATCCTCTCCTGTCATTTTGAGGATAGTATGCCATGTCTGTTCATAGAATGTGAAGAGGATGTTTAGACTACAGGAGAATCTCTTCTTTTGCTCTTGTTGATGCTGCCTCCCTTTTGCATAATCCCCAGGCTTTGTCGATGTGGTTTGAATAAAATGACTTGAGCCCCTGACTCCCTGAATGGGTAGATAACTCGAGTCTGACCAAAGTACCACATCCCTGTGGTCCAGTGATTGGTTCAAGGATGGTGCATGACTCAAGTTGTGCCCATCAGAGATGATGCACTTCTGCCTCAGGACACTTCTAAAGCCAATAAAGAGAAAGTAGATCTGAGATATGGAGAGAAATAAAATCCACATAACATTTGCACCCAAGACCTAGTTCTGCCTGAAACCAAGCCCTGTTCTTGTCTGTTACACTGGCTAATAACATCCCTGCTTTGTTTAATTAGTTTCTTAAAAAAACTCAAAATAAGAAGTGATCTAATCAAAATTTAGAGGTATAATCATAGTAAACAGTAATGTGTTTTCTGGGGATGAATAGAGTCACAGGCTCTCTGGATAATATTGTGTTTCTGTGATTATTCAGAACTATTTAATGTTCAGCCCTCTGTCTTGCAGCCTGATCTCTTTCAGATTAGAAGGTTTCTTCCTTCCCCTGGGTGATATGTGAAATTTGCATATTGTTTGTTTTAATGTTGTGCTGTACATGAGAGACAACCCGAACTATAAGCTGTTTGGTGAATGTTTTATTAATACTTGGTGTCTCTTTATGGAATTATTCTTCCTTCATTTTTTGCCCAGTTGTTTTGGGTGGTACTGACTGCATCCCAAGCTCCAGGGGTGTATGGGGCACATGACTCAGATCAATTAGAGGTTTCCCTAAGACTTTGTGGAAAAAAGAATTACCCCATTCTGTCTACAGCCAAACTACCCTGAAGACACCTGATCTCAGAAGTTAAGCAGGGTTGGACCTGGTTAGTATTTGGATGGGAGAATTACCCCCTGTTCTCTGGGATTCTAGTTGCAAGTATGCATGCTATGTCGCTTCAGTCATGTTCGACTCTTTGCGACCCTATGGACTGTAGCCCACCAGGTTCCTCTGTCCATGGGATTCTCCAGGCAAAAATACTGGAATGGGTTGCCATGCCCTTCTCCAGGAGTAAGTATCAGTTCAGTTCAGTTCAGTCACTCAGTCGTGTCCAACTCTTTGCGACCCCATGAATCACAGCATGCCAGGCCTCCCTATCCATCACCAACTCCCGGAGTTCACTCAGACTCACGTCCATCGAGTCAGTGATGCCATCCAGCCATCTCATCCTCGGTCGTCCCCTTCTCCTCCTGCCTCCAATCCCTCCCAGCATCAGAGTCTTTTCCAATGAGTCAATTCTCAAGAGGCAGGTCAGGTGGTCTGGTATTCCCATCTCTCTCAGAATTTTCCACAGTTTCTTGTGATCCACACAGTCAAAGGCTTTGGCACAGTCAATAAAGCAGAAATAGATGTTTTTCTGGAACTTTCTTGCTTTTTCCATGATCCAGCAGATGTTGGCAGTTTGATCGCAGGCGGCTCCGACGACACGCAGAGCGCGGCCGAGAGGAGTAAGTATATGTAAATCTAAAGCTGCCAGTGTTAAACCTGCTAGGATGTTAGGTTTTTTTCCTTTTCTAACATTGTTACTTTCACATAAGTAGCTGTAGAATTCTTACTGAGAGACCAAAGGAGAGATTCAAATTTATTCTCAATTTTTAAAATGACCAAACAAGGATACCTTGAATTAAATATAAAATATCATTTGTGAGAATTCCAAGTCTCTATAGAGTTTGCTGCTGCTGCTGCTGCTAAGTCGCTTCAGTCGTGTCCGACTCTGTGCGACCCCACAGACGGTAGCCCACCAGGCTCCCCCGTCCCTGGGATTCTCCAGGCAAGAACACTGGAGTGGGCTGCCATTTCCTTCTCCAATGCATGAAAGTGAGAAGCCAAAGTGAAGTCGCTCAGTCGTGTCCGACTCTTAGCGACCCCATGGACTGCAGCCCACCAGGCTCCTCCATCCATGGGATTTTCCAGGCAAGAGTACTGGAGTGGGGTGCTATAGAGTTTAGATGTTGTTAAATTTCTTAGAGCAGACTTACAGCTCATCTTTTGTACAAGATTACATCTAAGATGGTTCCGTCCTTTGGAAATCACCTATTCAAGTGGTAGTTTTTATAACGAAAGCTATCATGATAAACTCTGAAATATCATACCCCTGGTGGGATAAATTTTCTGAAACTAAGAACCCATTTTATCTTTTATAAAATAGCAATTATATTAGGAATTAAGAGATAAGTCTTGTCCTTGTTCTGCTACCAACTAAATCTGGAGGAGAGACTTTACATCCGAGAGCACTGGCTCATAGAGGTAAAACAAGATGAGCTCTCTGGTCTTTTCCAACTTTGAGTCTGTAATTTTACATAACATTAGCAATTCTTGCAAATAGGAATTTGCTTAGCAGATAATTCTTTTTAAAAAAGTATCCCTATGCCGTAGATACAGAGATTCAGTTCTAAAACTACAAGATAAACAAGTTATTAAAGCAATTAACTAGAGGGAAGATGCAAGAGCAAATCTGAATGTACTTTGTCAGATGTTGCACATAACCTGGGCTTCCCAGGGGACGGTAGTGCTGAAGAAACTGCCTGCCAGTGCAGGAGTCATAAGAGACACTGGTTCGATCCCTGGGTTGGGAAGATCCCCTGGAGGAGGGCATGGCAACCCACCCCACTGTTCTTGCCTGGAGAACCTCAGAGACAGAGGAGCCTGGCAGGGAAAAGTTCACGGTGTTGCAAAGAGCCAGGCATGACTGTAGAAACTTCGCACACAGGCGTACATAAGCTACTTTTAAGAGATGATTTAATTCTTGGGCTTGATGACACCACCAGAAGAGTTGGCTCTTTGGCCGTGTTTTTACGAGTAGACCGGAATAGTCTCCTGCTGTGGTGGCATGGAGACATTCTGCCCCGATCTGGCTCCAAGGAAGGACTCACTGCCCAGCTGACAGGGAGGGGTGTAGGCAGCAGACAGCCTGAGGCCCCAGCTCCGTCGAGGGCAGCCACAGCGGCATGGACCCCTCCTGCTGGGGCCAGAGCGCCTTCCCTCACGGAGTGGGCTTCTGGGGGCTTCAAGCAGGACCCTCCTCAGGCCCCACGCGCCCTAGGATTCCCGGCTGGGTTGGCCAAGGCTTCCCCCAGGCATCCTCCACAATGGAGCTTCTCCTCTGCTCGATGCCTCTTCTTCCCGTTTCCCGTCATGTGTGCTGATCCCTGAGAAATATGTTGCTCCTCAAACACCATCTTAGCATTTGGTTCCAGGGAACCCAGTTTTATATACTTGTAGTTAATTTAGAAATAATAAAGTGATATATTGAACTTTTCTTGTCACAAGAGATGGGATTCATTCCCATTTCAATATTAATAATGGCTATTTCTAGGGTATTGGGATTAAAAAATGTACTTGTACTGCTATAATTTTTCAAAAATGAAATTTTTACAAAAAAATAAAAAGTATAAGACAAGAATAATAAATATGTTATTGATAAAATAATGGGATTAGAAAGGTAAGGGATGAATACATAAAGAGAGAATCTACAGTGTTTATAAATCAAAATTGAATAGTATTCATCTCTGACTGTTACTACAACTAGACACTTTTTAAGGTTACTGTAAACTGTTCCCCATATTAGTATCTCATGTTAAGTTTCCTTATAGAAATTAATACTAAAGGTAGGCTTTGAAAAAATTATATACACTGAAACAGTTTACCAAGATATAAAGTAATCATACACACAGTGTTGCTATGGATTTAAAAATTTTAAAGCTTAACAAAGTACACATTCTTTCTTCTATTTATTCAAATTTTGCCCATGCTTGTGTTGGTAACTAGACATATTCTACCCAGTGTGCTTGGGCGTGTCTAATATTTTGAACAGACAATCATTTTTAGATTCTACTCATGTAAAGCAACCCTGAATATTCATTGGAAGGACTGATGCTAAAGCTGAAGCTCCAATACTTTGGCCACCTAATGCAAAGAACCGACTCATTGGAAAAGACCCTGATGCTGGGAAAGACTGAGGGCAGGAACAGAAGCAGGCGTCAGAGGATGAGATGGTTGGATGGCATCACTGACTCAATGGACACACGTTTGAGCAAACTCCAGGAGATAGTGAAGGACTGGGAAGCCTGGCGTGCCACAGTCCACATGGTCATAAAGAGATGGACATCACTTAGTGACTGAACAACACCACTTACCTCAAATATTATCGAAAGAAGTTGAACACAAATAAGTATAGGGGTTATATAACATAAAAATCCTCAAGCAAACCTCAGATGTTTAAACTTTTCATTAGAATCATATGCGATAACTGATGGCCAGTTGGTTCTCATGGCTGGATTTCCAGAATCATAGTTAGCTGCTGTAGTCTCGATCCTACAAGGTCCAATTCTTAGCATGCCATCTGAGTGTTTTCTTCCCTGCTAAACCAGACATTGCAACTGGCAAATGAAATCCTTTGGTCTTAGGTAAGAGTAAGAAATAAAAGTATCTCCTCAGCTCTAGCCTGCTGCCTAGCATGTTACAGTTCCCATTTATGGAATCTGCTTATTAACAAAAAACAAACACCAAAACTGTTTCCCAAAGATTATAATGTAGAATTCCGGCAATAGTTTGGTAACCTATACCCTAACCCTAGGGACTTCCCACTTGGTTCAGTGGTAAAGAGTCTGCCTGCCAAGCAGGAGATGTGGATTTGATCAAGAAGATGCTCTGGAGAAGAAAATTGAAAGCCACTCCAGTATTCTTGCCTGGGAGATCCATGGACAGACAAGCCTGGTGGGCTACAGTTCATGGGGTCACAGAGTCAGACACTACTTAGTGAATAAAACAGTAACAACCCTAACCCTAACCCCCACCATCATATAAATTTTATTTCTCTGTTATATCACAGACACAATTACCAGAGTAGTTTTTCTCTCTCCTCTCAACCTCCAACATCCCTCTCCCCAAATGTCAAGGGCACTCTAAAGAATCAGATTCCTTTATGGTGAAATCTTCTGTACAAACACACACACACTCACTTGTTTGAAATAACGTTTGTTGAATGGACATTCCCACTACAAAGAATGCAAACTTTCTTCATATTCATTTATATATGGTTTTTAGCTGCTTGTTAAAAATAGACCAAGTGAGAAATGAAATCTCACTAATTGAAGTAGTGGATGGGCTTGGAGCAAGTGTCCATGATCAGAAACACTTTTTCCAAAGGCAGGATTTGTCAGTGTCTCACTGCTGTCATATTTACTGGGCTGCAGCGTATATGGAACAGCTTCCCATCTTTACAAAGTCAGAGCGAAGATGTGCCCAGTGGGGAAGAATAGTAATAATTCCAAGAAGGGGCATTCTGAAGCTTTAAAGTGTATTTGAGATTTCAATTAAAAGTCCGTGCCCACAGGTGGATTTCTTCTTCTTTAGGCCTTTGCTCTTTTCACAAGCCAGGAAAACCACCAACCACCTATAGGGCTTTGATTTCTGGGTGTGTTGTAAGACAATGGAATAATGAAGAGCAAACTCAGTTGGTGCCAGATCTCTGTCACACAAGCTTGGCATCTGGGAGTCTGGTGTTTTTCACTCAGAGCAGCTGTGTAAGTTTGGAAAGACATTCCAGTTAGAAGATCCATTAACCCCTGCTTAGGGCTGCATTTTAGAACATTTTTAAAGGGATGAATAAGTGTTGAATCCTGTTGACTCCAAGCCCAGATTGTGCTTGAAAAAAGAGTGACACTAAATAATCTTCGGGATCTCACAGGCTCATGTGCTTCAAAGCTCACATTTTGAGAGGTGTTGGCAGTTATCTCGATAACAGAGTTAGAGTGGTTTGTGATGCTATGCTTTCTTCTTGTGACATCTTTGGGGAAGACATTTAAATTATGTCTTCACTTAGGATGTGCCTGACCCTAACATGAATGAGTGAATAGTTGTATAGTTCCTGTGAACTATGATATGAAGACTGTGCCTCATTAGTTCATTTAACAAGTATGTGCTGAGCATCCACCGTGCCAAGCACATTATTAGGTATCTTGGATTGGGCAGTAAGCAAGGCAAAGTCCCTAATTATCCTATCATTGCACATACACTGGAAGTGTCACTTTTACACTAGTTACAAGTCTTGGGTGTATGAGAAATAGCAACTGGGACTCTTAAAATTTTACTGAAGTCCTTGAATTCTTTGGACCCATTATAAAGAGAAAATTTTTAACCTTTTTAAAATTTACTTTTAATCGAAGGATAATTGTTTTACAGTGTTGTGCGGTTTCTGCCATACAGCGTGAATCAGGCATAAGTAGACATGTGTCCCCTCCCTCTTGAACCTCCCTCTTACCCTTCCCCCTAGCCCACCCCTCTAGGTTGTCAGAGAGCTCTGGGTTGAGCTCTCTGTCTTATACAGCAACTTCCCACCAGCTATCCGCTTTACAGATGGGGATATGCATGTTTCAGGGCTGCTCTCTCAGCTTGTCCCACGCTCTCCTTCCCCTGCTGTGTCTGCAAGTCTGTGTCTCTATTCCAACCCTGAAGAGGTTCATCAGTACCATTTTTCTGGATTCCACATGTGTGTTCAGTCAGTTCAGTCGCTCAGTCGTGTCCAACTCTTTGCGACCCCATGAATAGCAGCATGCCAGACCTCCCTGTCCATCACCAACTCCTGGAGTTCACCTAAGCCCATGTCCATTGAGTCGGTGATGCCATCCAGCCATCTCATCCTCTGTCATCCCCTTCTCCTCCCACTTTCAGTCTTTCCCAACATCAGGGTCTTTTCAAATCAGTCAGCTCTTCTCATCAGGTGGCCAAAATATTGGAGGTTCAGCTTCAACATCAGTCCTTCCAATGAGTTAATATACAGTATTTGTTTTTCTCTTTCTGACTTACTTCAATTTGTATAATAGACTCTAGGTTCATCTACCTATCCCCTCCCTTCTTTTTTTTTTTTTAAACTTTTGAAGTTTGCAACTGTTCTTACTGGAATATTGTCATCCCCATCTTTAATTTTCATGATCTGTTCATCCATCAAGGCCCTATTCAGACTCCCAGCTCTGTACCTACCATCCAGATTCCTGAAGGTACAACATGTTCTTCTTGCTCTGAACCTTTAGAGCACCTTGCCTGGACATGTTTGTGGCACGTTGTATTTATTCTATCAATATCTGGCCTATTATCCTTCTCTCCTTCCTGTTCCCCCAAACATTCAACAAACTCCACAGAAACGTGAATGTTGAAACTCAGTGGGAGATGGGGTAGTCCAATTCTTTTTGGTAGGTGTATGGCATTTACATAATTATTCTACCTAATTTTAGACTCGGAGAAGGCAATGGCAACCCACTGCAGTACTCTTGCCTGGAAAATCCCATGGATGGAGGAGCCTGGTAGGCTGCAGTCCATGGGGTCGCTAAGAGTTGGACACGATGGAGTGACTTCACTTTCACTTTTCACTTTCCTGCATAGGAGAAGGAAATGGCAACCCACTCCAGTGTTCTTGCCTGGAGAATCCCAGGGACGGGGGAGCCTGGTGGGCTGCCATCTATGGGGTTGCACAGAGTCGGACACAACTGAAGCGACTTAGCATCAGCAGCAGCTGTTTTAGACTGACATTTTGTGCCATGGTTAGAGCAAGATTTGGGCCATTTATGACCTGTTCTTTACCATTATCAGTCAGACTAAGTCAGAAAAACAGAGCCCACATCACCTATCTTAGCTTGAGAGTGGATGCTGGAAGAACTGAGGGGTCTTCTGGCAATAGTGAGGCAATCCTGAAGATGACCATTGCAAGAAGCCTTGGGAAGGAGATTGGGGTAACCAAGCCTTGGAGGCAGTGTCTCCTCATGAGAGCCAGACCTTGACAGACCTTGTCCAGTGGGAGCTTCTACCACAGAGTGAGCAGCTGTCTGGAGGGAGCTAGAAATATGGAGAGGAGCCAATTATTGCTGGAGAAGCTGCGTGAAGTAGAGAGGAAAGGGGAAAAATACCTTGACTTCCTTGCCCCATATACTAGTCTGGAGCCAATGCCTCCCATTGGTAGAAAGCAGCCAGAGGCAAAGGAATCTGAGAATAAAGTCTACAGGGTTCAGTTACTTGTAACACAGAGCAAGGGAGAAGGAAGTGGCAACCCACTCCAGTATTCTTGCCTGGGAAATCCCATGGATGGAGGAGCCTGGTGTGCTATAGGCCATGGATTACAATGAGCCAGACACGACTTACCAACTAAAACAACAACAAATGCAAAGCAAAGGAAGGGTGGATAACATATTTGGAAAGAGTAAAATCATTAGCACAGCCGGCAGAATCAAATATTTACAGCATATGCTCTCTTCAGATGATAGTTAATTGTTTAGTTTATGAATATTGTATCTTCAAGTAGGAGCCCACTTTGATTACAAGATCTTTGAACATGGACCACTTTTGAGCGATTGGTGAGCTAGACTAATCTCAGAAAACCATGCCATCTGGGTGGGTTATTTCCACTGTTCCCTGTTCCTCTATCTTCTTTTTTAAGGTTTTTTCTATGATTTGGTTTGCTTTCCCTTGTCTTGGGATCCTCTTGTCTTGGGTTCCTTGCAATGCATTACATGTAAGTCTTACATCAGGCAGATTTGAGTTTCCTCTCTCCTTTCCATGTCTCTATCTGATGGTCTATCCTGTAGAAAAATGTAAACAGCTAAGAGTTGGTAGTAAGCGTCCTGAATGGCTCTCAGTGATTCTCATCTACTGGAACTCATGATTTTCTGTGGTACCAGCTGATTTGAATCAGAGTTCAAAGAGGAAGTGATCATGGGTCACCTCGAGATTTGGTCACAAATGGTAATGCAACTTCACCATGGCCTCTTGGATTGCTTGCTATGTGGAGGCCAACTGTCAGACTGTCAGGACATTCAAGCAACCCAGTGGCCCATTTGTAAAAGGGCGAGGGCTGATAGCCAGTGCCAACTTGCCAACCCTGAGTGAATCACCTTGAGTAAATTCTCCAACCCCAGTTATGCCTTCAGAAGACTGAATAAGCTTCAACAGAAATGACTGCAGCTATTAGAAAGCTTCAGTGAAAAGTGCCTGGCTGAGCCCTTCCTAAATTTCCTAATCCTGATTTTATGAGTATGATAAAGTTTGGGGATAATTTGTTATGCAGCATTAGGTAAGTGATGATTTTTGTTACTATTTTCATGATAGTTCTTCAAGGTTTATAAAGTTGATGCCTGAATAAGGCTGATAGTCGTCCATCTCACAGTACTTTGCAAGTTGCACATCAAATTTCTTCTAAACAAATTATTTTCTTTCCTATATCAAACTTGTGAGTTAGGTGCGGTCAGTTTTAAAATTAACTTTGTCTTATATTTGAGGAAAATGATACTCAGATTTTGAAAAACTTGTCCAAGTTTCCTTAGTTGTGCTGGCTTAGTCGCTCAGTCATGTTTGACTCTTTGTGACCCCATGGACTATAGCCTGCCAGGCTCCTCTGTCCATGGGAATTCTCCAGGCAAGAATACTGGAGTGGGTTGCCAAGCCCTCCTCCAGGGGATCTTCCCAACCCAGGGATCAAACCCAGGTCTCCCACATTGCAGGAGGATTTTTAGCATCTGAGCCACCAGGGAAGACCAAGAATACTGGAGTGGGTAGCCTATCCTTTCTCCAGGGGACCTTCCAGACCCAGGAATCAAATTGAGGTCTCCTGCATTGCAGAGGGATTCTTTACCAGTTGAGCTACCAGGGAAGCCCCTGAGTTACCAGCAGCTGGTTAGCAGCAAGTCCTGAAACCAAATCTGTCTTCCAGTCCTTATTGTATGTTGCTGGAGATTCTCAGCAGTCCAGCAAGGCAAATATGGAGAGCTGGGGCTGGGACTTTCTGCTGATGCTCAGAATTTAGAATGTGTGTATTTGGCTGGTTCACCCCTGCAAGTAAATAGTCAAAAGTGACAAGACAACATGCAGCTATGGCGCTGACCTAGGTGGCCAGCTAGGCAGGAGTGAACTCCAGCTGTTACTATACACAACCATTCTTGTTCACTTCCCTGTTGCCTAACACTTTCCAGACCCCCAAATCTAGGCATCTTGAAAATCTAGTTGCAACTTTTTTCTTCCAAGGACTTGGTTAAGATTATAGACATATGTGCTTGGAACGTTCAGACTCTGTGTGTGTTACAATGTGTTTCTCATTTGTGACTTTACTGAAGATTTCTAATATCTAGAACAGTCCCATAGGCTCCAAAATACTTAACACTGAGGCCTGGTTGGTAATGAAGACATTCTTTTTCTCTGACAGCCCACACTAAATGCACACACCATGATTTTATGCCCGTTATTCACTTATTTCATAAATATGAAAAATTGCTGTCCCTGCGATATGTTTAGTCTCATGTTCTTTATCACTTTCCAACTTTCAATAACTAACGTCCTGATTTGTTGCAAGTTGGGCGCTTTGGTCAAAAGTGCATTTGCCACTAGTTTGTGAATTCAGTTCAGTGCGGACAACACAATTATACTCCACTGCCTCTTCTCCCAAGATCCTGAATGTTGTTACTTATAGAAATTCAGATTCAGATAAATATCAAGGGTAGCATTCGAGGGGAAATGTCACAAAGTGATAGGTTGAAAGGATTTTGTAAAGATCAAGGCTTGGATCAACCCCTTGACTTGAGAATGCCCGTCTTATATCTTTGCCTAGAACAGTGGTTAACCACCTTACCTGTATATTAGAGTGACCTGGGAAAGCCAGCAGTAGTCAGTGATCTGGGTCCTATGGCAAAGCAATTGAATTCACTCAAAATCTTAGTGATGGGGCTCAGGTATCAGAATTTTGAACCAATTCTCTGGTTAAAAATATACAACCGGTTCCAATAAACAATGATGGTAGGCAGCACTAGCCCTAACTTTGGTTTGGTGGGGAGTGACTGAAGACAACAGAACCTCCCCATTTTCCTCCAAACAGCTTGATTTCTGGAGATGTTCTGCTCTGGTAGTAAGAGACACTGGAGTTAGAAATGATCAGGTAAGTCTCCTAACTATGCTTTATGGTAGGGCCAGTGCTGAGCAACACACCAGTGGTTTATGTTTTCTACTTTACCCTGATAAAACTTGATCTTTACCTGAAATAAATAGATGGCCAGATATTTCTCCAGCAAAGATGGGTTTATTCAGGAGCAGCAATGAATTGCAATGTGGGGTCTATAACTACGGTGGGCCACATACAAGTTCCCCAGTCTCCCCCCACCCCACTCATGGCAAGGAAAGGAGAAAGTTTGAGTCTGTGGCTTTTCACTGGCTGAGTTCCTGCCAGCAAAGAAGAGTCTTTCTTCTTACCAAGAGTGGTTGGATTCTGCAATCCTCACAGCGTGTAAGAGCTGTATTTAGTGTAAGAGCTGTATTTAATTGAAGTTTCTGTTTATTAATTTTTTACAGTCTCAAATTTCAGGACACTGTACACATTTCACAGGCTCTCTTTGCTTTCATTTCCCCCCAAGTCATGTGGAAAAAGTTACTGAGAGGACACAGTATATCTTACTTACCAGGCTCGGGGCAGTGACGATAAGAGCTATAGCCTGTGTTCGTTGCAGCCACATTTTGGAAGTAATTGTGTTTAATGCCGCCCATGTTTTAATAATAGGCAGGATATCATTATAAACGAAGTTCATTGATGCTTTAAAACGACTCCCATGTGCATGCTCTTGCCTCAGCCTACTTACTTAATCCTGGCAGACACTTATATGCCTGTATAGATCACTTATGGAAACCCCACATTCTCATAAAGTTTCCTCTCCTGTGAGAAAGGCTTTAGGGCCCTTTTCCTAAACATCGCATATGTTATCAGTGGGTTCACAGATAGGTCATCATCCCCTTTGACTTCAAGCTCTAAATGTAGTGATCTGTTTTTCATAACCCTTTGTATTCGAATGACTACACAGTGATCCCCCCATAATGGATGTTTAACAGGTGCATAAGATAAATGCATGCAAATGTCCTCTGCCTAATTTCCCTTGTAGATGGGCAGTTTTTCTCCATTAGAAAAAGGAAAGCCTGGTTATAGAATGGCAAGACTATGTAACAGATTTTGTTCCACATTGTGTCATATTCCAGAATTTAGGAGAAATGAACAGTATAAATCCTTGAACATGAAAATTAGATAAGCTTCAGCTTCTAAATAAGCCAAAGCATGAAAATGACAGAACCTTAAACGTAGGCCTTGGGAGTGCTATATGTTGGGTGAAGATAGTTAACCTCAGAATATATGCCAGGTTACTTGGACTAATTTAATAGTTTTTAGTCCCTGGAGACATATTAAAATTAGAAATGTACACTGGAGACATATTAAAACTAGATATCTAAATTGTAAATATGTTAAATATGTCTGTTTCCTCTAAAAAATGCTTTAACGTTTAACATTCAAATCCATGCACATGTTTTGGGATGTTCAGGATAATAAACAGAAGTACTAATAGAAATCAAGATAGATCAAGATAGATATTATCTCAATAGAGATAGTAGGACTCTATTTACTTATTGTCTTATTCATAGTTTCCCTTTAATATATTAAACTGGGAAGTAGCTAAGACTGGTGGTCCAGTAACTAAGACTCCGAGCTCACAATACAGGGGGCCTGGATTCCATCCTTGGTCAGGGAACTAGATCCCACATGCTGCAGCTAAGAGTTTGCACACATCAACTAAGGCCTAGTACAGTCAAATACACAAATTATATGTATAATATACGGGGCTTCCCGCATAGCTCAGTCAGTAAAGAATCTGCCTTCAATGCAGGAGACCCAGGTTTGATTCCTGGGTCGTAAAGATCCCCTGGAGAAGGAGATGGCAACCCACTCCAGTATTTTTGCCTAGAGAATCCCCATGGATTGAGAAGCCTGGCAGGCTACAGTCCATGGGGTCACAAGAGTTGGACATGACTTAGCAACTAAGCCACACACACATATAGATATATGTGTATGTGTGTGTATAAAATTGAACATCTCAGCAAATAATTATCTATTGCTTTATTTGCTGTGCCCACTTCAGTCTTACTCTACCTGTTTAACAAACATAATAAAAAATTGATTTTTCTCTTTTTTATGTAAAAAAGATCAATAAAGATTAAGTACAAGCTAAATAGATTGAATAATAAGATTTGACTCAGGTCAAACACTAGCTATGGAGAAAAGAAATGTTATATAGAGGATTGTATAACATAATGTTATTCCTAAATTCCCCTATAACATGATATTAATGATATTACTCTTGCTTAAATTCCCAAATAGAAGAGAAAAAAAAAAAAAAACAGATGAAAAACAACTATATGGTTATGGATTATGGTAAATGCTGTCTCTTATACACATCTAGATGTGTATAAGAGACAGGCGTGCCACAGTCCACATGGTCATAAAGAGATGGACATCACTTAGTGACTGAACAACACCACTTACCTCAAATATTATCGAAAGAAGTTGAACACAAATAAGTATAGGGGTTATATAACATAAAAATCCTCAAGCAAACCTCAGATGTTTAAACTTTTCATTAGAATCATATGCGATAACTGATGGCCAGTTGGTTCTCATGGCTGGATTTCCAGAATCATAGTTAGCTGCTGTAGTCTCGATCCTACAAGGTCCAATTCTTAGCATGCCATCTGAGTGTTTTCTTCCCTGCTAAACCAGACATTGCAACTGGCAAATGAAATCCTTTGGTCTTAGGTAAGAGTAAGAAATAAAAGTATCTCCTCAGCTCTAGCCTGCTGCCTAGCATGTTACAGTTCCCATTTATGGAATCTGCTTATTAACAAAAAACAAACACCAAAACTGTTTCCCAAAGATTATAATGTAGAATTCCGGCAATAGTTTGGTAACCTATACCCTAACCCTAGGGACTTCCCACTTGGTTCAGTGGTAAAGAGTCTGCCTGCCAAGCAGGAGATGTGGATAGTTATGGATTATGGTAAATGTGTTTTATTCCTGTGTGCCTATTTATAGAAAGCTCTCTATTTTTTATAATAATCTTTTTAAAGGAAATTCCTCCAGAGAGAGAAACATTTCTTTGCATATTAAAAACTGGTAGAAAGAGGGCATGGTTTTAGAACTCTTACGGTTCTTAGAGAAAGCTTTATAATATAATCCATGACTCTTTCTGTGCCTATTTAAAAATATTTGGGGTAGTTTTGTTTTAAAGAGGTATCACACACCCCATTTAAAAATTTCATTTCACTAAGTTACACAAATTTATTGAGCAACTTACGGGACCAGGGATTGGAAACTGTGAGAACGCAAACATTGTCTTTCCTCCCATAAATATGTATTCTATAAAGACAGACAATGGCAAGTAGTCAAGTTTATAAGTGAGATGATCACATGTGGTGGTAAGAGTTATGACTAAAATAAAAGCATAGAATGATGAGCAGGAGATGCTACTTTAGATAAGGTGGAGAGGAAAGTCGTTTTCAAGAAGGAAGGCATTTGGGCTGAAACTAGAATGTGGAAATGGAGCTAGTCAGGCAGAACTACAAAGAAGCTTGCTTTCAGGCAGGGGAACAGCAAGTGTAAGGGCCAGCAGGGAGCTGGCTGGTTCACTGCACAGATCATTGTTTATGATGTCTGTTTGAATTCCATTCGGAATTAAAAGAGAAATGCTGCTATAATAATCAAAGCATGACCTACCTACGAGATCAGTCAGTACCTGTCCTGAGAACAGTGATGATTTGCATTTAATTGGCCACTTTAATTTTCATACCCTTTAATTCAGCAGACAATTTGCAATTTTGTGCCCAGCAAAATCTCCCTGACAAATGTAGCGTACAGATGAGAAGCTTCTGATTTATCATTCAAGTCATTCAGGGCCCAAATCACAATCTCTCTTTTTTTTTTTCTTTCCCTCCCCAATAAAATAATTCACTGCACCGGCTAAGGGCCTTTCAGGATTTGGTTGTTCTTACAACTGTCCATTTTAACAAGATTTGACTGTCCCCCCATCTGCAACACATATTTTGTCAGGAGAACAGTGCCAGTTGCACATCAAACAACACACCTGTGACAGTCAGGGAAGGAAACCATACCCCCAGCAACTGCTGACAGGTCCTTTGTGCTGCTGTTAGAATTTTTCTTAAGAAAGATCGCTTTTTAACATTAAAGTTGGAGATCCTATCTCATCAACTAGAATTAGAGACTCATTTGTTGTTAGTTAAAAATGAGATGAGAATGTGTTTCAAAGGAATGGAAGTCTGAAAGAGGGAATGCAAATAACAGCAGAAAGCTGCCTTCAGAAATTGTGGGCATACTGTCTCAGAAGGAAAAGGGAAAACAAGAGAAAATGAAGAACGTAACATTTTCAGGCAGTTGCTGCTATTAAGTCATTATTGTCTGTACTCATTCAATGGTATCATGAATGCAGAGAATTATAGTATTTTTCCTCCATCACAGGTGTGTTGTGACATATAAATAATGAAAAGTGAAATGTTATTGAGCTACTTCCTAAAACATGATAGCATCTGCATTTATACCTCAATCATTCTGAATGCTTCAATGGATGAAAAATAATTAAGGGATATCTAACAAGACATAGATTTATTACTTTCAAGGGCACATTCTCACTTAATGCAATGAATTACAAAGTTCTTCAATGCAGAGGTTATACAAAGTTTCAAAACTTAGAAGCGCTTGTAATTAAGAGAACTAATTATGTGAAATGTATCACAGAGCACTTATAAAAGTTAAATTTTCTGAAATTTATCTATTTCCTTTATAATCTTTAAGTAAACATTTATTTCATTTATAATGTTTAAACAAATCTGGGTTTTTGTTTGGATACCTGTTGGTGTTCAGTCACTAAGTCATGTCCAACTCTTTGCGACCACATAAACTGTAGCACGGCAGGCTTCCCTGTCCTTCACTATCTCTCTGAGTTTGCTCAAACTCTTGTCCATTGAGTCGGTGATGCCATCCAACCATCTTATCCTCTGTCGCCCCTTTCTTCTCTTGCCCTCAATCTTTCCCAGCATCAGGGTCTTTTCCAATGAGTCAGCTGTTCGCATTGGTGGCCAGAGTATCAGAGCTTCACCTTCAACATCAGCTACTCCCATGAACATTCAGGATTGACGCCCTTAAGGATTGACTTATTTGATCTCCTTGCTGTCCAAGGGACTCTCAAGAGTCTTCTCCAACACCACAGTTCAAAAGCACCAATTATTTGGCACTAAGCCCTTTTTATGGTCCAACTCTCACATCCATACATGACTACTGGAAAAACCATAGCTTTGACTAGACAGACTTTTGTTGGCAAAGTGATGTCTCTGCTTTTTAATATTCTGCCTAGGTTTGTCATTGCTTTTCTTCCAAGGAGCAAGGGTCTTTTAATTTTGTGGCTGCAGTCACTGTCCGCAGTGGTTTTGGAGCCCAACAAACTGAAATCTGTCACTGTTTCCAATTTTCCCCCATCTATTTGCCATGAAGTGATAGGACCAGATGCCATGATCTTAATTTTTCTGAATGTTGAGTTTTAAGCCAGCATTTTCAGTCTCCTATTTCACCTTCATCAAGAGGCTCTTTAGTTCCTTTTCATTTTCTGCCATTATTGTGATTTCCTTAGTATGGATATGTGCAACACCATACAAAAATAAACTCCAATGTCCATGTTTTGCAATTTTGAAGTTCTCCAATGTGAAAAGGTCAAACACTACCAGTATATTGAGTGGCCACATTTCCAGAATTAAATTTAGAACAAATACTAGAGTTATAAATATTGGAATTTTGAGGACTGTAAAAATAAATTTTAAGGAGAATAGGCTTAGCTATTAATCAAGAGTATTCATCAATCCCCAGAACATATAATGGACACAAAGCAGTTTGGGGTGCTGATCCTCCAAACAGTAGAAAATTTGAGTATAATTCACAGTTGGCCCTTTTAATCTAAGGTTTCTCTCTATCCAAGGATTAAACCAGCCATGAATTGTATAGCTCAGAGATATTTATTATTGAAAAATATCTGTGGTTGAGTGGACCTGTGCAGGTCAAAACTCAGTTGTTCATGTGTCAAATATATTTTAAGTTTTAGGGCTTTGATGTACACTTTCAAATTTTCAGTCAGCTTAATGCTCTTTCATAAATTCATACTTTTCTATAAACTAGTACTGCTAACTAACCTTCTCCTTTAACTCTGTCATCTGGTAAATGTCTCCTCATTCTTTAAGTACTAGCTTAAATAGCAACAATTTATATATGTTAAAATTAGTTTGTGTCTATTGAATGACTACTAAGTGTCAGTTGTTCAGTTCAGTCACTCAGTCATGTCTGATTCTTTGCCACCCCATGGACTGCAGAATGCCAGGCTTCCCTGTCCATCACCAACTCCTGGAACTTGCTGAAAATCATGTCCATCGAGTCAGTGATGCCATCCAACCATCTCATCCTCTGTCGCCCCCTTCTCCTTCTGCCTTCAGTCTTTCCCAGCATCAGGGTCTTTTCAATGAGTCAGTTCTTCATATCAGGTGGCCAAAGTATTGGAGTTTAAGCCTCAACATCAGTCCTTCCAATGAATATTCAGGACTGATTTCGCAGTCCAAAGAACTCTCAAGAGTCTTCCCCAACACCACAGTTCAAAAGAATCAGTTCTTTGGTGCTCAGCTTTCTTTATGTTCCAATTCTCACATCCATACATGACTACTGGAAAAACCATAGCTTTCACTAGACAGAACTACAGAACTTTGTTGGTAAAGTAATGTCTCTGCTTTTTAATATGCGTTGATCATAGTTTTTCTTCCAAGGAGTGAGTGTCTTTTAATTTCATGGCTGCAGTCAACATCTGCAGTGATTTTGGAGTCGCCCCAAATAAAGTCTGTCACTGTTTCCACTGTTTCTCCATCTATTTGCCATGAAGTGACGGGACCAGATGCCATGATCTTTGTTTTTTGAATGTTGAGTTTTAAACCAGCTTTTTCACTCTCCTCTTTCACATTCATCAAGAGGCTGTTTAGTTCCTCTTCACTTTCTGCCATAAGGGTGATGTCATCTGCATATCTGAGGCTATTGATATTTCTCCTTGCAATATTGATTCCAGCTTGTGCTTCTTCCAGCCTGGCATTTTGCATGATGTACTCTGCCATCTTTTATGATTTGTAATAGCTCAGCTGGAATTCCATCATCTCTACTACCTTTGTTCATAGTGAAACTTCTTAAGGCCCACTTGACTTTGTACTCCAAGATGTCTGGCTCTAGGTGAGTGATTACACCATTGTGGCTATCTGGGTCATTAAGATCTTTTTTGTATAGTTCTTCTGTGTATTCTTACCACCTCTTCTTAATCTCTTCTGCTTCTGTTAGGTCCATACCATTTCTGTAAGTTAAATAAGCAGGGTGACAATATACAACCTTGACATACTCTTTTCCCAATTTGGAACCAGTCCTTTGTTCCATGTTCTCTTCTGACCTGCATACAGATTTCTCAGGAGCCAGGTCAGGTGGTCTGGTATTCCCATCTCTTTAAGAATTTTTGACAGTTTATTGTGATCCACACAGTCAGTCTTTAGTGTAGTCAATGAAGCAGAAGTAGATGTTTTCCTATAATTCTCTTGCTTCTCCTATGATCCAGTGGATGCTTGCAATTTGATCTCTAGTTCCTCTGCCTTTTCTAAATCCAGCTTGACTATCTGGAAGTTCATGGTTCACGTACTGTTGCAGCCTAGCATGGAGAATTTTGAACATTACTTTGCTATCATATGAGATGAGTGCAGTTGTACGGTAGTTTGGACATTCTTTAGCATTGCTTTTCTTTGAGATTGGAATGGAAACTGACCCCTTCCAGTCCTGTAGCCAGTGCTGAGTTTTCCAAATTTGTTGGCATACTGAGTGCATCACTTTCACAGCATCATCTTTTAGGATTTGTAATAGCTCAGCTGGAATTCCATCACCTCCACTAGCTTTGTTCATAGTGAAACTTCCTAAGGCCCACTTGACTTTGCACTCCAAGATGTCTGCTCTAGGTGAGTGATCACACCATTGTGACTATCTGGGTCATTAAGATCTTTTCTGTGTAGTTCTGTGTATTCTTACCACCTCTTAATCTCTTCTGCTTCTGTTAGGTCCATACCATTTCTGTCCTTTATTGTGCCCACATTTGCATGAAAGTGCTGTCAGGTATCAACACTTTCCAAACGTTTTCTCGTTTATTGTTCTGTGTTATTTCTGCAGTAAGAAAACTCCATCAGTTGTTTCATGCAAGTACTCTCAAAGTATCTGTGATGAAGAACAAGTTTATTTCCAGTCCATCACTGACAACAACTTTTATAAACTATAACGTACTCAACTGCTATGTCTGACTCTTTGCAATCTCCTGGACTGTAGCCTGCCAGGCTCCTTTGCCTATGTGGGATTCTCCAAGTAAGAATACTAGAGTGGGTTACCATTTCCTTCTCCAGGGGATGTTCCTGACTCAGGGATCGAACCCATGTCTCCTACTTGGCAGGCAGATTCTTTACCACTGAGCCACCAGGGAAGATGTTAAACTATAATAAAAGGAAATAACAACATGAAAAAAAGCTATAAAAATACACGTTCCAATTTATATATAATTACACTTCACTAGCTGTGAAGAGAAGAGAGGCGAAAAGCAAAGGAGAAAAGGAAAGATATAGGCATCTGAATTCAGAGTTCCAAAGAATAGCAAGAAGAGATAAGAAAGCCTTCCTCGGTGATCAGCAAAGAAATAGAGGAAAACAACAGATTGGGAAAGACTAGAGATCTCTTCAAGAAAATTAGAGATACCAAGGGAACATTTCATGCAAGGATGGGCTCGATAAAGGACAGAAATGGTATGGACCTAACAGAAGCAGAAGATATTAAGAAGAGGTGGCAAGAATACACGGAAGAACTGTACAAAAAAGATCTTCACGACCCAGATAGTCATGATGATGTGATCACTAATCTAGAGCCAGACATCTTGGAATGTGAAGTCAAGTGGGCCTTAGAAAGCATCACTACGAACAAAGCTAGTGGAGGTGATGGAATTCCAGTTGAGCTGTTTCAAATCCTGAAAGATGATGCTGTGAAAGTGCTGCACTCAAT
>SJYT01028254.1:261611-272097 GCA_006410635.1 Cephalophus harveyi
CAGTGCTTTGGCCACCTCATGCGAAGAGTTGACTCATTGGAAAAGACTCTGATGCTGGGAGGGATTGGGGGCAGGAGGAGAAGGGGACGACCGAGGATGAGATGGCTGGATGGCATCACTGACTTGATGGATGTTAGTCTGAGTGAACTCCGAGAGATGGTGATGAATAGGGAGGCCTGGCGTGCTGCGATTCATGGGGTCGCAAAGAGTCGGACACGACTGAGCGACTGAACTGAACTGAACTGAACTCAGATATGCAGATGACACCACCCTTATGGCAGAAAGTGAAGAGGAACTAAAAAGCCTCTTGATGAAAGTGAAAGAGGAGAGCGAAACAGTTGGCCTAAACCTCAACATTCAGAAAATGAAGATCATGGCATCCGGTCCCATCACTTCATGGGAAATAGATGGGGAAATAGTGGAAACAGTGTCAGAATTTATTTTGGGGGGCTCCAGAATCACTGCAGATGGTGACTGCAGCCATGAAATTAAAAGACGCTTACTTCTTGGAAGAAAAGTCATGACCAACCTAGATAGTATATTCAAAAGCAGAGACATTACTTTGCCAACTAAAGTCTGTCTACTCAAGGCTATGGTTTTCCCTTGGTCATGTATGGATGTGAGAGTTGGACTGTGAAGAAGGCTGAGCGCCGAAGAATTGATGCTTTTGAACTATGGTATTGGAGAAGAATCTTGAGAGTCCCTTGGACTGCAAGGAGATCCAACCAGTCCATTCTGAAGGAGATCAACCCTGGGATTTCTTTGGAAGCTGACACTCCAGCACTTTGGCCACCTCATGCGAAGAGTTGACTCATTGGAAAAGACTCTGATGCTGGGAGGGATTGAGGGCAGGAGGAGAAGGGGACGACCGAGGATGAGATGGCTGGATGGCATCACGGACTCGATGGATGTGAGTCTGAGTGAACTCCGAGGGATGGTGATGAACAGGGAGGCCTGGCGTGCTGCAACTCATGGGGTTACAAAGAGTCGGACAGGAGTGAGCGACTGAACTGAACTGACACTGAACAAATATAAAGGTCTCTATCAACCTGCTTTACAGGTTTCAGATTCTACCTTTGTGTGCTTTCTCAGTGCTAACTGAGAGCACAGACTTCTTGGACCAGCTCAGATGCATAGACGTCAGAGCAGTAGATTCAGCAACATATTCTCACGTATCAGGTCAAGTTTTAATGCCACAGTTTTGTTCTGGACCCTTAGGCAATACGACTTCCTTTCACACTTCAGAAATTTTGGCCGAACTGCCAGTGGGTCCCAGAGACACCATTTCCAGGCTTGACGTTTTTCCTGTCCCACGCTAGCCTTTCTCTGTGTGAAGGACAGTGAGGACGTTAGTTAAGTAATTATGAAGGAAACGTACCCACCAGGGTGTGGTCCTATAGCTCAAAAGAACAAAGTAGAGCTGTGTCCTGTAGCCGAGTTATGCGATCTTAGATAAGCCACAAGCGAGGCATCAGGCTCTCCTGTCGGGGTGTTCTCTGGAACGAGCTGTCTGCCAGCTGCTGTCTCTAGCATTCCCCGTGACCTCAGTTACAGATTTCCTGTAAACAGTTGCCTGAAGGAGAACACCCACAACTCTGAGACGAAACAATAATCTTAAGCACTGGGAAAAAATTTTAAATGAACATTTCTCCCAGAGACAACCAAATCTCCAGAGACCTGGTACTCAATTTACATTTCCAAATACAACAAATAACTTGGACCTGAAACATCTGCATTCAAGTCATTTCCCTGTCCTCAGGATACTGTGAGGGATCTAGTTTCACCATTTCGTCACTAAAACCCCATTGTGGTGTGTGGATTACCCCCCACCCCCGCCCAAATAAATGGGTGCTCTACCTCAAAGGTAAATACAAGTGCTCAAAATTTAGAAGAAAGAAATGTTTAACGTCATCTACTGTTTATTTTTTTCTAATCTCACTAACAGTTTTTACCTTTTTTTTATTTTTTTTAAGGTTTAAAAAAGTGTTGTTTCAGCCAGAGTCATTTTAATACAGAAATTAACACACACAAACTGTTAACTTCAGCATCTAATAACTTGCTGTAAATATCCATTGCTTCCTTCCCTTGAAACAGCCAAAACCTAAACTAAACACTGGAATATATTCCTGACACATGAGAACGTGTGGCAGGGGAGTGAGTCATTGTTATTTACACAACTGATTATTGGCACGGGAGAAAGAGTAGGTGAGCAGATCCCCCTGTGAGTGACTCACCAGAGCTGGTCATCGTCTGGGCCTGAGCACTTCTCCTGATTCTCCTGACTGCCGCACCCGCCTGTGCAACTCTGCATCAGGGCATGCAGAGCCGCCCTTCAGTGGAAGACACATACATGGTAGCAACCTCCCCAGTCATGACATACTTGTAAGCAGTGATGGAAGAGGAAGTTTTATTCTGAAGTCGGCTTCAAGAAGACTTATACTGGCAGCAAATGATCCTGTTGGTGGTCTCTACAACTGTGTGCCTGTGTGTGCTCAGTCACGTCTGACTCATTGCAACTGTACATCCAGTTGTACTCCATACAACTGTATGGACTATGCATCTCAAGGCTCCTCTGTCCATTAAGTTTTTAAGTTAAGGATACTAGAGTGGGTTGCCGTTTCCTCCTCCAGGGATCTTCCTGACCCAGGAACCAAACTCACATCTCCTGTGTCTCCTTCAGGACAGGCAGAGTCTCTACCTCTGAGCCATCAGGGAAGCCCCTCTATAACTGGATATCTCACTTTTAAATGTGATTCTGTAACTGGGTAACATTTAGAAGTGAGGTACCATTTTCACCTAGACGGACCACCAACATAATAGTTTTAACATGTTCTAGAATTTTCTTCAGCTACCGCAAACACAGCATCTTGGCATACTGAAGATTTTAAAATGAAGGAGTTCAAGCAGACAGAAGCAGGAAGGTCACTGTGACCTTCCTCACTACTTCTCCCTGAAACGAGTCATAAAAACCTCACCAGAGAGAAGCTCTTTAATCCCCAAAGGAAAGGCACATCCTTGTCTCCAAAAACAGCAGGACTCTGAGAAGAATCTGGACAGACAGGCCTTGCTAAAGGTCTCCAGTTTTCTGTACTTACCTTATACTCTTTAACTTTATCAAATTCCTCCACAAATGCTGTTGATGAAGATAACCAATAAACAATCAATAATAAGACTAGAGAAGACTTTTATTTGAGCAGATCCCCCTGTGAGTGACTCACCAGAGCTGGTCATCGTCTGGGCCTGAGCACTTCTCCTGATTCTCCTGACTGCTGCACCCGCCTGTGCAACTCTGCATCAGGGCATGCAGAGCCGCCCTTCAGTGGAAGATGCATACATGGTAGCAACCTCCCCAGTCATGACATACTTGTAAGCAGTGATGGAAGAGGAAGTTTTATTCTGAAGTCGATTACAGATTTCCTGTAAACAGTTGCCTGAAGGAGAACACCCACAACTCTGAGACGAAACAATAATCTTAAGCACTGGGAAAAAATTTTAAATGAACATTTCTCCCAGAGACAACCAAATCTCCAGAGACCTGGTACTCAATTTACATTTCCAAATACAACAAATAACTTGGACCTGAAACATCTGCATTCAAGTCATTTCCCTGTCCTCAGGATACTGTGAGGGATCTAGTTTCACCATTTCGTCACTAAAACCCCATTGTGGTGTGTGGATTACCCCCCACCCCCGCCCAAATAAATGGGTGCTCTACCTCAAAGGTAAATACAAGTGCTCAAAATTTAGAAGAAAGAAATGTTTAACGTCATCTACTGTTTATTTTTTTCTAATCTCACTAACAGTTTTTACCTTTTTTTTATTTTTTTTAAGGTTTAAAAAAGTGTTGTTTCAGCCAGAGTCATTTTAATACAGAAATTAACACACACAAACTGTTAACTTCAGCATCTAATAACTTGCTGTAAATATCCATTGCTTCCTTCCCTTGAAACAGCCAAAACCTAAACTAAACACTGGAATATATTCCTGACACATGAGAACGTGTGGCAGGGGAGTGAGTCATTGTTATTTACACGACTGATTATTGGCACGGGAGAAAGAGTAGGTGAGCAGATCCCCCTGTGAGTGACTCACCAGAGCTGGTCATCGTCTGGGCCTGAGCACTTCTCCTGATTCTCCTGACTGCTGCACCCGCCTGTGCAACTCTGCATCAGGGCATGCAGAGCCGCCCTTCAGTGGAAGATGCATACATGGTAGCAACCTCCCCAGTCATGACATACTTGTAAGCAGTGATGGAAGAGGAAGTTTTATTCTGAAGTCGGCTTCAAGAAGACTTATACTGGCAGCAAATGATCCTGTTGGTGGTCTCTACAACTGTGTGCCTGTGTGTGCTCAGTCACGTCTGACTCATTGCAACTGTACATCCAGTTGTACTCCATACAACTGTATGGACTATGCATCTCAAGGCTCCTCTGTCCATTAAGTTTTTAAGTTAAGGATACTAGAGTGGGTTGCCATTTCCTCCTCCAGGGATCTTCGTGACCCAGGAACCAAACTCACATCTCCTGTGTCTCCTTCAGGACAGGCAGAGTCTCTACCTCTGAGCCATCAGGGAAGCCCCTCTATAACTGGGTATCTCACTTTTAAATGTGATTCTGTAACTGGGTAACATTTAGAAGTGAGGTACCATTTTCACCTAGACGGACCACCAACATAATAGTTTTAACATGTTCTAGAATTTTCTTCAGCTACCCCAAACACAGCATCTTGGCATACTGAAGATTTTAAAATGAAGGAGTTCGAGCAGACAGAAGCAGGAAGGTCACTGTGACCTTCCTCACTACTTCTCCCTGAAATGAGTCATAAAAACCTCACCAGAGAGAAGCTCTTTAATCCCCAAAGGAAAGGCACATCCTTGTCTCCAATCACGGCAGGACTCTGAGAAAAATCTGGACAGACAGGCCTTGCTAAAGGTCTCCAGTTTTCTGTACTTACCTTATACTCTTTAACTTTATCAAATTCCTCCACAAATGCTGTTGATGAAGATAACCAATAAACAATCAATAATAAGACTAGAGAAGACTTTTATTTGAGCCAATGTGAGGACTAGCCCAGAAGCCCACTTTCCAGGTCACTCTGAGAAACTTCTCCAGAGAAACAGGGTTTTCAGCAGTTTTATATCTTGTCAGACTAAAGAACAATAAACAAGTCACAGTTGCATTTCTTCAAGGTTTCAAAAAAAAAAAAAAAAAGGAACAGTCCTGCATGTACACAGTGAGTCATTTGACACCTGGTAAGAGAGTCTTATTGTCAAAGGAGTTACCAGTATCAGTGTCCAAGAAGAGAAACATTTAATCTTTATTTTTAACATGAACATTCTTACTTTTGGTTGCATGTATTTTTCCCTAATAATTAAAGCAGATGTACAACGGATGTTCGATAGTCCACAAACAGGCTATTCTAGTCAGAGTAAAATTCAGGTTAATCCAAGTATAAGCCAGAATGACTTTCCCCGTACCTCAATATGTGAACATTTCTTTTATCACTTTCCACTCTTTATCAAACCTAGCATGAACATTCATGCCTGGTTCTGTGGGTCATTTGCTATGAAGTCTTCTGTGTCACATAAAACATATCATTTCTGTGCTTTTCTCCTGTTAATCTGTCTTTGTCAGTTTACTTTTCAGACCCAGCCAGAGACTCTAGAGGATCAAGGAAATTTTTTTCCTTCCCTACACCCGACTATGGCCAAGATGTTAGTCTCAACTTCTCCTTTTCTTTTATTCTTTTCAAACTACTATCTTGTGAGACTTAATAATTCCCTCTATCCACTATCATGTCATCTCTCAGTGACCTAGGATGAATTTTCCAAATTGAGAAAGGTTTTTTTTTTTTTTTTTTTCTTTTTTTCTCATCTGTTTTGTGTCTTTTCCCATTCCAGTAATTAATCAATATTTTCCAAAATCCAGTGGAAAGTAGTGGGGGCGGGGGCAGGGAGGAACTGATGAAGTCAGTTCTGTTTCTTATTAGCAACTCTCATAAAGAACAATGGAAACCAATGGCCAAAATGAGATTTTTCTCTGCATCGCCTTCAGCACATTAGCATGGAGAATCAAAGCTATCTCTGCACTGATGAGTGAGCCAGTAGTTTAAAATTGTCCTGAGGCAGTTTTCAATGTTCTGGTTTCTTTCTTTGCAAGTAATTCTCTTCTCTATAGATACAGTTAGTATTTATCTCACATTTACCCCTCTTCTGGGAGAGTAGATCTTCATACTTGGGTAGCAAAGACTTAGTATTTCTTTTAAGCTTTAATCAAGACCTCAAAAGCGTGTCATCTACGTATTATATTAGTTTGGACTTTTTCATAGTAAGTAATAAAAGTCAACTTGAACTAGATAAAGTGCAAAGGTTGATTTATTGGAAAGATAATGAAATATCTCTCAAAACGAAAATCGCTAAAACAGGATGGCTACAGAGTCAATGGGAACTAAAAATGAAGATTCTCCTGTAGCATCACTCTTGTTTTTGCTTTTTCTGGATATTGACCTTGTTGTTTCAGGCTTTCTCCCTGGAGAAAGAACATTGTTACAGTGACTTTGGGATCACACCCTTAGAGAGGAAAGGGAACTTTCCCTAAATTACATATTTAGAAAATCTTGGGAGGGACAAGTTTCTGCTTCAGGCTGTGTTAACTTCTCATTTTCAACCTTGTTATTAATCAAATGTTATTGGGGCAATTTCTTTTTATCTTTATTAGTTGCCTTCTGAAACATTACTTTCTTTTTAAACCATGAAGTGATTTTTGTTTTTCTTTTTTCCCCACTTTCATTGAGGTATAGCTGATATGCAGCATGGTATAAGCTTAAGAGGTACAGCATAATGATTTGACTTACATGCATCATAGAACACTTACCCAGTAAGTTTAGAACATCCATCAACTCATGTAGATGGAAAATAAAGCAATGAGAAAAAAAAATTTTTTTCTTGTGATGAGGACTTAGGATTTAATGTTCTTAACAATTTCATATATAGCATAAAGCAGTGTTCATTATATTTATCATGTTTAATATTACATCCTGAGGGTTTATTTATTTTATAACTGAAATTTTAATCATTTCACTGCCTTCCTCCAGTTACCCCTTGGTCTCTGTCCTTCTCTGGCCTGTCTACTGTGGCTAGGACTTCTAATATTGTGTTGAATAAGAGTAGTAAGAGTGGGTATCCTTGCCTGTTGCTGACCTTACAGGAAATGTCTTCAGCTCTTTACTGTTGAGTATGATATTAGCTGTGGGCTTGTCATATTCAGCCTTCATTATATTGAATTATGTTCCCTCTGTATCCACTTTTGTGCATGCATGCATGCTCAATCATGTCTAACTCTTTGCGACACCACAGACCGTAACCTGCCAGGCTCCCTTGTCTGTGGGATTTCTATTTCACTGCCTTCCTCCAGTTACCCCTTGGTCTCTGTCCTTCTCTGGCCTGTCTACTGTGGCTGCTGCTGCTGCTGCTGCTAAGTCGCTTCAGTCGTGTCCGACTCTGTGCGACCCCATAGACGGCAGCCCATCAGGCTCCCCCGTCCGTCCCTGGGATTCTCCAGGCAAGAACACTGGAGTGGGCTACCATTTCCTTCTCCAGAGGCTCTTCCCAGCCAGGAACCAAACCTGTGTCTCCGACATCTCCTGCATTTGTCAGTGAATTATTTACCACTGAGCCATCTGGCAATCCATAACCACTTTGTTGAGAGTTTTTGTCACAAAAGGACATTGAATGGTGTCAGAAGCTTCTTCTGCATCTATGGAGATGATCATGCAGTCTTTATTCTTCAGTTTGTTAGTATGGTATATTAAATTGATTTAATGGGTTTTGGCATGCTGCATGCTACAGTCTATAGGGTCAGAAAGAGTCGGACATGACTGAGTGACTGAACTGAACTGAATGGGTATTGAACCACCCTTGTATCCTTGGAGTAAATGCCATGTGATCATGGTATATGATCCTGTTAAATTATTGTTGAATTCAGTTTACTAATGCTTTTGTTGAGGATTTTTACATCTATGTTCATCAGTGATATTGGCCTATAATTTTTCTCTTTGTGATATCTTTGTCTAGTTTTGTTATCAGGGTGATATTGGCCTTGTAGAATGAATTCAGAAGTACTCCTTCTATTAATGCAGTTTTTTTTTTGGTACAGTTTAAGAAGGATAAGTGTTAACTCCTTAAATGTTGGAGAAGGCAATGGCAACCCACTCCAGTACTCTTGCCTGGAAACTCCCATGGACGGAGCAGCCTGGTAGGCTACGGTACATGGGATCGCTAAGGGTCAGATACAACTGAGTGACTTCACTTTCACTTTTCACTTTCATGCATTGGAGAAGGAAATGGCAACCCACTCCAGTGTTCTTGCCTGGAGAATCCTAGGGACGGGGGAGCCCAATGGGCTGCCATCTATAGGGTCGCACGGAGTCTGACATGACTGAAGCGACTTAGCAGCAGCAGCAGCAGCAGCTTCTTAAATGTATGGTAGAATTTAAATGTGATGCCATCTAGCCCTGGCCTTTGGTTTTTTGGGAACTGTTTTATTAATGATTAAATTTCATCACTAGTAATAGGTCTATTCATGTTTTCCATTTCTTCCCGGCTCAGTCTTGGGACATTTTACATTTCTAGGAATTTGTTTATTTCTTCTAGGTTGTCCATTATTGGTGTATAATTGTTCATAGGCATCTCTTATAATCCTTTGTGTTTCTGTGATGTCAGGTGTAAACTTCTTCTTTTTCATTTCTGACATTGATTTGGAGCCTCTCATTTTTCCTTGATGTGTCTGGCTAAGGGTTTATCAATTTTATCTATATTTTAAATGAACCAGCTCCTAATTTCATTCATCTTTTCTAGCATTTTTTAAATCTCTATTTTATTATTTTATTTATTTTTGTTCTAATCATTAAGGTTTCTTTTCATCTACTGACTTTGGATTTTATCCTTTTGTTGTTGTTGTTATTGTTCTAGTTTCTTTAAAAGTAAATTTAGGTTTTTTATTTGAGGCTTTCCTTATTTCTTGAAATAGGCTCAGATCTCTATACATTTCCCTCTTAGAACTGCTTTTGGAGCATCCCATAGATTTTGAATTGTTTGTTTTCATTTTCATTTGTTTCCAGGTATTTCTTGATTCCTTAAGTGATCCATTTGTTGTTTAGTACCATATTGTTTAGCCTCCATATGTTGAGTTTTTGCTTTTATTTTTTTCTTCTTGTGGTAAGAAAAGATGCTTGATAGAATTCTAATTTCTTAGACAGTTACTGAGACTTGTTTTGTGGCCTACCATGTGAACTATCCTGGAGAATGTTTTATATACACTTTCTGAAAAGAACCTGTATTCTGCTGCTTTTAAATGGAATGTTACATATATATGTGTGTGTGTGTGTTTATATATTTACCTATACACACATACATAATATATGTATATATATGTATATGAATGTCCATTTGCTCTAAAATGTCACTTAAGCCCAGTGTTTCCTTACTGATTTTCTGTCGTTCTGCCTGGATGATTTATCCATTGATATAGGCTGCTAAAGTTCCTTACTTTTACTGTGTTATTGCTTTTGATCTCAATTTATTAGTTTTATTCTCTTTTCTATCACAAATTACATAGTGACAATTTTAACTGTGGTGATAATTTTGATAATATATTAGATCTAATTTTAATGGAGTGCTTATTATGTGCCAAACTTTATGATAAGTGACATGTATGTAACTACTTTTAATTCTCAAACAGCTATGTGATAGGCCTACAGTTCAGTTAAGTTCAGTTCAGTCACTTAGTCGTGTCCGACTCTTTGCGACCCCATGTATCGCAGCACGCCAGGCCTCCCTGTCTATCACCAACCCCCGGAGTTTACTCAAACTCATGTCCATCGAATCAGTGATGCCATCCAGCCATCTCATCTTCTGTTGTCCCCTTTTCCTCTTGCCCCCAATCCCTCCTAGCATCAGGGTCTTTTCCAATGAGTCAACTCTTCGCATGAGTTAGCCAAAGTATTGGAGTTTCAGCTTCAGCATAAGTCCTTCCAATGAACACCTAGGACTGATCTCGTTTAGGATAGACTGGTTGGATCTCCTTGCAGTCCAAGGGACTCTCAAGAGTCTTCTCCAACACCACAGTTCTAAAGCATCAATTCTTCGGTGCTCAGCTTTCTTCACAGTACAACTCTCACATCCATATGTGACTACTGGAAAAACCATAGCCTTGACTAGACGGACCTTTGTTGGCAAAGTGATGTCTCTGCTTTTGAATATGCTATCTAGGTTGGTCATAACTTTCCTTCCAAGGAGTAAGCGTCTTTTAATTTCATGGCTGCAATCACCATCTGCAGTGATTTTGGAGCTCCAAAAAATAGTCTGACACTGTTTCCACTGTTTCCCCATCTATTTCCCATGAAGTGATGGGACCAGATGCCATGATCTTCGTTTTCTGAATGTTGAGCTTTAAGCCAACTTTTTCGCTCTCCTCTTTCACTTTCATCA
>SJYT01028254.1:272130-397979 GCA_006410635.1 Cephalophus harveyi
TTCCACTGTTTCCCCATCTATTTCCCATGAAGTGATGGGACCAGATGCCATGATCTTCGTTTTCTGAATGTTGAGCTTTAAGCCAACTTTTTCGCTCTCCTCTTTCACTTATCTGTGGAATCTAAAGAAAGAAGGAAAAAAATAAGCTTATAGATACAGAGAACTGATTGGTGATTGCCAGAGAGGGGGGAAGGGAGTGGGCAAAATGGGTGAGGAGAGTCGAAAGTACAAGCTTCCAGTTATAAAGTAGGTAAGTCATGGGGATATGATGTACAGCATGGTAACTATAATTAACAATACTGCATTGCATTCTTTTTATGCATTTTTATTTATTTACCTTTTTAAAATGTATTTTCGCTGCATTGGGTCTTTGTTGTGGTGTGTGGGTCTCTTCTGTCGTGGAGCACAGGTTGTAGAGTGTGCAAGCTCAGTAGTTGCAACGTGCGGGCTTAGTTGCCCCATGGCATGTGGGATCTTACATTCTTCGACCAGAGACCAAACCTGCATCCCCTGCATTGGAAGATGGATTCTTTTTTTTTGCAGGGGGGAGATGGATTCTTAACCACTGGACCACCAGGGAAGTCTCCTGATTTGAACTTTTAGAAAGCAATTATCTCATACCATTTTCGGGAAGATGACTTAAGCTTCTGTTATGATGATTGTCAGAAGCATTTGCAAAAAATAATCTAACTTAAGTTTCACTTGCATTCATGAAATAAGTTAAATTTATTTTTTTGCTTGCATGTTTAAATGGTTTCTCCTACTCAGAGAATTCTTAAGTCCAGTCTCCATTTAATTTTTAACATTTCTTTAAACCATTGTTTGCAATATGCCGTCCAATCTAAGTTTAAATAATATGATGACAATGAGACGCATGGGGAAGTCTCTTGAGGGGGCTTCTGGTAGTTTTTCATTCCTAAGAAAGAGATACGAGAAAGAAATGGTGTTTCTGTTTTTCCTGCGAGTACTGTCATGTCTGGATACACCAAAGCAAACTTGAAACCAACCAGAAGATGGTTAACACATGGAGATGAGCAAGTTCAAGAGAATCACAGGGAAGCAGAGCAGAACCAAGAGCACACTGCGCCTGCAGCCCAACTGAACACTGCCCCTGACACTGTTATAACGGATGACAGATGTTCTTACTACCCAAGCCACAAGGCATCATGGATTTTGATTCCTTGCTGCCAAAACCCTGATACTCACCCCTACTAAAATTTAAGGTCCATAGGGTAACAACTTTGCCCATTTTGTTCCTGGCTATATCCCCAGCCCCTAAAATACCACCTGGTACATGATAGATGCTCAATAAATCATTGTTAAGGAATTAATGGACAAATTCATTAAGTGGAAATAATGATATCCATTTGAGATAATTGGTGTGAAAATCCTTTGAGAAATGGAAACCACCAGGCATAACAACCCATTATTAACTCTCACGGTTATCAGAGAAGAGCGGCAGCCACGATTCCAGGCAGAGGGGTTGGCCCGAAGCTTTCTGGTAGTGCTCGGCCTCCACCGTTATTGCTCAGCATCTGCACAGCCCAGTGGTCCTCCTTCCCCACCTTCACAATTTTTCCTGAGCCAAAGATCATTTATACCATTAGGTACTAGTTCATTAAGTCTCCTTTATTATTATTATTATTATTATTTTTTACTTTTGGTGGCTCTAGGCCTTCATTGCTGCGAGGCTTTCTCTAGTTGCAGCGAGAGGGGCTACTCTTCACTGCAGTGTGCAGGCTTCTCGTTGGGCTGGTTTCTCTTGTTGCGGAGCACTGGGTCTAGATGCATGGGCTTCAACAGTTTGAGGTACACGGGCTTAGTTGCTCTACAGAATCTTCCTGGACCAGGAATTGAACCCACGTCTCCTGCATTGGCAGGCAGATTCCTATCCACTGTAGCACAAGGGAAGTCCGCATTAAGTTCACTTTACATTAGTATGCTCTCTAAACTCAGTTTCCTCCTAAACAGTAATATGCATGAAACCACAGTTTTCGCATGCTGGTGGCATTTTTTCTAAACTGGGTTAAAATAATTCTCTACCTGTCAAACCTTAAAATATGCATTCAGGAATCATCTAAAGTGGAGATTGACAACCTTTTTCTGGAAAGGGCAGATAATGTATATTTTTAGTACCATGGCAGATAATGTATATTTTCAGTACCATGGACAATGTCTTCACAACTATTCAATTCTATTGCTGTCGTGTGAAAGTGTGCATGCATGCTAAGTCACTTCAGTCAAGTCCAACTCTGTGACCCTATGAACTGGCAACCCCAGGTCTAAACCCATCTTCAATACCACCAAGATGGCAGGTCAGATTTGGATAGCAAGAATAGAGTTGGCCAAAAGGTCAGTTCAGGAATCAGGGAATTTGATTTCAAGCCTCTGCTATTTACTAGCTGTGTGATCACAGGCAGATACATATTTTCTAAGACTAAGTGGATCCATCTATGAAATGAAGATGCTGTGACCTCATCAGATAGTTGCCAGAACTGGACACAATCATTAATACAAAGAAGCTCTCTGGAAGCCATAAATAAGATGTATATGTGAGGGGACTTCCATGGTGGTCCAGTGGTTAAAACTTTGAACTTCCGCTGCAGGAGGCCCGAGTTCTATCTCTGGTCAGTGAGCTAAGATCCCACATGCCACGAGGTGTGGCAAAGAAAAGTTATGTGTGAGTAATTGCTCAGGAGATGAAGTCCCCTGAAATTAAGCAGATATCGCCCCTTCTACTTTACTCTTTGCTCCCACAGGCCTCCTTCTTCACCAGGCCATCTCCACTCTTCTCATCCATCCTGGTACCTATTCACATGAGGAAACACACATGTGTGTTCTTTGCCCCACTTCTCTGACTTCCCAATGGACCACACAGCAGGACGCATCACAGGCCCAGCTCCATGTTCCCCCAACCACGTCAGTACTTGGCCTGGAGCCTTCCCAACCAACACCTGCTTCATCTTTTTCTTAAGTTCTCTTCCTACCTTCTTCTACTTGAACTTCAGATACACTGTGGAGGAAAGTTAAATGGAAACAGTGGAAACATTTCCAAGTTCATGGGTTTGAAAAAGAATGCCCTCTTAAAGCTGGATGAGAAATCACTGCCCAGGCTTCTGAATGTCAGAATCTCTGGATGTGCTCTGAGAAGCAGGAGGCCGCATGTGTCCGGATGCTCCAACACATTTCACTTCTGTTCTGTTTCCTCCTTATTTAAGGGAAAGGCCATCTACAATTTTTCCCAAGCAGCCTTGAGGGAAACTTAAGCCTATACATGGGAAATCGTTAGAGATTATTTTCTTATATTTTTAATCCCCCCTTACTTTCAGGCAACCTTGTTATATGAATTGTCTGAATAAAAAGGACTAATTGGTCCTCCTGCACTTTCCTTTTCTGCTAAGTCTCCTTAAGCATATACCTACAGTCTGCCCGCAGAAGCTGGCAGGAATGGACCTGTGGACACAGCAAGAGAAGGAGAGGGTGGAATGAGTTAAGAAAGTGGTACTGACATATATATATACACCATTGCGTGGAAAACAGTTACTGGGAAGCTGCTGTGTAATATAGGAAGCCCGGCCTGGCACTCTGTGATGACCTGAGGGGTGGGATGGAGATCAAGGGGGAGGGAGGCACAAGAGGGAAGGTATATATATATAATTATGACTGATTCGCATTGTTGTATGGTAGAAACCAACACAACACTTTAAAGCAATTTTCCACCAATTCAATCAAAAAAAATTTTTAAAGAAGCATATGCTATGTATGGCTGATTCATGTTGACGTTGGGCAGAAACCAACACAATCAGTTCAGTTCAGTTCAGTCGCTCAGTCATGTCCGACTCTTTGCGACCCCATGAATCGCAGCACGCCAGCCTCCCTGTTCATCACCATCTCTCGGAGATCACTCAGACTCACATCCATCGAGTCAGTGATGCCATCCAGCCATCTCTCCTCCCAGCATCAGAGTCTTTTCCAATGAGTCAACTCTTCGCATGAGGTGGCCAAAGTACTGGAGTTTCAGCTTTAGCATCATTCCTTCCAAAGAAATCCCAGAGTTGATCTCCTTCAGAATGGACTGGTTGGATCTCCTTGCAGTCCAAGGGACTCTCAAGAGTCTTCTCCAACACCACAGTTCAAAAGCATCAATTCTTCGGCGCTCAGCCTTCTTCACAGTCCAACTCTCACATCCATACATGACCACAGGAAAAACCATAGCCTTGACTAAACGGACCTTAGTCGGCAAAGTAATGTCTCTGCTTTTGAAAATGCTATCTAGGTTGGACATAACTTTTCTTCCAAGGAGTAAGCGTCTTCTAATTTCATGGCTGCAGTTACCATCAGCAGTGATTTTGGAGCCTAAAAAAATACTGTAAAGAAATTATTCTTTGGCTAAAAATAAATAATTTTTTTAAAAAGAAGCATATGGGAAAATCTTAAGTCCAGTAGTGATGTACTGAAAGACACCACCCTTATGTCAACTGTGTCCCCTGTGTGGATGCCAGGGGGAAAAGCCCCTCAAGTCTGCAGCCAGGAAATAGATGCTTTGCTTCTTATGAGCAATTGGTACTTTTCCTATGCCATATGTAAGTCTTGTCTTTTGCTTTGGCTGCAGGGAAACTCAGCATCTACCTCTAATAACCTTCTACACACAGACTTTTCTTCCAACTTCACCTCACTCTTCTAACCTTATTTTCTATCATTTTTGATTTCTTTGTTTTCAGCTTACTGTCATGTTATTCCTTTTGTAAGTCGCTTTAAAACCTATTTAAGTGAATTGGTTATGGACATAAAAAATAAAAACACTTTGAGCCTGGTGTGCATTACTGACCAGAGTTCATCTTGGCACCTGGAAAAATTAGCGTGAATACATCTGAGCCCAAAGGCCAATGTCTTTGAAAGCAAAATCTCCTCCCTAAGATTTTGGATAATTCTCACTTACATTTTGTTGAGTGTGTAACCTGCTCCCTCTGGGTCCAGGGGTGCCATGCCTCAACCCGAAACATAAAGTGCTGCTCCTTGGTTCCTAAAAAAACAGAGATGATTTTTAAACGTAGAATTGTCACGTCTTATGAATAAGAATCTGCCTGTCAATGCAGGGGACATGGATTCAATCCCTGGCCCAGGAGGATCCCACACACCACGAAGCAACTAAGCCTGTGTGCCACGACTACTGAGTTCACATGCCAAGAGCCCGTGCTCCCCAAAGAGAGAAGCCATCACAGTGGGAAGCCCGCACACCACAGTGAAGAGTAGCCCCTACTCACGGCAACTAGAGAAAGCCCTTGTGTAGCCATGAAGACCCAGTGCGGCCAAAAATAAATTAATAAATTTAAAAAAACAACAAGATCACCCCCAGTGAACTATCCCAGGAGGGGACCCAGAAATTCCTAAGAAGTTCTCTGGAAAAGCAGGTGCCCAATCACATCCATGAACTCCTGCTCCAGCCCTCCCGTCCTGCAGCTGCCTCAGGCCCAGTGGTTCCTACATCTGCCCTGGGTGACTTCCAGAAGTCCTGGGAGGAAGAGGAAGTACTTGCCCTTGAAACCTCCACATGGCCTTGTTCTGCAGGTCAGTGAGAGGACAAAGTTCCATCCCTCCTTCTGAGGAATTACAACAAACCTTGCTGACACATACAAGCAATAACTTCCTGGCAGCCATGGCAATCCTCAGGGGAAACCCAACTCAAGAAAGCACAGTCCAGCAGCCCTTAAGATCCCATGCCATCCCTCTTCTTCATATGCATAAGAATGTGTGATTTCCAGTGTTTCTATTTTTGGGGTTTAAAACTTCCACCTCCTTCATCTTTCACAACCCTGGGAGGTCACCACGATCATCCAGGTTTTATAAAAGGACTGCAAACACTTATAAAGGGATATAGTTTCTCCAGATCCCACACTGAGTTGTGGCAGAGCTGGTGTCCCCTGCACATCATATGACCCTCTTCACTGCTAAGCCTCTCCTCTCCCCTGCTCCCCTCTCTGTGGGATAGATGGAGCTGACAGAGGTTTAAGACCACCTTTGCTTTCCTCTCAGACTGACAAATCCAGAGATGATTTTAGCTAAGCACGTGGTCATCTGTCTTGTGACCAAGATGGAGAAAGTCAGGGCTGGGTGAAAGAGCATTTCAGTGGGCTCTGTCCCATCTTGTTTTAAGTTTGGAAGGAATAAAATGAAATCCAAGGAGAAGTCCTTCTATATTTTATCTCTATATATACAACCGTATATAGACAGAATATATAGAGAATGAAATAAGCAAAAATAAATATATCTTATAAACAGAAATTTATCATGATGCAACTGCAACCAAAGAGCATTGAGGATTGCCAGAAACTACCAGAAGCTACGAGAGGCAAGGAAGGATTCCTTCCCTAGAGTCTTCAGGGAACAGGTTCCTATTGACGCCTTGATTTTGGACTTCTGGCCTTCAGAACTGTAAGAGAAAAAATTTCTGCTGCTGTGTGACATCCAGTGTGCAGTAATTTTTGCAGCATCTCTAGAAAACTAATGCACCTACCTTATAAGCAATGGTGTGGATTAAATGAAATGATGCTTGTCAAACACTTGGCATAATGCCTGGGCACAGTAACGTTGGTCATCCTTATTTACATTATTTACCTCTGTGCTTCCCTTTTCTAACCTCGTATTTATTTTGTTTACCATCTATCTTCTCGAACAGACTGTCCCATGAGGATAAGGACTGTGTCTACTTTCATTAATACATTCAGCAAACATATATTGAGCCCCTATCATGTGCTCTGTACAGTGAGTTGCGGATACAATGATGAACAAAATTGGCTCCATCCCCACCTCCCTGCAAGACATTTACAGAGGGATGGGAAGGCAGACAATTACAAACAATTTTTAAAAATATGGGAATTCTTCCATATTTTCCATTTTTCCCATTCTTCCATATGGGAATTCTTCCACTGCAGGGGGCACAGGTTCAATTCCTGGTCAGGGAACTAAGATCCTGCATGCCATGTGGCCTAAATAAATTAATCATCAAGAACAAGTTTTAAATATTAAGTGCAAGGAAGGGAATGGAGATTCTTCGTCACTAAAACTGGTCAAGCATCTCCTACCAAACCACCCTCTCTTTCTTTATTTTTTAAAATTTTATTTATTTACTTATGTTTGGCTGTGCTGGGTCTTCATTGTGGTGTTCTGGCTCCACAGCACGCAGGCTCAGTAGTTGCACCTCATGGGCTTGGTTGCCCCATAGCATGTGGGATCTTAGTTCCCTGACCAGAGATCAAAGCTGTATCTCCTGATTGGATGATGGGTTCTTAACCACTAGACCACCATGGAAGTCCTCCAGACCACCCTCCCTTACATAACAACTCTAAACATCGGATCAATCTGAAAAACAACTCTCTAAAGGCCCTGGAGAGAAAACCACAGTGGGGAGATACTTGAGGGAAGTTAAAACTTGAAATAAGGGGTCAGCGCTTGATGCTTCCCATTTTTATGGCTTTTAATATGAGGGAAGGCCATGCTCTAGCTTGTTTGAAGAACCCAAAGACAGAGTTTAGGGAAGCCATAGTGGTTGAAAGTGAGGGAAGAAACCTCTCAAAGCAAAAGGATCCTCAAATTCTGTGTATAAACTATCTAAATCTCTAGCCAACTCCTCAACTGTGCATGAACAACACAGACTCTTAACAGCTCAAAGTGAAAGTCACTCAGTTGTGTCTGACTCTGTGACCCCATGGAATATACAGTCCATGGAATTCTCCAGGCCAGAGTACTGGAGTGGGTAGCCAGTCTCTTCTCCAGGGGATCTTCCCAACCCAGGGATCAAACCCAGGTCTCCTGCATTGCAGGTGGATTCTTTACCAGTTGAGCCACAAAGGAAGCCCAAGAATACTGGAGTGGGTAACCTATCCCTTCTCCAGAGGATCTTCCCGACCCAGGAATTGAACCAGGGTCTACTGCATTACAGGTGGATTCTTTACCAACTGAGCTATCAGGGAAACCCCTAAATAGCCCGATTATGACCAAAATAACTGAACTGAGATTTTCTTTGCTCTTTAACAAAGAGGAGGCCAAGTTTTCAGTTAAATCATTCAAAGTGACTGCCTTCTTAAAAAAAAAAATTAATACTCTTCAGAGGAACCTAACAGAATCAATTGCTTTCACACCTCTCATAATGTCTAGGATACATGCTAAAACATTCAACGTGTGAAAAACAGAAAAACACAACCTACGCTCAAAAACAAAGACAATCCAAAGGTATCAGCACCCACAGGATCCAACCGTTGGAATTAGCAGACAAGGATTTTAAAGTTTTTGTTGTAACTATGTTCCAAGACATAAGGAAAAACTGCTGAAGATGCATGAACAAATAGGACACCTCAGCAGAAATATAGAAACTTAAAAAAAAAAAAAAAAAAGGAAATTCGAGACCTGAAAACAACAATATCTGAAATTAAAAAAAAATAAACTGAATGGCCCTAACAGCAAATTAAATATGGTAGAAAAAATAAAAGAGTAAGCAAATTCAATAGGAAGCATCCAATCTGAAGAATGAGGGTAGAGGGGGGTGATTGAAAAAATAGTGAACTGAACCTCAGGAACTTATACAACATCAAAAGACTCAACTTACATGTAACCGTAGTCCCAGAAAGAGGGAAAAAAAAGAATAAGCCAGAAAAAAAAAACACTTTTTAAAGAAATGCCCCAATTTTGCAAATCCCCTGGCAGTTCAACAATTAGGACTCTATGCTTCCACTTCAGGGGACACAGGTTCAGTCCCTGAGCTGGGAATTAAGATCCTGGCAGCTACAAGGCACAGTCAAAAAAGAAGAAAAGGCCAAATTTTTCTCAAATTTGGTGCAAGATATAACATTGCAGTTTCAAGAAGCTCAATTAAACCTAAGCAAAATAGGGACACTGTTGCTTCTAAAATTAATTCCCACAGACATTTCACACTTGTGCACAAATAAATTTGCACAATGATATTATTTACAACACCATTTGTCATAGCAAAAATGGAACCAATTCAGATGTCTATCAAAATGAGGCTGGTTAAACAGATTCTAGAATTTTGATATAACAGAATATTCTACAGTTATTAAAATGGAAGAGCCAGATTAGTATGTGCTGATATGAAACCATCTTCTACGCTTTATCGTTCAGTGCAAAAAACAAGGTGTAGAGAATTTGTGTTATTGTGTATGCTTCTGTGGTCACAAAGGGCTTCTGGAAGGGTAAGAAAAACCCTTCCCTAGAGAAAGGAGATGGAAGACTGGGAACAGGAAAGGAAGAGTTATTTTCAACCTTTTGTACCACTTTTTATCATGTGCAGATACTGCCTATGAAGATAGTTTTTAATCACGTTAGCTAGGGCTTTAGCCCCATCCTAGAAGAAACAGGTGAATGCAAGTGAGCCTGGATAAGGGACCAAAGACAGACACAACGTCCTTGCTGCAGATTGAGGTCTGTGTAGGCCAGGAATGATCCCAAATAGAGGACAAGTTGTCCCATTGTTGGGGGGAAGGAAAAAATGCCAAGACCAGGCCACCCATGGGTATTCATGGATTATAATGAGCTCCCAGTCCTGGGGATAAGAGGAACTTGTGTGGAGAGCAGTGGGCAGATCAATTCCAGGATGAGATGGCAAAGGAAACAAATCCAGGTGCCCGGAAAGGGGGGAGGAAAAAGCGCTTTAAAAATGTCTCGAAGGCATGTGTTCAGCCCGCAGCTTTTGAGGAGCTTTAACTCTTGAGTTCAGAAACGTGAACTTCCAATTTCCTGGCTCTGCCCCAAGTTTCAAGTCAAAGGAGAAGTGAAAACTATGATTAGAAGATTTCCTCTATTGCTGGTTCCACATTTCCAGCAAGACAAGATATCTCAGAGGATGGTCCTCAAGGCAGATGACCTCACTGCCCAGACTCAACAGGTTTGGGCACTCTGCACATTCCCAAATGTTGTCTTATTTGATCCCCTTTCCCCTGAAAGGTTTGTAGGACTGTGCCTGTGTGGGCGATGGGACACAGGCTCACAAAGAAACATTCATACAGGACCCTGACTCAACTTTCAGCATCGCCATGACTTTGCCATCCTTACACCTTATAGCAGTTGGGACATTGTTATGGATTGAACAATATCCCCCGCAAATGCATATATTGAAGTCCTAGCCCCCAGGACCTCAGAATGTGACCTTATTTGGAAATAGGGTTATTTCAGAGGTAATTAGTTAAGATGTGTCATTAGAGTGGACCTCTTATGCAATATGTTGGTGTCCTTATTTTTTTAAAAAAAAAGGATATTCGGAAACAGACATACACACAAGGAGAATGCCATGTGAAGATGAAGGCAGAATTTGGGGTGATGTGTTTGCAAAGCCGAGAAGTGCCAACGTTTGTCTGCAAACCACTGAAAGAGGGGGAAATGGCTGGCTATACCTGATTACCCCTCCCAGCCCTGGCAGTTAATGCCGCCAACACCTCAATCTCAGATGTCTGATCTCCACAACTCTGAGAAAATAAATCTCTGTTTAAGCTATTAGCTTTTGGTACCCTGCTATGCCAGCCCTAGCAAATTAGTACAGGCAGCAGGTTCTGTCCCCTAAATCACTCTGGAGTCCAACCCCGTTGTACATCCTTCACGCAGATCTTCTCCATCCTTGAAGGGCTGCTGGACCTCCATCCAGAAGCCAAACATGACCTGCCCACTCTCAGCTATGCCTTCCCCACTCCATCCTGTGGAAGAGGAGAAAGGATTCTTGACTGGTCCATTAAAGTCCAAGCATAGTGAAACTAGCAGAGACTGACATCTCCTTCCCTAATTGGTTATCTGCTGAGTCCAGGGCTTGCTGAGGGACCCTATTTAGTGACCTAGAACATTGGTGAGAGAGGCAAAGATGCTCTGGGCAGACACCTCTCTGAGATGATCCCATCTTCCAAAGGGATGCAAAACTTTTGCAACACTGGCCACAAGTATAGGGTTGAGAGCACGAATTTGGGGGCTGCAGGTAGAGAATGAGTCTCTCACAGACTGGTTCTTGCCTAGACAGCTCTTTGGAATTGAGTTCCACATGGATTGAGCTTACGGAGCCTCTGTTCCTCCACTGGAGCTGACAGATAATGAGCTTGGTCAGTGGTGGTGACCCTCAGGAAGGGTCACCTTCATCACCACTGAGAGAAGCAAAGAGGAGCCCCAACTCCTCCAGTTAGCCTCCCCTCCCTCTTCCTTACAGGAACAGAGCAGGGAAGGGGGAGGGGTATGTGAAAGAGAAGACCACCCCTCCACGTAGACAGATGCACACATATGCAGGCACACGCTTGTGTACAAACATGTATACACACAGACATATACATACTTGCTTGCTCCAAGCCATGAGAGCCACGGAAGCCTGCACAGAAGTAGAGGGAAAACATTAAGTAGAAGATGAGGTTGAGATTTTACAAGGACAGGACCACATCTCTTTTTTTTTTTTTAAGATTTTTTTTGATGTGGACCACTTTTAAAGTCTTAATGAATTTGTTACAGTATTGCTTCTGTTTTATGTTTTGTTTCTGTTTTATGCCTCACAGTTTTGGCTGTGAGGCGTGTGGGATCTTAGATCCCCCTCCAGGGATCGAACCCACACTCCCTGCACTGGAAGGTAAGTCTCAACCACTGGACTGCCAGCAAAGTCCCAGACCAAGTCTTATTAAACCAAACATGATTTAAAAGTGATGGAATCGGGACTGAGATGTCACAAAATCAGCTGCCTCTCCAGGGAAAATAGAGGAATTTAACAAAGCATGCATTCGTACATGCTAAGATGCTTCCATCATGTCTGACTCTTTTTGACCCTATGGATGATAGTCTGCCTGGCTTCTCTATCCATGGGATTCTACAGGCAAGAATACTGGAATGGGTTGCCATATCCTCCTCCAGGGGATCTTTCTGACCCAGGGATTGAACCTGCAACTCTAATGTCTCCTGCATTGGCAGGCAGTATATACATATTTTTTTTACCACTTGTGCCATCTGGGAAGCCCTTAACACAGCACAGGGATTATCAATTACTGGAAAATAAAACTATTCCATGTTCATACAAGGACTGGATAACATGGCCCTTTCAGAGGAGATTCCCCACCAATGCTCATGCCTCCTCGTCTGGCACTCTCTCCTCCATTCAGCAGGAAGCAGATCAGTGGTTCTCTGAAATCAGAGAAGGTGGGACAGGATTGAGAAGAGCCAAGAGAACTTCTTGGAGTGATGGAAATTTTTTATCTAGATTACAACGTGGGCAAGAAAAATCCAAAAGTGTCTGGTGTCTAGATTTGTGGAAGCCATTTGTTGTTTTCATGACCTGACTTGAGATGGTCTTGCATGATGCAAGTGGAGAACAGTGGATTCCAGCAGAGCCAGAGTGTGGTCTTAGCAAGCTGGGCTGGTAGAAGGACCAGTTGGAAAGACGGATTGCAGCCAAGTTGTGGGGGCCTTCGCTGCCAGGCTGGGTGTTTAGATTTCAGTCTGTAGATAATGGGAAATGAATGGAGGGTATTCAGCTAGAGAGAGAGGTGTGGGGAGGCTGGCTCCACTGGCAGCCCTGGGCAGCAGCTATTGGAAGAGGAAGCAGCTGGAGTTTGTGCTACTACTTCTGCTCTCAGACCAGAAAGAAACCTCAAAAAGTTTCACAAGTAACCTTTGCCCCGCATCTCAAGCTGCTGAAACTTGGGCTGCCCCAAAGCCTTGAACTTTCTCAGCCCCTCCTAGCTGGCTCAGTTCCTCATCCGGCCCCTGGCTTTATAAGCACCTAAGATTCTGCTATCACCTTCACTAAGGACGACTCCTACAAAGAGACTCTGTCCCATCCCTGCCCAGAAGGAGCTGAGGACTGGATGATGGCCAGACCATACTATATGGTAGTGGCCCTACTGTTGCTGGCAGAGTTCACCAGGTTTGAAGAAGGAACACCTAATCCTGGGTTCGTGGCCAGGATCACCGGAAAAGGCCTGGAATATGGTAAGAGGGGGGTGTGATTCCTCTGGGGCTCGTTTCTGCCCACCAAACTGGTGTGGTCATCAGGTTGAGGAATCACAGGCTGGGGTTTTGCCACTGCCTGGCTTAGAAACCTTGGATATCAGCCTTAGAAACCTTGGGGCTTCAGATTCCTCATCTTGAATGACAGAAGCCAAGGATAGGACTAGATCAGTATTTTTTCCCAGGGTGGTCCATAGACCACCCGTATTAGAATTGCTGGGACACATATTAAAATACAGATTCCAGAGATCCACCCAAGACTGGATGAAGCTGGATCCAGACATCTGCATTGCTCACACGACCCAGGCAATAGTCAAAAACCCTAAGGTTTGACCAAACTGCAGTCAGGGATTCCTCAAAAGCCCCACTGTATCCCACTATTGCTTCCATGACCTTAATCCGGATGAATAAATAACAATGATTGCCATTGGAGAAAGAAATGGCAACCCACTCCAGTGTTCTTGCCCAGAGAATCCCAGGGACGGCGGAGCCTGGTGTGCTGCCATCTATGGGGTCACACAGAGTCGGACACGACTGAAGTGACTTAGCAGCAGCAGCAGCCATTGACCTGGCACTTTGCATTCATGATCTAATTTAATTATCAGACTCAGGTTAGTATCATCATCATCGTTGTTGTTGTTACCTTTTTATAGATGGGGGAACTGAGGCTCAGGGAGTATAAGGAAATTCCTTGGGATTACAATAGTATGTGGTAAATCCTGAATTTCATCCCAGTCCACATGACTCCAAAGCCCAGCCATTCAACTGTTACATTTAACTACCTCCCACTGAATGAGTTAACTCTATGTTCCCCCAGCCCGTCAATATGGAGAAGCCACCCTGAAGAACGAGCTGTCCACCGTCAAGTTGCCTGATTTGTCAGGAAGCTACGGAATTGGTTGGCTTGGAAGCGTGAACTATGTGTTTAGTGGGTGAGGTCTCTGTTCTCCTCCATGGGGGCAGCAGAGGGGGAAGAATGGGGACCAAGGGTCATGGGGAAGGGGGGTAAACATTGGACCATCACTTGGACTAAAGGTAAAGGGATCGTGGCCAGCTCTTGTGGGACTTTTGGAAGGTGCTATGTGCTTTTTGAATCTTCTGAACTAGAAACCATCATCAGTTCCTATGTCAGCCCTACAAAGATCAGCTCTGGATTATTCCTCTGCCAGGGAAACCTGGGTGCTTCCTTTGTGGCTCAGATGGTAAAGAATCTTCCTGCAATGCAATAGACCTGGGTTTGATCCCTGGGTCAGAAAGATCCCCTGGAGAAGGGAATGGCAACCCACTCCAGTATTCTTGCCTGGAGAATTCCATGGGGAGAGGCTACAGTCCCTGGGATCACAAAGAATCAGACACGACTGAGGGACAAACACACAGGGAATCCTGGCTACTCTCCAGATCAAGGACCTGTTTGAGAAGTACCATCCACCCTTCAGAGCCTGTTAGGGGTTGCAATCAAGGACTTTAAGTCTTTCTGGACCCTGTCCACATTTTATTTGCATACTACCCCTTGAAGATATCACCCACACATATCCCCAATAAGAAATGAAGCAGGAGCCTCCTGGTCTCTGATTAACAGCCCTGATTTCCCTTCTCCCTCCCTGTGAGATGTAACTGACCTTACACTCCCTCCAGCTTTCTCATATTCAGCCCTAGAGTCCTCACCCCTTACTCTTTTTTCATTCATTCTTTGATTATATGAATTCTTCCCCAGCTTCCTCAGTGTCCAGAATAGGTTCTTAGGGACGGTTTGTCCATCATTGACAGAAAAGGCTCCTTCTTAGAATCCTTCTCAAGTCTCTCAAGACAATTTCCCTGAGACAGTCGGCAAAAAGAAGCCATTTCAAATTTATGCACAGACAGTAAATATCCAGGACATGCCACTTACAGGGCGATGCTCCTTACCACAGCCCTAGCGCACCCCCTTGCACTTGTTGTTCACAGTGAGTTACTGTGGTCTGTTAACATCCGAATCTACCACCAACTGTAAGCTCTCCAGGGCGAGGACTGAGTTTTGAATCTCTATGGCCTCTGTGCCTGGAGTCAGGTCTGACAGAGCAGGAGAGTCTCAATGAATTTTTGTTGAGTGGACAAAGAAGTGTTGATCTGACAAGAACCACCAACTTAAATGACCACAGTGAGTAATGAAGATGAGTGTCCCAGGCAAGGTGAATGTATCCATCAGTCACTAGCTGGGAAAGTAGAACCCATGGCAGGAACTTCAGTGGAGAGAACTGCATATAAGGAATTTGCTACAAATTGAGAGTTGAAAAGCCACTTTGAGAATGATGATGCAACCTGAAATTAGCAGCAATGAAAAGCTACTAACATCCTCCCTAAAAGCCAGAGAGAAAAAGACAAGACAAAAGGCAAAATCAACAGAGTACAAGATCTCTAGAAAGGATCTAAGGATCTCTAGAAAGGAGCTAAGATCATGAAGGAAGGGACTGTCTGCAGGAGCTGCCCCAATGTGGAAATGTGACCAACACTACCAAGACACAATCTGAGGCAGAGAGGAGAAAAAATATTCTGGCTTCTCCCCTTTTCCTATCCACTCTTCTCTTCCCAAAGCATCCCATTGGTCGGTTGTTCTTTGTAACACCAGTTGCAAAGAATTCTGGGAAATGTGGTTTGCACACATCATTCCCAGTTAACATATGTTTAGAAGAAGAGACGAACAAGCAATGAACAAGCAACCTGTGACGAACAAGCAACCTGTGAATAACAACAACAACAAAAACAAATGACCAGAGCAATGTTCACCTGAAAGTCACCTGCCCTCTTTAAAGGGGTCACTGCTACTCACCAGCAGTCGATTGAGGCTGTAAGGGAAAGTGAACAATGTTTTTTTTTAAAACTCTATAGGAAAAGAAAAGTGTATCTACAGTATATTTCTCATATGTATGTCCCACAGGTCCCAGGATCTAAATAGTGAGCCTTTTTTGTATTCCAAGTGGGTTAGGGTGGAAATACAAAAGGGAAGCTGAAGGATACACAATGCAAAGCCAGCTCACAGTGTTACGAAAGTGAGATCCAGAGGCTTGCCATTTGAAAGGGGAAAGTTTGGTGGAAAGCAAAGTTTGGGCTATTTCAGAGGCCAGCAACCAAAGGAGAGGGTGGAATCAGTTCCAAAGGCCAACTCCCCGCTGACAATCAGTGGGCAAGAGTTTCCGGGGCGCATAGGTGGAGGGACCGGGATGCACGCAGAAGCGGCACAGTCAGCTCTGCCAGTCACCCTGGAACTGGCCATTCAGCGGTCTGATCAGCATCATCTTGACTCTTTTAAGTAAAATTAGTCTATAGTTACAGAGTTGGTTTGTTCCCATTTCTTGGAGGCTGATTCTTGGAATTACGTCATAGCTACCTTCTGGTTATCATGTGGTTAACTTCTTCCACATAGTGGGTTAAGGTTAAGGTGAAGTCGCTCAGTCGTGTCCGACTCTTTGCGACCCCATGGACTGTAACCTACTAGGCTTCTCCATCCATGGGATTCTCCAGGCAAGAATACTGGAGTGGATTGCCATTTCCTTCTCCTCCACATAGTGGGAATTTCACTATATACAAAACGGCTCAAAGGACATGGCTCAGAATATTATCTGAAGCCCTTGAGGAGGAACTGAAGGTTCTTTCTTTAATGACTAAACTATTATTGTTTGGTCCGGTTTGACTAGTTTCCTTTGTTTCTGTGTTTTCTCACTGCTCCGATTAAAACATATTCTTTGACTAAAGTTTTTCTACAGAAAGTCAGGCAGACGGCATGGGGCCAGGGGCAGACTGTCCACAGGGTCCTTAAGGTGGTGAGAATCCAGTAAGTAGGATAGACATGGGCAGCTCGTGAGGGCGGGTGTCAGAGGCAAGAGGAAGGTCTTTGGTCTTGGAAGCTCGGGGAAGAAAGGCTTCCTGGAGGAGGTAAAACCTGAGCAGACCGTGAAGGATGTGAACGAAATGATTTATTTGTCCTTTTTGGTTTAAGTCAGTAAACTTGAAAAAGTGTGAGAGGCTGAAAGGGACTCTCAAGGTTCATTTAGAGGACTGATGTGCCCCTGGTTTTTCTGAGTCTGATAATCTGTCTTCCTTCCCTAGAATGAGGATCCATCACTTCTTACTCCAGAACTCCCAGCTGAGTCTACACCCAGGTCAGGGTATCAAAGCCTCCTTGTCCAATAACTACATATCTGTCGGTGGGAACTGGAAGGTGAAAAAGTCTTTCATGTGAGTAGTATCGATGTTAGACGGTCTCTTGACTTTGGGCAAGGGCATATCCTCTCCTAGGCTTCCCTGGTGGCTCAGGGATAAGGAATCCGCCTGTCAAGTAGGAGACGCAGGTTTGATCCCTGGGTTGGGAAAATCCCCTGGAAAAACAAACGGCAACCCGCTCCAGTATTCTTGCCCCAGGGACAGAGGAGCCTTGCCAGGCTCCATGCAGTTGCAAGAGTCGGACACGACTTAGAGACTGCATAACACAAAACAAAATGCCCTCCCCCAGTGGAATTCCCTTTCTGGGTTGAAACCTCTCCAGTCAATAAATGATGGAGATCTGACCATCCCTAAGCCTTAGTTTCATTATCTGTAAAATGGGGTCAACAATAATCCACCTCATAGGTGCAGGTGTAGCTTATATAAAATAACAGTTATAAGGCATTTAGCAGTGTGCCCGGCACACAGCAAATACTCGGCACCAGCTGTGTGTCCTACTCTTTGCAACCCTATGGACTGCAGCCCACCAGGCTCCTCTGTCCATGGGGATTCTCCAAGCAAGGATACTGGAGTGGGTTGCCATTTCTTTTTCCAGAGGATCTTCCTGACCTAGAGATGGAATCCGTGTCTCTTATGTCTCCTGCATTGACAAGCAGATTCTTTACTACTACCCCACCTGGGAAGTTTAAAAGTTGAGACTCAGGACCCACAACTAGTTGGTGGGGACTGAGAGACAAACCTGGGTCTGCATAAGTTTGGCTCATCTTCTCAGAGGTGACTGACTCTATACCCTTTGCTTCTCTTTTCTTTCACCCAGCACCTTCCATGGTACATTTGATCTGAGTGTGGACGGCATTTTCATCTTGGTTTCTCTGAACCTGGGCAAGGACCAGTCTGGGCGACCCACTGTCTCTGTGACCCACTGCCGCAATGCCATCGGCCATGTCAGCGTTGAAATTTCTGGATTCATAAGGTAAGTGACCCCCAAACACACTTGCTGGAGATTGTCAGAGTTGCCTTAGCATTCAGCTCACCCAGGGGACACCTCCGATGGGACATAAGAGCAAAACTAAGGGTCCATCGAGATCAGAGATCAAGAAACTAAGTAAGGCCTAGGGGCCAAATCCACCTGCCAACCATTGCTTAAATTTATCTGTTTTTAAATATTAATTTATATATTGGGCTGCACCAGGTCCTAGTTGTGCATGCGGGATCACTGATCTTTGTTGCACTTGGGATCTTTAGTTGCGGCAAGCACCTTCTTAGTTGCAGTTCGTGGGATCTAGTTCCCTGACCAGGGATTGAACCTGGGCCTGCTGCATTGGGAACATGGAGTCTTAGCTGCTAGACCACTAGGAAGTCGCAGCCACCAGTAAGCAAAGTTTCAGTGGAACACAGCCATGCCCATTCATCCAGGACGGCTTTAGTCTGACAACAACAGTGTTGAGTAGTTGGCAGAGACCATGTGGCATGCCGTGCCAAAAATATTGACAATCTGGCCCTTTAAGAAACAGTTTGCCAATGCCTGGGCAAGACTGTCTTTCAAAGCAAGCCCGCATTTCAAAGCGATTTCCCTGGAGGGTCTGCTCAGTGAATGTGGAATGAACAGTGGTGGTCTGTGGGGTGATTGCCTCTCACTGGGTTTGGGTTGGCCCTGCTTCACTCAGATCCCAGCAGGACACGCAGGGCAACTCGAAAGGCTTAACCGACAAGAGTCAGTGGCAAACAAGAGGGGACTATTAACTGGAGTGTGGGCAGGATGAAGGAGTGTTCAGCAAGGGAGGCAAGGGGGTTACCAGAGCCTGAAGGAATTGAAATCTCAGAGAAGGGGCCAGGGGACAGGACTATAGTGGTCCAACAGGGAGGCGCCTAGTATAAGTACCCCATCTCCTCTCTCCTTCCTGCCTGTGCCTCCCATTAGCCAAAACAACCAGCAGCCAAAGAGCAAGAGAATTTGGGAGATGAATCTCTAGACATCAGGCCTCCAGGACACAGAGAAGAGCAGAATGGAGTTGGCAGGGGATCTTCTGGCCTGGAGAATTCCATGGACAGAAGAGCCTAGTAGGCTAGAGCCCATCAGGTGGCAAAGAGTCAGATACGACTGAGCGACTAACACTTCAACTTTTCAAAACATATGCAATTAGTCCCCTATAAATACATTTTTAGTTTGGGAGTGAGAGTTTCTTCCTATCATTTGTTACTATAAATAATGCTAGAAGAATAACCTTGGGGAAAAATACCATTTTATACCTGGTCAAATAAACTGTAGGATTTATTCTTAAATTGGTATGTGCATTTTGTAATTTCAATATTTACCAACAGACTTCCCTCCAAGGGACTTGCTAGTTTTCACATCCATTAGCAAGGTAAGAAAGTACGATCGCCATCATGGGCAGATCATCAGAGATTAAGCTTTTTGCCAATCTGAAAGGTAAGAGTGTCTCAGTTTTAGTGAGTGTCTATCCTGTGAATAATGTTATGCATCCTTAAGAGCCACGTATTTCATGTTTTCTAAACAGATTATTCATATCCATTCTTATTCTTCTTGGTCCACCGTTCCTTCTTCCCAAGAAATCTTTAAAACTTTTGACATACAAATTCACCATCCTCCTTTAAGTTGCAAGTTACAGAAATTCAACTCAGGTGTTTAAGCATTGAGAATGGACTTGACTGGCTCACATATACCTAAAAAGTCTGTGCATGCTCAATCACTAAGTCGTGTCAGAGGATTTTGCAACCCCATAGACTGTAGCCAGCCTAGCTCCTCTGGCCATGGGATTTCCCAGGCAAGAATACAGGAGTGGGTTCCTCCTCTGGGGGATCTTCCCCACCCAGGGATTGAACGCACATCTCCTGCACTGGCAGGCAGGTTCTTTACCACTGAACCACCAGGGAAGCCCCAAAAGTCCATGGAGGGAGCCAAAGCGGTGATTGGCTTCAGGCGTTTGATATTGCCAGGAATCTCTCTGTCTCCTGGGTCTAGGTCTGACAAGTCAGTCTCAGACAGGGTCCTCCACTCTTAGAGTGGCAGAGATGGTCGCAGGAAACCAGGTTTCCTTGTCGGTTAGAGCTCATCTCAGCAAGCAGGAGCAGCCTTTTCCGTAGGGCTCCAAGTAAAGCACTGGCGAATAAGAACTTTGACCAAGTTCTTGTTGGTCAATGTGGGGTCACAAGACCTTTCCTTGGATCAGTCATTTTGGACTCTTACTGGCTGAGCCAGGGTCAGGGTCTAGGGCCCACCTCTAGACCTAGTGGTTAGGAGAAGGGTTAGTTCCACTGAACCAGCAGTTCTGGAAATAGGAAACAAGTGGATTTTAAGGAAGGAAAAGAATATTGGAGATGTTGATGTATATAGTTAATACTACACCCCTAACTAGCCTACTCCCACCTATATTTCTGATTTAGCAGCATACTGTGGGTCACCATCCCTCGGATTAAGTTCATCTGGCCAGGTCCCTTCTTGGAATAGCACACAGGAAAGCTCAGATCCAGGAGTAACCCTTCTCTTGGGAAGTGAAAGTGAAAGTGTTAGTCACTCAGTCGTGTCCAGCTCCTTAGGGCTCCATGGACCTGTAGCTGGCCAGGCTCCTCTGTCCACGGAATTCGCCAGGCAAGAATACTGGAGTGGATTGCCGGTGCCCCCCTCCAGGGGATCTTCCTGACCCAAGGATTCAGCCCACATCTGAGTCTGCTGCCCTGGCAGGCGGTTTCTTTACCTCTAGCGCCACCGCTAGCCCTCTCTTAGGAGTCTCAGCTAATAAAGTGGGTTCTGACCTGATTTCCTCTTTTCTCCAGCTGGATACTGAACCTCTTCCATGAAAGAATTGAAAACAACATCAAAACCATCTTGGAACAAAAGGTAAACAAAAGGATGAGCAGATTTGTAGTTAACACACAGATCATCGGCATGTACACATTTGGTGTGTAGACACAGTCTTGGCTCTTAAATATGTTATCACTGGAATTTGCTTAGCAAAACCTTCTTCATTCATGATGTAAAGGAAAATGTCAAGGCTTTCCCAGATTTGTATAACCACACATGCTAAATTGGCATTTGGAACCGATAGAGTGCTATCTTTGTTATAAATAATGTTAGATATAGAGAAGTGACTTTAAATCTTTTCCTCACACCATATACAAAAATCAACTCCTGGTGGTCTAAGGATTTAAATGCCAAAATAAATCTAAGAGTTTCAGGGAGAAAACCTAGGATATCTTTCTTATCTCAAATAGACGAAAATATTTCTCAAATAATGTTCCCTCTACTGACCCCGTAAAATGCACCACAATGAAAATAGCAGTGAGGTCAGCCCTTGGTATATCTCACCTCTACAAAGAGCCTTGGTCTCAGAAGCAAAAAGGTACCTCTTCCATTTCCCCTCCGTGTATCTTTGGGCGAATTATGGACCCCCTGGAGTCTCAGTTTCCTCATTGGTTAAATGGAGACAATGACCCCTATCTTGAAGGGAGCTGTGAGGATTTGATTGGATAGAGGTACACTGGGTGTGTTCAGAGGGCTCACGTTATTACTGTTACAGAGTCATTTCCCAACTGGGGTTCACCTCCTTGAACCCTCACTGTTGAGCACATGAACTCTGTAAGCAGATACTTTGGGTTTAAATCCTAGCTCTGCCACTTTGCTGGCTGTGACGCCTTGGTTAACTGGCCTAACCTCTCTGGACCCTAGGATTCTTATCTATAAAATAGAAACAGGGCTTCCCTGGTGGGCCGGTGATTAAGACTCCCTCCCCACTTCCACTGAAGGGGGCGCGCAGGTTCCTTCCCTAGCTGGGGAAGTTCTTCATGCCGTGAGGTGCAGCCAAAAAATAATAGAAAGAATCATAGCACCTACCTTGGAGGGCTATTGTGAGGACCATACGACATCAGAGCTGCAGGCACTGACCAGTGCCTAGCACAGAAGAGCAGCTAGGTAAAGGGGGCAAGCTTAAAAAAAGGGGAGGGCAAGCTTATTTTCATAGACATGTATGCTCCTGTAGCCCTGTGCAGCAGGTTGAGGCCAGAGGCAAGGGCGGTCTCTGCCCTACCAACATAGGAAACATGGGCCAGAAAAATCCGGGTGCCATGTGTCCAGTGGGAAGCGGGGCAGGTGTCAGACAGGCTAAGCACAAGAACAGGCAGTTTCCAAGGGCGGGTCACTGACCGGCCTCCACGGGGCTGTGAGTGCAAAGCCCCAGGCGGCTCCGCAGAGGGGGGCTGGGGGTGGACGGATGCAGGCCCGGAAGGGCTGGCTGCCCAGGGGCGCTGCCTTTACCCTCTGCTTCAGGAGGAGCCAGGCCAGGCGCGCCCGACGCAGGCTGACTTGGAGTTTGCATCAAACAGTGGTTCCCAAGGTGGGGACAGCTCCCCCATAATCATTCAAATTGTGCAGAATGATAAAAGGAACAAGGGATTCCCTACGTGGTCCCTTTTCTCTTTCTTCTCATGTCTCCATAAGAAGAGAGGGGAAGTTTCCATTTAGGGCTAATACGTGCTAAACACTTTCCTTTAACAAAGAGGGGGCATTATCTTGTGGGCAGCTATATCTAGCCCACCTTGCAGAGTGGCTTTTCAACCCCTTGGACTTTTTTTTCTGGGTATATCCTGTTTGTGCCCAAGGGATAACAGTCTCCCTTTGACAACAGTGAGAGTTTTCTGTATTTTTTATTAAACGTCTGTAGCTTTTAGGCGCTTCCCTGGTGGTTCAGACAGTAAAGAATCTGCCTGCAGTGCAGGAGACCAGGGTTTGATCCCTAGATCAGGAAGATCCCCCAGAAAAGGAAATGGCAACCCACTCTAGTGTTCTTGCCTGGAGAATTCCATGGACAGAGGAGCCTGGCAGGCTACAGTCCATGGGGTCATGAGTCAAACACGACTAAGTGACTATATAGTTTTTAAAAGGACACTTGGTATAAAAGAAATATTAATTACTTTAACAGGTAAGAAGGGAAAATTCATAGAAATGGTATAGATAAGGCTGACGTTAGGAAATAACAAGCTTCCAACTTCTGGGATCTCCCATTCTTGACACGGAGGAGGAAGCTGGTGGCTGGCTGAGGAATGGAATTCTCCTGGTTGTGCTTTGGGGCGCCCTCTGGTGGCCCTAGTGAGTACTGCCTGCAGACCAGGCACGGAGCTCCTTCACAGATCCGCTAATTCCAGATGGCAAGGAATCCCAGTAGGAAGAGAGGGCAAAGGAGCAGGAGGATGAGGCGGTGGAGCCTCTGATATAAGAGCTGCCTCCTGCACCTAGAAGCTCTTCTGTTTTGTCCCTCTGATCTCTCTCTCTCTTTTTTCTTTTCTAAAATATTTTTTTATGTGGACCACTTTTTAAATCTTTATTGAATTTGTTACAATATTGCCTTTTGTTTTATACTTTGGCGTTTTGACCAGGAGGCATGTGGGATCCTAGCTCCCCAACCACACCCCCTACACTGGAAGGCGAAGTCTTAACCACTGGACCACCAGGGAAGTTCCCCCAACCCCTGCTGTCTAATAAATGCATACTGCACTTCTGGGCACTTAGCAACCAAGACATTGAACTGAAGACCATGACAATAGCAGACTTCAGGGCAATGCCGACTTGACCATCATCTGCTTTTAATGAGGGTTCCAGAAAAGTCTAGGAACTTAAGCTGGGCAAACACAAATGGGCAGTGACCAAGTGCTGTGGTTGATGGAGGGCTCATCTCCATTTTCACCATATTCCCCCTCCCCTCCACTCACCTGCCTACAGGGTGGGCATATGACCCAGGGTTCCTGAAGTGGCGGTGGGGAAGTGGGCAGGGACATGGCCTGGGAGGGAGATGGGGAGGGACTCACGTGGCTGTCTCGTCCACTTCCGGCAGATCTGCGAAATGGTCAGGAAGTCAGCAATCTCCCGCCTGGAGCCCTATCTCCGCACCCTGCCAGGTTTGGAGCCCTCCTCTCTCCTCCGGGTGCTGTCAGGTGCCACGGCACCCAGTGCCCCTGGAACCATCACCATCATCTCCCAAGAACCCTGGGAGAATTTTCCGCATCGAGTATTTCTCCATCCTACATGTGGACATCTGAGGGTCTGCTCTCTGGAGACGGGGGCATAGGTGATCGAGGGTGGGGACTCAGCAACCTGCTGGGTGCACCGGTGAGCAAAGGATTACAAACACATGGGAGAATCACTTGCTGACTCTGTACTGGCTGCTTGAACCAAACAGAGGTGCTCTGAGATTCCCATGCACCCCTGAGCCTTGCCCATCCGGCGTCCACAGGACCTTGTACAATCATACATCAGGTCAGGTCCTCCCCTCTTCTTAAAGCCATCAAAGACTCCCCTGACTATCAGAATATCAACCCCACAGTGGGTGATACAGCATCGCATGGGCAGGCCTGACTGCCAGCTTTGTCTTGCTCTGGGCAACTTGGCTGCCACATGGGTCCCTGTGATTCCACTAATACACCATGTCCCATACTTCTACAAGATCTCTGCATGTATCATTCCCCCTGCCAGGAACATCCTTTCCCGAGTCCCCCCTTCTGCTCGCCCTGCCAACCAATTGACACCTATTCCTGCTTCAGATCTCAGCCCAAGCAAAACCTCCTGACTCTATATCCCCAATTTCACCCCCTTTATATGGCTAGCATCATCCTGTGAATTTATGCTACCTAGCAGAGTTGTGATTTTATATATATTTAATCAAATACTTGTCTTGTTTTCCCTTCTGGATTGCCAGCTCCAGAAAAACAGAGACTTTGACTCTCCTACTAACCTGTTTCATTAGCCTCTTGCATTCATTGTGGCTGGTATATAGCAAGTACTCAATAAATATTGAATGAATGAGTGTATGAAGCACTCTTTTTGTGACTGAAGTTACCATTGATCAGCACCAGCCCCATTTTCACTCTCCAAAGGCTATATGGGAAAAGAGCTCCGTAGATTTGCACAGTGCACAACTTGAACAACTGTCTTTGGCTCCCTTGTTCATAATGCTGTCTCTCTCCTGCTCCATAGTCACCTTGATGATTGACCAGATTGCCGGCATTGACTACAGTTTAGTAGGAGCTCCCCAGGTGACCTCCCAAGGCCTGGATACACCCTTCAAGGTAAGTGGCTGTAGAGAAAGAGCCTTGGAGCTGGGGCTGGCAGAAAACCAGTTCTCCCTCTCAAAGTTGGCTTCTCCTCTCCTCCAGACCATCTGCTTGTCAGTCCATGTCCCTGACGAGTGCCCACAGTGGGAAGATGTGATACACAGCACACAATGTAGAACAAAACCTAAGATGAGGTCTCTGAACCAGCACGGTAAATCCGTCTGGAATCCAGAAGACCTGAGCTCAAATCCCTAGCACTTATGTGCTGAAGAACCTTGGGAGAATTACTTAACTTTTCTGAGCCTCAATGGAATTTGAATAATAATAGCCTTATGTCATAAAGTGACTACAGGAATTAAGTGAGATGTGTATAACGTGCATAGCCAAGTGCCTGGCACGTAGCATGTATATGGGTACCAGTGTTATTACCTCCTGCCTTACTCGCTGTAGTGGACTGAAGAATGGTTGGCTCCCTTAGATGTCTTGTCCCAGTCCTCAGAATCTGAACATTTTACTGTATATGGCAAGTGGGATTTTGAGATATACGGTAAAATGTTTAATTAAGTGAAGGATCTTGAAATGACAAGATTATCCTGGATTAATGGGCTAGCTGTTGTCATCACATGCTGTGCTTAGTCACACAGTTCGACTCTTTGCGCCCTGACTGTGGGGATTTCTAGGCAAGAATACTGGAGTGGGTTGTCATGCCCTCCTCCAGGGGATCTTCCCAACCCAGGAATCAAACTGGAGTCTCCTGCATCACAGGCAGATTCTTTACCAGCTGAGCTAATAGGGAAGCAGGTTGTAATCATAAGGGTCCTGATAAAAAGGAAAAGAAAGAAAAGAAAGTGAAGTCGCTCAGTCATGTCTGACTCTTTGCGATCCCATAGACTGTAGCCTACTAGGCTCCTCCGTCCATGGAATTTTCCAGGCAAGAGTACCGACGTGGGTTGCCATTTCCTTCTCCAGGGAATCTTCCTGACCCAGGGATCAAACCTGGGTCTCCTGCATTGCAGGCAGATGCTTTACCATCTGAGCCACCAGGGAATCCCCTTATAAAAAGGGGGTAGGTGATAAAGGACAGGAGGTTATGTGACAACAGAAGCAAGAGCTTGGAACTAAAGGTCAGAGTGATGCAAGGAAGGGGCCAGAAGCTAAGGAATGCAGGTGGCCTCTACAGGGTAGAAAAGGAAGCAGATTCACCCCGGAAGCCTCAAGAAGGCAGACTTGCCAACATCTTGAGTTTTAACTTCTGACCTCCAGAAACGTGAAGGACTACAATCTCTGCTGTTTTAAACCACTAAGATTATGGTCATCTGTTACAGCGGCAGTAGGAAAAGAATACATCCTGTCTTCATTCTGGTCTTTCCCACAGCCCCTGTTGAGCCAGGTCCTGGACTGTCATCCTCTCCAGTGTTATTTGTCTAACTAACACCTAACACTTACAGATTCCCTGGTGGCTCAGACGGTAAAGCATCTGTCTACAATGTGGGAGACCCGGATTCAATCCCTGGGTTGGGAAGATCCCTTGGAGAAGGAAATGGCAATCCACTCCAGTACTATTGCCTGGAAAATCCCATGGACAAAGGTGCCTGGTAGGCTACAGTCCTTGGGGTTGCTAAGAGTCGGACACGACTGAGCAACTTCATGACTTCACTTAACACTTAAGGGCTTCCCTAGTGGCTCAGTGGACCTACTGTTCCATCTGATTTTCTCTCCAGAAACACTTTCTTTACATGCTTTTTACTCTGAGCGTGCATGCTAAGTCGCTTCCGTCATGTCCGACTCTTTGCAATGCTGTGGACTGTAGTCTGCCAGCTTCCTCTGTCCATGGGATTTTCCAGGCAAGAATACTGGAATGAGTTCCCATGCCCTCCTCCAGAGGATCTTCCGACCCAAGGAGTGAACCTATGTCTCCTGCCTCGGCAGGCAGATTCTTTACCACTAGCGCCACCTCGGGAAGCTCCTCACTATGAGCCAAGTGCTATTTTAAATATTTGTACAAATGTTAATGCATGTAAATTTCATACTGCGTCTATTAAGTAGACACCATTAGCATCATCCCCACTTTTTAAATTTTTTAATTAGTTTTTTTGGCGGTGTTGGTCTTGGTTTCGGGACATGGGATCTTTGCTGCAGCGTGCGGGGTTTATCCCTGTGGCACACAGCTCTCTGGTCAGAGAATGAGGGCTCCAGAGCGCAGGCTCCGTAGTTATGGCAAATGGGCTTAGTTGCCCCCGTGGCATGTGGGGTGTTAGTTCCCCAACCAGGGATCAAACCCGCATCCCCTGCATTGCAAGGCGGACTCCTGACCACTGGACCACCAGGGAAGTCCCACATCATCTCCATTCTTCAGGTGAGGGAGTTGAGGCACAGAGAAGTCGGAGACTTACCCAAGATCCCAGAGCAAGTTAAGTGGCAGGCCAGGATCCAAAACCAAACAGTTAAGCTCCAGAGTCCATACTTTTCACTGGGCAGTGCCCCCTCCCCTGCATCCTGGGCCTGGAAGAACACAGGACACAGCTCCCACCCAAAGAAAACAGTCTACGATAGGGGAATTTCAGGTAGCTGTTAGGGCCTTCATACTGTGGGGCCAGATGACTCTTCCAAGACACCAGCCCTACAGCCTAGAGAGGAATCGCCAGCCCAGCCGCCACCCGGGCCTGACATCTTCTCTGGTAGGGACCCTGGTGGCCGATGTGTGCTTCCGTCTGCAGGGTGAATTCTTCGGCAGAAACTGGAACTCCTCCATCCCCTTCGATGCTCCACCCATCACGCTGCCCCAGAAACATGACCACATGATCTATTTTGCTGTCTCCGAATATACCTTCAACACGGCCAGCAGGGTTTACCACGAGGCCGGGCAGATGAAATTCACCATCCAAAATAAGCATGTGAGTAGGGGAGGGAGGAGGCCGGGGGTCCCTGGAGAGAAAATCAGATGGAACAGTAGATCCACTGTGAGTGCTCTGGGGAGCCGGGAGAAGAATGTGGTATTTGGAGCCTGCCAAATAGGGGTTCAAATCCAGGCTGTGCCTCGGTTTCCCTCTTTGTGCGTGTGAATCCCAAGCGTACCTATTCCCCAGGAATTATATGAGAGACAGCCTGTAAGAACCTGAAGTCTGATGCATGTATGTATGTTAGCTGTAGTAGCAGTATGTTTTTTTTTTCAATTTTTATTTTTGGCTGCACCATTCGGCATGTGGGATCTTAGTTCCCCAGCCAGGAATAGAACCACCACCCCCTGCATTTCGAGTTTGGAGTTTTAACCACTGGACCGCCAGTGAAGTCTCGATAGTATTTTCAAGAAATAACACAGGCTCTGGTGTGTTGTACCAGGTACTCCAAGCAGCAGATGCCAAGACAACTTCAGACTTATAAGAGATTTATTAGGAAAACACCTGGAGAGATAACAGGCATTGGAGGATGGAGCAGGTGGGACGAACCCTTGAAGTGAAATTGCTCAGTCCTGTCCGACTCCTTGCGACCCCATGGCCTGTACCCTTCCACGCTCCTCCATCCATGGGATTTTCTAGGCAAGAGTACTAGAGTGTGTTGCCATTTCCTTCTCCAGAGGATCTTCCCAACCCAGGGATCAAACCTGGGTCTCCCACATTGTAGGCAGATGCTTTACCATCTGAGCCACCCAAGATAACTGCAAAGCAGAGGGAAGGCAGGCAGATACGGCAGACGTGCTGCTGAGTCTCTAAGTCTCAGCTAAGCCGAAGGGGAGCCCCAGCACCAAGCTTGCTTATTAGAGGAATGTGTATCAGGCGGGCGTCAAAGGAGTCTGGCTCCAAGGTGAAATCCTATGTGTGATCTATTAGGTCCACCTGCAGGCAGTTACATTGAGCTTTACCTGGCAGGCCTCACCCAGTCCAGACTTGGTTCACGACCAGTGTTTGCTAGTTTCCAGAGTGAGGTGCCCTTAAAGACTCAAGCCCATGCCTCGCCTGTCAATCTGCATTCCTAGCCTTGATACGTCCCATTCAGAGGCCTATTTGTGGATGGGGAGGGGGGTAACTTCAGCTGAGATCCCTTCCTGGGGGCCTTGAAGACAGCTTTCTCCAGTTTGACTCAATAGTCAGTACTTTTCCTTTTTTGGCCCCTTGGTGCTGCCCTGTCTCCTCCACCACCTCCCACTGGGTCCATGATGGTATCCCAGGTCCTGCCACAGGGAAAAGGGGGACACAGCGGGGCCAGTGCCCTTTCCGGTTTACCCTCTTGCTTCCTCTCTTGCAGTAAGCAAATGAAGCCTTGATCAGGACTTTCAGTTTGACTCGTTGTCTTAAGCGATCCCCTTGAATCCTGAAATCTGACAAAATTCTCCAGCTCTACCACGTGGGCTCTGCCCAGTCAGGGGCTGGGAGCTGTCTGGGAGAGGGTGGTCCCAGTGTGAATGGTGTGAGGCCTGAGTGTGAGGCAGGGGTGTGGGGGCCTGTCAACCAGCTGCTTTGCTCACAGCTGGTGCCTGTGAAGGGAGGTCTGAGCAGGGCACCCTCACAGCTCCCAGTCGAGCGCTGTGATAAGTGTTAAACACAGTTGGACTGTAAAGAAGGCTGAGCGCCAATGAACTGATGCTAGCGAAGACTCTCAAGAGTCCCTAGGACAGCAAGGAGACCCAATCAGTCAACCCTAAAGGAAATCAACCCTGAATATTCACAGGAAGGACTGATGCTGAAGCTGAAGCTCCAATAGTTTGGCCACCTGATGCGAAGAGCTGACTCATTGGAAAAGACCTTGATGCTGGGAAAGATTGAGGGCAGAAGAAGAGGGCAACAGAGGATGAGATGGTTGGATGGTATCACCAGCTTAATGGACATGAGTTTGAGCAAACTGCGGGATAGTGAAGGACAAGGAAGCCTGACGTGCTATAGTCCATGAGGTCCCAAAGAGTCAGACAACTTAGTGACTGAACAACAACAATCAGTATCAGTTCAGTTGCTCAGTCGTGTCCGACTCTTTGTGACCCCATGAACTGCAGCACGCCAGGCCTCCCTGTCCATCACCAACTCCCAGCAGCCCAGGGGAACAGTGGGGATCTTTCTTTTTAATATTTGCTTATTTAGCTGCCCCAGATTTCAGTTGCAGCATGCAGGATTTTTAGCTGTGGCATTTGGGATCTAGTTCCCTGACCAGAAATCGTACTTGAGCCTCCTGTATTGGGAGCATAGAGTCTTAGCCTCTGGACCACCATGGAAGTCCCAAGGGTGAGAATCTTGAAGGGGGAAGAGATGGAGGAAGGTGTGCTGTTGGCAATTATAGGCAGGGCTCGCCAAGCTGAAAGATGAGCAAGTCCAAGACATGGGTAGAGAATAGCACCATGAGAGACTTCTGGCCAGAAAAAGAGTTTGGGGTTGGGGAAAGCCATATCTGAAAGCACGTTAAATCCAGACTGTAGTGGTTACCAGCTCTTGTTGGCCCTTTAGGGGAGAATCCTGAGAAGTGATGAACAACAAGCATAGACATTTATTAAGCCCTTCCTATGTTCTAGCCCCTGCACTTAGCTCTTTGCCTTTAGAATATCTCGGTCAGTCCTTGCACACCCTGTACAAGTGCTATTATGATCATCCTCCTTCTCCAGATACAGAACCTAACGAAGTTTATTTACCATAAGTCAGTCAAAAACTGGCGGAAGCAGCATCTGAGGCCCCGTTGCCTGACCTCCAAGTCCACGCCTCTAACTACTCTGGCATCCTGCTTCTCAAGTGGCTTTCTGCTTGTTGTGTTGCAGATTCCCTTGGACTTCCCAATCCGGCTGCATACCAGCTCATTCTGGGCCATTATTCCTCAGGTAAGACCTTAGGACAAGCCCATTGACATGGGCCAAATGTTGAGATTGTGTGTGGACATCTACAAACTGTGCATAAACTTTCTCCGAACAAACAGCTTACTTATTAACATAGTGGATAAAAGTAAGCTACTAAGTAAGTTACTAAGATTTTTTTTGTCTAAAAATTTCCATCATTCTCTGACTTCTGGAGGCATGAAGACACAGGATCCAGATTCAGATTGCCTGTGTTTGAATCTGGGATCTCCTGTTTCATGTCCTGGGAACTCAATCTTGTTGGGCCTCAGTTTCTTCATCTATCAAATGGGAACAACTCTAGTACCTGCCTCCACTAAGTTGCTGCTGGATTGGTCGTTATCAAATGGGGAATAACACTCAGCCAGGACAAATATTCAGGATCCTTCCAAGGTACAAATAGGACATATTGGGCAAGCTAATAACTGGGGTCTAGACCAACAATCAGTATTTGTTTGCTATTTATGTATAGCAGAGCTGAAAAGTAGCAGGAGCAGAGTGGAGAAGAGTTCTCAGCCTGCCCTCTCTTGAGCCAGGCAATTCAGCTCTGGCCCCAGATTTGCACACTAATCAACACAGTGTAGGAGGCAGTATAGTGACCATCTACTGTTATTGGAGCTTGCCCGTTGTGGTATTTCTACCCATCTCAATACATTATCAAAGTGCTCTTTGCAATCATAAAGCCATCCACTGAAAAAGAGTTCTAAAAATATAATTCCCTCCTAACAAATATTTGGAGAATATTAGCTAATTTTTTCTCTCACTATTTTGAGTGTTTTTTCTTCTAAATTGGATATTGTCACATGTATGAAATTTTTGGCCATTTTCATGGAATAAAGTGAAACTATATTTTGTGTGCATATCCCCATTACTATTGAATTTTAACATGTATGCATTTATTTATAGCCATTTGTATTTCTTATCAACTAAATTGCTACATTAACCATTTGATATATTTTATATATTTTTAAACTTAATATATTTATATATATACATATAAAGTTTCCATCATCCTATGATTTTCCACTGCCAGTTCAGGGTCCTTGAAGATTTGAGTCTTGGGGGTTCTGCCCATTTGGCCTTCCCTAGTACAGCTCAAGATCCCTTTGTCTGTCTCGTATCCTCCCCTAGTATCTGCCCTATTTTTCCAGCTGGCCATATTGTATCCTAATATGGAACTAGAGCTCGAGACATCACCTGAATCAGCTCCATTCCTGACATTCACTCCCGGAAATGTGACGTTCATGCCAGTGATGGACATCCAGGCCTTCGTTCTCCTGCCCAAGTCTGCTGGCCGCAAGTCCCTCTTCCAAATCAGGGCGGTAAGTCTGAATCTGTCCAGGGCAATGAAAGGTCATGTTTGCTATGGGTAGAAGCTCCTCCCTTGGCTAAAGGACTGGGAGACTACACAGCTGATGTAGCTGAAGGCTATTTATTTCTGGTGTGTTGTGAGTGGGTCTTGCACACTTGGTCTGAACAGCCAAGCTTCCCGATATAGCTAATCAAATCATAACACTATCAGAGTTGCAAGAAACCTTAAAAGTCATTCACTCCAGCTGAGGTGGAAATTTTTAGCTTCCTCGCTGTTACATTTACTTAAATTGAAATTTTATTTAATTTAAAGCGTTGTTGTTGTTGTTTAGTTGCTAAGTCATGTCAGACTCTTTGTAAACCCATGGACTATAGCCCTCCAGGTTCCCCTGTCCATGGAATTTTCTAGGCAAGAGTACTGGAGTAGGTTGCCATTTCCTACTCCAGAGGATCTTCCCAACCCAGGGATCAAATACCCGTCTCTTGTGTCTCCTGTATAAACCTATTTAAAATGTTATAAATAAAAATCATCAAATTACCTTTTTAAAGAAAGTATAAAATTTAAAGAACTTTAAAAATAGCAATACTGTCCAAATTCATTCACAGATTCAACATGATCCCTATCAAAATCCCCTCTAGTTTTTTTGCTTCCAATGAAGGGAGTGCAGTTTCAATCCCTGATCAGGGAACTGAGATCTGAGAACCCACATACTACATGGCAGTATGTGGGCCCCCCCAAAAAAAAACCCTCCTTTCTCCACCCAAAGAACCAGAAAATGAAGTCTAGTAAAATAGAAAACTTTTAGACAATAATTGTTTTACCATAGCTTCCTGGTGGCTCAGATGATGAAGAATCTGCCTGCTCTGAGGGAGACCTGGGTTCAATCCCTGGGTCAGGAAGATCTCCTGGAGAAGGGAATGGCTACCCATCCAGTATCCTTGCCTGGAGAATTCCATGGACAGAGAAGCCTGCCGGGCTACAGTCCATGGGGTCCCAGAGTTGGACATGGCTGAGTGACTAACATTTAACTTATTGCTAAACTCCAGAGAGAAAAGAATAAGTGAACTAAAGAATAAAACAGAAGAAATCACCCAATCTGAACTACAGAGAAAAAAACAGACTGAAGAAAAAAAATGCAAAGAGCCTCAGGAACCTGTGGGACTATAACAAAAGATCTAACATTCAGGCCATCAGAATCTCAGGAGAGGAGAAAGTGGGAGGGGCTGAAAAATACTCAAAGAAATAATGGCTGAAAATTTCCCACATTTAGCAAGAGACAGACAAAGCTGCAGATTCAAGAAGTTGAGCACATTCCAAACTAGATCAACCCAAAGAAATCTATGCCAAAACACATAATAATTAAATTTCCAAAAATTAGAGGTAAAGAAAAAGTCTTGAAAGCAGCAAGAGAAAAAAAAAAAAACACACCTCATCTCTAAGGGAAAAACTTTTCCAATGGCAGCATGTTTTTCACCAGAAAACATGGGGGTCAAAAGAAAATGATTTTTTTTTTTTTTCTTTTTCTTGGTCAAGTCACTCAGCATGCAGGATATTAGTTACCCAACCAGGGATCAAACCTGCAGCGTAAGTGCAGAATCCTAACCACTGGACTGCCAGGGAATTTCCAGACCTGATATATGTCAAGTGCTATCTTAGCTCGGGCTCCCATGACGAAATATCATAGACTAGCTGACTTAAACAATAGAAATTTATTTCTCAAGTTCTGAGACTGGGAAATCCAAGATAAGGTCGGGAAGTAACACACATTGCATTGGCTAGAACTCAGTCACATACCTAACTGCAAAGGAAGCTAGGAAATGTAGTCCAGTGGGTTGTCTTATGAAACTTGATGCCGACTTTGCCACAGACCCTTCCCGGTTCATCTTCAATAGTTCTTGGCCACTGTTCAAACTGATAATGATCTTGTCTATGCCTAAGCAGCAGCCAGCCTTCTGTCCTTTGGTAGGGACACAAACAGTGTTCCATTTTTCCTACCACAAGCCTCTGGGATATCAATCAGGTTTCAAAGTGGAGCTGTTCAGTAATGTCGCCACAAACACTGATTCAGGTGTTGCAGGTAAGATCTCACCTCCTGGAAAGAGGAAATGGACTCAGGTAGAACAGCTAACCATCATAGATGGGACAGGCTTTATGGAGCCTCCAGATATGGTCACCAGGTTCAACCCCACATCTGTAACAGGTCAACCTTAATCATTAAACATAGATGTAAATTACTGGTGTCTTTAAATGTCCCTAGGGCTTGGGGACTCTGAACTTTCAGTGGCCTGCTTACAGATGGACAGTCTCCCCATTCAAATCCTCTGTCTTTAGTCTGGGCTTATTTCCCCCTTCCTGATGCTTCCATGAAGATGGAGATGTCTGAAACCTCAGCTCACCTTTCTTTAAAGTCATCTGTGGAGCCACCTCCCTCCTCCCTTCTCAGTCCATAATCCTTAGGCAGCTGCTTTTCGCTCATATGTCCCACATCTGGCTGTGGTATCTATTTCTGGAGATTTGTTTCTTCCTCTTGGACACAATAGCATGTCTTCATGGGCCGAGAATCTGGATCATCCTTTTTTGCTTTTCTAGAGTACCAATATCTCCATCATCATCAATGTGAACTCCACGAGGATCACTGGTTCATTGACCACAGGGAGGTAAGAGGCCATGGGTTGGGAAAGAGGAGAGAAGGGGATGGATTGGCACTTCTAGCAGTGTCCTCTGCTCAGAGCCTTCACCTGTGCCCCACATTTCATCCACTCTATGCTCTGCTCCCTGCGAGGTACACGTGCAATGGGTTCCCTAGGAGAATGAATTCCTGGTCTCAGGGTTAGATGCTGTTGGCTCATAGAATGCCCTGACCCTGTTCAAACGAACATCTCCTTAAGAGATCTTTAAAAAGAGAAGCTGGGCTTCCTTGGCAGTCCAGTGGTTAAGACTGTGCTTCCAATGCAGGGGGCACCAGTTTGATCCCTGATTGGGGAACTAAGATCCCTTATGCCAAGTGGCCAAATTAAAATAAATAAACACAGAAATAAAAAGTTAACAATGAGCATTCAGGACTTTTGGAGGTCCTGGAATTCGAGTTTATACATATGGCTTGGGGGTCTCTGCAGTGTCAGAGAGGACAGCCAAGGACTTAGAGTATAAGACAGCAAAGTAAGGAGGATTCATGGGGACCTCACACAATTTTACCAAGGAATTATCAAAACTCCCCTGCCCTGTGAGCAGAAAGCAGAGAGATTGATCCAGGGTAATTAGAATTTCTGAACAAGGGGACCAGGTCAGCAGCCAAGGGGAAGCCTATGAGGGGGGAGATCAATATGGCGGGGGGGGGGGTTGAGATTTGGCTTTTATAGTGATGGAAGTCAACGTGCCAGCATCATTTATGGTGCCTCTCTTTTCTATTTTTATTGTCTATTGCCATGCTATAAAATAACGCATGCTCATGGCAAGGAAAAATTGGAAATTACCAAAGTATTAAAAAAAACAACAACAGACAAAATCCCCCATCATTTTGCCACACAGAGATCATCACCATTAATAGTTTCATGGTTCCTTCCACTTTTTTAATACATTTTTATATCATTGGAGGCATACATTACCACTTTTTTTTGTATTCCACTTTTTCTGGTTAATATTTACATTATCATAATTTCTTCAAATTATCAAAGAGCCTAGGTGAACATTATTTTTAACAATGTTACTTCTTAAGTCACAATGCATGCTTCATATTTATTTCTCTGACTGCATCAGGTCTTAGTTGGAGCGTGTGGGATCTTCATTTCATCACTCGGTAGCTGTGGTGCAAGGACTTACTTGCCTTGTGGCATCTGGGATTTTAGCTCCCTGACCAGGGATCCAATCCTGGATTGCAAGGTGGACTCTCAACCATGGGATCACCAGGGAAGTCCCACACAGTGCATACTTAAATGCTTAAATCCACAAGCACATTGCAGAGGAACCCTTGGGTGTCCAGCCCCCAGAAATGCCCTTGCCCACAAGTACCATACGCCCCACTGGTGGGGGAACCTGGGGGAAAGTACCAGCCATAGCGTGGGGTGACCTGGGCTTCTCTTTCTGCACAGTGAGCTGAAATTGGAACGGAAGCACTCCAACATCGGTTTCTTCAATGTGAGTGGTTTTCCTTCAGCATTTCTTGAATGTCCTCTCCAACCAGGGCTTCATGGGAAGAAGCTTCATGGAAGGGCTCCAGGAGAAGCAATGAGATCGCAGAAAAGATGCACTGTAGTCTTGCAGGAATTAGGATATCACATCTGAAAGTTAATCATCCAAGAAGGGCAAAAAGAGTGACAGGATGTGAATGTTCAGAGCATGAGGTTTGGAGGATGATGGGTCTGGGCTCGTCCATCAGCACTGCCACTTGCTACCTGCGTGATGGTGGGGAAATCACTTAACCTTTCTGAGCCTGTTTCTTTGACTATAAAATGAGATTGATAATAGCATCTATCTCTAATGGGGACTGCAGTTTGAAATGGGGCAATGAATTCAGTAAAACACCTTGACCAAATGTGTCACACACATTACACTCTCAGTATATGTCACTATAACAAAGGCCAGGTACACAATCTCTTCTCAAAAACCCTTGAGACTGATGAGTTTCAGAACTGGGAATTCTTGGGAGGTACTGTGGAGCATGCCCCCCGGATCTGGGGCAGCATTCTATAATCAAACACACTCATAGTTTTGCAACAAAATTTTAAAACATTCAAATAAGGTAGAATTAAAAAAAAAAAAAAAACCACCCACTAAATAGCACCAAGACAAGTCATGTTTTGTCACAAAACGTGCCTGTGTTCACCTGTGGAGAAGGAAGTTCAGAGATTTGGGATTTGGGAATTGTGAGCGAGAAAGCATTTATGTGTCCTGGTGATGGTCATTGTCAACCTCTATTTGTAAATGGGATAACAGGCTGATGTCTTCAGAGTGGGGAGTCAGATGTTCTTCCCATGGATTTCTGTTTTTATTCTTGTCTTACTTGATTCCTTTGCTCTGGCCCCTTCTCTGCTCCAGGTGAATTTGATGGAATCCATCTTCAATTACTATGCACTCCACCTTGTATACCCCTCTCTCAATGGTAAGAATAGCTGCTACAGCCTGCCCATGCAAAAACTAAATTCTTCCCTTTCTGTAGGACTCAGGGTTCATGAATTCATTCAACAAGGTGAGCTTCTCTTCTGTGGTGGCTGGGGGATTAGCGATGCATGATCTTTGCCCTCATGGTGTTCACACGTTGTTGGGAAGGCAGACATGTAAATGACAATAGTTAGATAGATGACACCACAGAAGAAAGCTGTGGGAACTAGAGGACTGCAGCAGCTAGGAGGAGGCGCTGAACACGACTTGGAGGTCAGTCTAGAGGGCTGGGTTGAGTCCCACAGCACAAGGAGTTAGCCCAAGGGAGGCTGAGCATTCCAGGGAGCGCTGTGGAGAGCACCTGGAGTTAGCACATTTTAATGTTTATTTTGGGCTGTGCTGGATCTTCATTGCTGCGAACGGGCTTCCTCTAATTGGGGTGATCAGGGGCTACTCTCCAGTTGTGGTGCTCAGGCTTCTCATTGCAGTGGCTTCCCTTGCTGCAGAGCACAGGCTGGAGGCACACGGGCTTCAGTAATTGTAGTGCGTGGGCTCAGTAGCTGTGGCTCGTGGGCTCCAGAGCGTGGGCTCGGTTGGGACGGTGCATGGGATTAGTTGCCTCACGGCATGGGGGATCTTCCTGGACCAGGGATTGAACCCTTGTCCCCTACGTTGGCAGGCAGATTCTTAACAACTGGACCACCAGGGAAGTCCTGGAGTTAGCACATTTGGGTCCTAGGGTGAGGCGAGGTCGCTGACTTGCTGGCTGACTGTGATGGAAGTAGTTCTTGGGATAGTGGCTGCCTGTGAACTCAGCGCGCCTCCTCGGATGCCAGGGCCTTCTCCAACTGGCCTCACCATCTGGCTTTTATGACCAAGAGATACGAGCAGCAAAACTGGCCTGGAAAAGATAAAGTGGAGGAGATGGTGGTCCTCGGGGTTGAGTCCTTGCATGTAAACACCGCTCGCTGCATGTCCCAGCCCAGGCCACTTTAGATAGCAGGTGAAAGGGGGCTCTTGAAGGGGCCAGTAGAAGCTCAAGAGGCTGAAGAGTGGACAGATGTGCCCTGCATCCAGTAGCGTGCCACATGTCAAAGCAGCCCGCTCTCTCCTTAGCCAGCTGCAAATGCGATGTTCTGCATCTTCACATCTCCCTCGTCTCCTCTGATCAGCCCACTGCTCTCTGCTCTTTATCTTTCAGCAAAGCTTGAGGAGGGCATCCCACTCCCTCTGCCAAGGGACACCTACCTCAACAGCTTGGAGTTCCAAATCCACGAGGTCAGTGAGAAGTGGTGTCTGAATTGGGAGCTCTAGACCTTCCGGGATATTTGCTTTAGGGCTGATGGATACTCGGGGGAGTCCCTGACCCTCACATAGATCCTGAACCGAATCCTCACAGGAAAATAATTTTTGTTTTAAATTTTGGAGTATAAATGGCACGTTTTGATGATCTGGAACCTTGGCTTCAGTCAAATAGCTCAGTTCCCAGTAATTCAGTTCAAACATGATAATGGAACATCTTCAGTGTACAAGGCCTGTTAGCCATTGAAGGCAGGATGAAGGTGTAAAGGCGTCAGATTAGATGGACCACTTGAGCTGAGAAGGGGCCACTTGAAAAGCCCAGAATGTCCATGGCTGTGAGCCCCCACTAGGCCCCTGACCAGGCTTCCCACCCTGGACGGGTGGTCCTGGAGAAAACCTGACTATGCTTTCTGGTGGAAGAAACATACCAGGGGCAGAGCCAGGGACAAGCATAGGACACTTTCTGATATAAATCCAGAAGTACTAGTTTACTGGTGTCGTCACTGTGTAGTATGTTTCTTACTCCGAGGTAAGGGCTACATCCTTAGAAATTAATTATTTGAGGGGAGTAAACTCAACCAGCGCTAGTGTGTACATGGTTCTCCCGGGGGGTAAAAAACTGAAGCAGGAAAGGGACATTCGCGGATGTCTTCCAGAAGTCAGATCAGGAAATGGCAGATAAATTCCTAGAGGCAGGCAGCTGAGGGGCAGTGTTTAAGGCCTCCAAGGGCTTGGTTTGTAGACTGACTTGGTTTTTATTCAAGTGAGAATTTGTTTTTTCCTGTAAAGCCTTCCCTTTCAGGAAGCTCCAATGCTGTGTGGCTCAGAAAATGGTCTGTCTCATCTTTTTTGCCTTCTCTCTAGAACTTCTTGTTCTTAGGGGCCAATGTTGATTAGCCTGACGATGGAAGAGTAACTGTGGCTTGGAGGAGTGGACGACACAAGTGGACTGCCCTTGACCTTGTTGGGGTCGAAGCTGCCTCTCCTCCCGTGAGTGTCCTGTCCTGATGGACGCAGGGAATGGCTGACGCCTGAAGACACACCTGAATTCCTCCACCCCTTCCTGTGTCCCTACATGTTCTTTCAGCTGTCCTCAGCCTTTCTCTGGGGAGCCAATTCCAACTCCTTGCCCGTGGTCCCCTAGAGAAAAGTTCAGTGATGGAAAAAAGCATGAGCAATGTTCAACCACCATGTAGTCCAAAGCATGCTGCTCAACATTAAACATACATGTGCAACTTTGTAGATGTTATTTGATGTCATGGTTAAAGGAGCAAGTCAGACAGAAATGGGCTTAAAGCCTTATTCTGCTACTTTTTTGGTGTAGAAGACTCACTGAGACCACAGACCACCCAGCTCCTACACGGACTACAGATCTATTTGATAAATGATTTCAATTTTTATTTGCCTGCACTGGCTTCTGTTCCTGGGCTGAGTGCTAGAAGAGGTGGGATCAGAATAAGAAAAACACAGTCTCCGCCTACATCAAGCTTAGAGGCAAAAATAGGAACCAGCAGATTTTTTCTGTAAAGGGCCAGAGAGCAAATCTTTTAGTCTTGGCTAAATATATTGTCTCCGTTGTAACTACTCAACACTTCTGTTGTAACAGAGAACAGCCTGCTAGAGTGTGTGTGGTTGTGTTCCAGTAAAACTTTATTTAAAAAGAACACAAAAGTACAGGCAGCAGGCCAGATTTGAGCAATCGGCCACAATGTACAAACCCCTGGTCTAAAATGATCCACCAAGAATAAAAGGGATTTACACCATGAATGCAACCCTAATCTGTAATACAATTAGGAAATTTACTAACATATCATACTCAGTTACAAGAGTAATAAAGAGCATAGACTTGGGGGAAGACACAGACACAGAGGTTGTGAGGGGGTCAGGTTGTGACCTGCTTTATGACTGTGGTTCCATCACCTCTTTGCTCTCTTAGCAAAAATCTATTAAATTTCTCCAAACCCCAGATTCCTCAATTTTAAAATAGCTCGAGAGGACTTCCCCAGAAAGTGGTAATGAATCAAAGCCAAGTATTATCCTGAAATGTTTGGTTAGTTAGCAAAGAAAGTTACCATTTTTCCTGCAGATTACTGTTTATTGTTCTAATCATAGGCTGTTTTTGATTACGAAAACCTCATTCTCTGCCTCTGCATCTTTTGGCAGCAAAGGATTCCCGTTCATGGGTTTTCTTGGCCAAGGTCATTGGACAAACCTACTTTCCCATATTTTCAGGGAAAATCCCACCAAAAGGCCCACTTCACACACACAACCTCTCCTGCTGGCAGGAGGCATGCCTATTGCTTTAATTAATTTTGGCTGCTCTAGGTCTTTGTTGCGACATGCAGGCTTTCTCTGGCTGCAGTGAGCAGGGGCTACTGCTTTATTTTTAATGTCAGCAGACATGTAGACTGACTGACAAATACCTCTGAGAAGGGACCGTTGTCTGGAAGCTGAGAGTGAAGGATGACACACACTGATTGGAGTTCAGCGGGTCCCGTTGCTTCTGGCCTCCTGGGTTATCTAGGCCAGCATCACAAGCGGGCAAATCTTCCTCATGAAGTACAGCACCTGCTGGGCTTCATGCCAGGGGCAGGCCCATCACAGGATACCCTAATAAGAAGCATCATACCTCACAAGTTTAGAAAAAGTCAGTGATGCTTTGGTTTGTAGTGACAGACCTCCAGTTTGATTGGCATATGGGCTTATTGCCTCAAGGCACGTGGGACATTAGTTCCCCACCAGAAGCCCAACTGGTCCCCTGCTTTGGATGGCAGATTCTTAACCACTGGACCACATGGGAATCCCAGTACCATGTACTTTACACCCCAGACAAGCTGACCAACTTGTTCCAGCTTGCCCAGGACTTTCCTGGTTTTGGTAAACAAAGTCCCATGTCCTGGGAAACCCCTCAATCCCAAGCAAGCTAGGCCAGCTGGCCACACAAGCAGGCACATGCTGAGCCTCCCCCCGCAGCTTTTCCAGGGACATCAGCACCTGTCTCACTCTGGCACTCTGCTTCCTGTCACAGCCCTCAGCTCTCACAGGTCTAACCTGAGCCAGCCACTAGCACTTGTTCACCTCCGTCCTAACACAACACCTCAAACAACAGCCCACGTGCCTAGCCTCAGGAGCAGGATGGAGGGACTTAAAGGGTGAAAACAAGATCCAGCCCGTGACCCACATTCACGCTGCCCTGCTTCGCTGGCATGTGGCTTGTTGCAGATTTAAAACACAGGTGAGGTGGGTGTATACAGTTTATTGAATGGGCAGGTGGAGAGAAAAATCATAAACAGCTGCCAGCTCAACAGAAAAACTCTTGGTCACTGGTCACCGAGGGACTGGGCCAGCCTTCTTGGTCTACGCCCTCCGAGGGCACCGCTGTCAGCAGTCAGAGCGGCTGAAGGGGATCCAGGCTGCCAGTCCCAGAGCTTTGCCCCGGATCTCTAGTGCTGAGTGAACATGGCTCCCGTGACACTGTGCGCAGATGGCGGGCAGCTCTTCACACGGGAACGGCACTCTCCACTCTGCTCCACTGGTGTCCGCAAAAATAGGGATCTACAAGAAAGGACAGGCAAGACCAACGGTTGGGAGTTCCCATCTGCATAGACTTAAACCAGCCAACCCTCTGGGGGGTGGTTCCCAGCCAGTGGCAGTAACTCACCAGCCAACCCTCAGGGGGTTGTTTCCCAGCTGGTTCGTTTCCCACCTCAGGGAGAAATACCAGCCATTCCAGATCCCAGGTGACCCCAAGGTCAACGACTCAGGACCTTGGGACTTCCTTAGCCACTTCCAGATCTAAGGCTGGCCTCGGAGGGAAGAACCATACAAGCATTTAGTCTCCATCTTCTCAGGAGGCAGCATCACTGAGAGCATTCCAATCGACCCGGCCCAAGCTTCCAATTTATGCAAGCTCAACTAGAAATCACCAGAATAGATGTGGTAACAAAGAAAAACACCTCAGGGTTTGGTTTTTAGAACAAAGGATTTTCTTCCAAGCAGTTTCCAGATTTGGGCAGACAGACTAGACTAGTGCTATCAGGGGCTGTTAACACCAAACTCCCACGGTATCTTCATCAAAGGATGGACCGCCATCCTCAGGAGCTCGCCCACCATCATCCTACTCTGCAAAAGTTAAAGTTAGTTAAGTGGCTCAGTCGTGTCCGAATCTTTGCGACCCCATGGACTCTAGCCTATCAGGCTCCTCTGTCCATGGGATTTTCCATGCAAGAGTACTGGAGTGGGTTGCCATTTCCTGCTCCAGGGATCTTCCCCACCCAGGGATCGATCCCGGGTCTCCCACATTGTAGGCAGTCGCTTTTAGTGCCTGAGACACCAGGGAAGCCCCTGTTCTGCAAAGACCCACTTAATTTGGCCAGCCAAGAAAAATGGAAAGGCTGGCTGAGGAGCCCCAGGACCAAGCACTGAACAGGAAAGCCTCTGATGCACGTCAGGGGCAGAGGGCAGGTTTGAAAGCCAAGGGAACACTCAGGCTGTTGGATGCCTACTGAGTACCCTGTGGCTTACATCTCACTACCTTCACATTATGAGATGTGAATAGAAACTTCTAGCAAAATAGGATCAAACTCAAATGTAGACAGGAGAGAACTAGACATGAGCCCTCAGACCAAATGTAGGGGAAGGCGGGGGGCAATGGTGAATGGGACCCCACCTCACCTTTATCTGGGAGCCAGACACACCTCCTGAGGTGCCACGTTACATCTTCAGGGTGTATTAAGCAAGGGCACTGGTGGAAGGTTTCTGCCACCCACCAAACACATCTGCAGCACAGGACAAAAGGCAGGTCGTCGGTCCTCTGCTGACGGCAGGGCTAGGGACTCTGTCAGCCACACCAACAAGCCCATCAGTCATGGGCTGTCTTGAATAATACATTACAGGTTGTCCTCCACTCAAGTCCACAGAGCAGAAGCCACGGTTTACAGCTCTCCCTCCCCACCCCATGCTCTTTCGCATTACATGAACTTATTCCAGTGTGAAGACCAAGTATAAATGTGTTGACATGTTTCTGCCAAGAGGGCCCTGAACTTCAAAGACAAAGTGAACCCCTGCAAGTCCAGGGACCAGCCGAGGTCTAAGCTCTGAAGAGAATGGCAGGAGAAAAAAACTAGTGTGTGAAAGCTCCAGGGTTTGGAAGGGACAGCTGGGCCCTTCAAACATGGGGAAAGGTCTTTGAGAGACGCCTCTCCCTGCAGTATTGATGACCAGGGCACGGGCAGCCCACAATCACTTTCGGTGCAGGAGCAGAAAAGGGCAGAAGGGGAGCCAGAAAGGACAGGAGACTGGAGCCAGGGGCCTGGGAAATGCCCGAGTCAGGGGGAGCAGCCCAGCCCAGCTACGTCGAGTCCCAGTAGCTTTGTAGCGCCCTGCCAAGACCCCACAAGACCTCCCTGCCAGGGGGAGTCAACACACTTTCAGCATAAAAAACAGCTTTCTGGCTGAAAACGATCAGGATGTTGGTCAGGACACAGCCATGAAAACTGTTTTAAAACCATCACTGCAATCCTAGCTTCCCTTTTCAGGTAAGCGTAGTCTGAGATGGGGGTCACAGGGCTAGACAGGTTCAGAAGTGGAACCAGAGTCTCTGGAAGGGAGGTGCCCGGCAAGCAGGTTTCTTCAGGGCCTACCAGGGTCCAGCCCCAGTTGGATCCAGGGTTATCCTTAGCATGAACGGCGTCAGCGACTGAGAGATAGAGAAAGAGATAAGGAAAGAATTATGCAGTTAGGAAAATAGAGGCAAGAGGCTGATACTCCTTGGTTTACGCAGAAAGCCAATAGAGCCCCAGCACGGGACTTGCTCTGTTCACGTAGGCCACAGGCGCCCTCTCAAATAGCTGAAGGTGCCCCACCTTGGGCACTTTCTAGAGTAGGTCTTAGAAGTCCAGGCAGGAAAGTGAACTCAGAGGGCCCCTGGGTTCCAGGGAATCAGCCTGAAAAGGAAAGAGAAAGGAAGAACGACATGGGGAGACCAAGCTTCGGTGAGCAAGGCCCATCACATTATTTTCAGAGGGAGCTTTTATACTGAATTGTACATTAAGCAAAGTGAAAAATGCAGAGTCAGCTCAACATTCCGTCAGTATTAACTTTTATCAATACCAGGTTTCTTCCTGCATACCGTTTCATAAGCGTCTTATTTTTTGTACATTATCTTCTGGCCCAGAGGCCTGTTGACATTTTATGACCCCTTTTTGATAAAGGTTAGCTAAAACACTTACTTTCCCTTGAAATGTTTTTCCTTAAATTCCTTAGCCTGCATCACCCTTAAAGTACAGAGTTACATTTTTATGGAGCAAAGATTCAGTGGGTTACAGCAAAGAAAGAACTTAACTCAAAGTCTAATGTTGCTAATGTTAAGGCTACTGTGGCTACTACTTGTTTTTTCTACATCCTAACTATATGCACTCTCAGGAACACAATGGAAGAGGGATGTCAGAATTTGGCAGTAAGCATTGGCTCAACAATGTTGCAAGAGTCTGGATAAACCTGCCAAGTAAGCTAGAATGCTAACAGGGGGTTTGAATTGAAATACTCCTTTCATGCCCTGGAGTACAGGGGTCCAGCCCCAGGTGGATCCAGGGTATCCTCAGGGGGATGGCATCAGCGACCTAAAAAGATTTATTTAGAGATATATAGAGAAATAAAGAAGGAATATAGCAGTTAGGAAAATATAGGAGAGAAAGAGGCTGATATTCCTTGGTTTACACAGAAAGCCAATAAAGTTCCAGACAAGGAACTTGCACCGTTCACGTAGGCTGCAGGCGCCTTCCCAGTCTCCTGAAGGAGTGAGATGCAGAACGTGTTCCGGTTCAGGTCTTAGAAGCCCAGGCAAATAAGTGAACACGGTGAGCCCCTGCGCTCCAAGGAATCAGCCTAAAAGGAGAGTAAGAGAAAGAGAAACAAGAACGACATGGGGGAAACCAGTTTTTCGAGGAGCTGGTCCGTCTCTTTATTTTTCAGGGAAACTGTTATACTTTAAGTTGTACATAGAGATAAATGTAAGAAGCAGAGTCACGCAGGGTCAGCTACTCTGACCTTTATCTAAAGACAGAGTGTTCTTTGCATTATCTTTGTTCTTACAAGGGTCTTACGTTTGTTTACAATATCTTCTGGTCTGGAGACCGATTAACATTTTATGGCCCCATCTTTGTTTCTATTGATAAAGGTTAGTTAATCAGAAAACTTGTTTTCCCTTAAGATGTTTTTTTCTGAAATCTGCTTAGTCTTAAGAAAGTGATAAAGTTACATGCCGGGGTCCAGCCCTGGTGGATCCAGGGTGATTCGAAGGGTGGACGGCGTGAGCAAGGAAACCTTATTTATTTATTAATATAAGAGTAGATTAGATTAGGAAGAAATAGTATAGCAGGAAAATTAAATGGAGAAAAGAGACTGAATAACTTGGTTTACGGGGAAGGCCAATAAAATTCCAGACAAGGAGCTTGCACCATCTAGGTTAGGCCACCGGTGTCCGTTTGAATATCGGAGAGTGCCCCACCTTGGGCTCTCTCTCTTACAGATCTTAAAAGCCAGGGCAAGTAAGTAGACATGATGAGCCTCCCAGCTCCAGATGGGAATTCAGCCTGAAATTAGAATAAAGAGGCACGGGGGAAACCAGTTCAGCTACTGGTCCTGTCCTCTATTGTCTAGAATTTCCTTTTATACCTTTTTTTGTACATAGAGATCCATGGGTAATACAAAATTATGCAGCGTCAGCAGCCCTGACTCTTATCAAAACCAGGCTTTTCTCTCTGCATACCTAATTGTATACACAAGTCTTAGATAATTGACATCACCTTCCAGCCAAAAGGGCCAATTAAAACATTTTACAACCTTTTTCTGATAAGGGTTTGTCAACTAGAAGACTTATTTGTGATGATCTTCCCAAAGTCTGGTGCCACTCTCAGAAAGCACTAAATAAAGTTACATTCTTACATAGCAAGGACACAAGAGGAGTGCAGTGATATATAACAAAGAAAAGTAATTAACTCAAAAGTCTAGTGTTGCTAACATCAAAACTACAATCTATCCTTTTCCATATCCCGTTTACATTGATTAACATCCTCCCCTGTGCCTAAAAGATAAAGAATATGGAGGTCTGGAAGCAGCCATTGAGTCAACAGTGAAAACCCTCTACCAATATAATTTTTAACTCTTTAGAAAAGGCTCTGTTTCTTTAAGATGCTGTTAAGCTTTGTGCCTCTCGCGGTTGGCGGCTGTAAGCAATTCACAAGCTGTAAGAGGTCTGGGGAACCTGTTAGACAAGCTAGAGAGTTATCAGAGGGGGTTTAACTGAAACATCCCTTTCAAATGCAGAAGACTAAAGCCCTGAATTGACTTTTTCCAGAGAATATCAGAAGAGTGGAAAAGCAGAGTACAGAGGCCAGCAGATTCTTATTTTTTTGGGGGGTGGATGCTCAAGAAATTCCAGGGGGAACTCCTGAAACCTGATCACGTCCTTGCGTTTGTCAGGCTTCCTTCCGCATGACCTTGTCACGGGCGGGATTCCTCACGCTGGCTCCCGACAGTTACATTCTTACATAGCAAGGATACAAGATTTATAACAAAGAAAGAGGAGTACAGCACGCCAGGCCTCCCTGTTCATCACCATCTCCTGGAGTTCACTCAGACTCACGTCCATCGAGTCCGTGATGCCATCCAGCCATCTCATCCTCGGTCATTCCCTTCTCCTCCTGCCCCCAATCCCTCCCAGCATCAGAGTCTTTTCCAATGACTCAACAATTCGCATGAGGTGGCCAAAGTACTGGAGTTTCAGCTTTAGCATCACTCCTTCCAAAGAAATCCTAGGGGTGATCTCCTTCAGAATGGACTGGTTGGATCTCCTTGCAGTCCAAGGGACTCTCAAGAGTCTTCTCCAACACCACACTTCAAAAGCATCAATTCTTCGGCACTCAGCCTTCTTCACAGTCCAACTCTCACATCCATACATGACCACAGGAAAAACCATGGCCTTGACTAGATGGACCTTAGTTGGCAAAGTAATGTCTCTGCTTTTGAAAATGCTATCTAGCAAACTATTTATAGTAGTGGGACAATGTGAACAGGAACAAACAATCTCTCAAGCAGACTCTCGAGGAATCTGAAACTGATATCTTAATGCAGTAGCATTTTGATGATGAAGTGAGTGAGAGGCTCAGGCTTCTTTAAAAGCAGAGGCCACTGTAACCCTAGTTAGTGAATCTGCCAAATCATTTAAGGCATTTAAAGGTCTAGGCAGTCCAGAATGAGCTCGAATGTGGCCACTAAAAAAATGCTTGGTTTCATTTACAGATTTGTTGCTGCAATTTAGTTAGCAAGTAAAAGATGGTAGTTTTGTTCTTGGGCAGAACTGCAGTCTCAATATGTGGAAACAGCCTGACCACATACTGAGAGTCAGAGTAAAGGTTAAATTCCCCCTCTGCAATCCACTCCAGCACTCTTGCCTGGAAAATCCCATGGACGGAGGAGCCTGATAGGCTACAGTCCATGGGGTCGCAAAGAGTCGGACACGACTGAGCAACTTCACTTTCACTGCAAACATAACAAAAGCCTCTATAACAGCTGTGAGTTCAGCTCTTTGAGCTGAAGTTTCCTGTGTTTGTAAAACCTTATGCTGATTCCGGGGAACCCAAAGGAGAAACGGCGTTGGCGAATGATTTAGAGAGAGAGATAAAGAAAGAATGTTGAAGATAAGAAAATACAGGAGAGAAAGAGGCTGATGTTCCTTGGTTTACACAGAAAATCAATAAAGTCTCGAGACAAGAGACTTGCACCATCTACGCAGGCCACTGGCCAAGAGGCCAGTTAACATTTTTATGGCTCTCTTCCTAGATAAATGTCTATCAACCAGAAAACTCTTTTTCCCTTGAAGTGTTTTTTCTTTCATCTTCATCACTCTCAAAATACTAAATAAAGTTACATTCCTGTAGAACAAAGGTGCAGTGGGTTATAACAAAGAAAGTACTTAACTAAAAGATTTAATGTTGCTAATACCAGAGCTACTACCTGTTTTTTCTATATACCAACTATATATACAAATAAAAGATATGAAAACTTGGCAGCAAGTATTGGCTCAACAAATGAAACCCTTAATCAGTCCTATTCTAATGATTTTGACTCCTCGGAAGACCCTACATTCCTAGGATGTTTTAAGCTTCCTGTGCTTCTCGCGGTTGGGAGGCCGCAAACAATCACATGTGCAATTGTAAGAGGCCGGCCGGCAGGCTAGAAAGCCATCAGAGGGGTTTTTGGATTGAAACACTCTTATTATGCCCAGGAGACTTATTATCTTAAAAGCTCTAAATTAACTTTTTCCAGAAAAACGTGGTGGGGGGACAGCCCCCTGTTAATCTCAGAAAAGTAGGTGGAAAGCATAACACAGTAAAGCAGGCAGACTCTGGTTTTGGGGGTAGATGCTCGGGAACAGGGGGTCCCCTGAGGCTTGATCCCGCCTTTGCGTGTGCCGAGCCTCCTTCCTCATGACCTTTGCCAAGGGCAGAGTTCCTCACGCTGGCTCCCGGCATCTCTCCCTTTTTTATTTCTTAAAACAGCCAGATGCAGCTCAGTAACGAGCTTCTGAATGCTCTGCCGAAGGATCCTGACAATATAAGGAAGAATGATTATGAGGAGCAAGATTAGAGCACCCACAGCAACATAGCTGAAAACAGTAGACAGAATATTCTTTGCAGAAATGAAGTTAGAGAATCTATGGAAAAAGTCATTGGCTTTTCCCGTGGCAGTAAAATCTAATCAGGAGTGTTCCATGGTCTGTATCTGATTATGAAGTTTCCCTAAACTAATATCTGAGCTATTCCAAACACCTAAAATATGATTTTTCAACATATTGGGCAGTATGCACTTGTTGAGTCAATGATATTGCTGCCACAGTAACAGTAACAGTAGTAATTGTTGTTATTAAAGCCGAATTCCCCAAGATTAGGTTGGTTCTTCCAGCATCTCCCCTGCCAGTTGTCTTAGAGTCTGCTGGACTTTTGAGGCAGGGGCAGAAGAGTGCCCTTTCTCTTTTTTGTGGTCTCAGCAGTGGAGGAACCAGGTGCCTGGGGGACTGCGACATGGCCAACCAGTCTGTCCGGGATCCAAGTTGGTGACACAGCACCCTGGGAAAAAATACAAGCATACCCTCTCCCACAAGTTAGCAGTGTAGCTGGCTCTTTTCACTCTCCTGTAAGGGAATCTTTTCACTTAACCAGAGGCCGAGTCATAGCCCCTTTCAAAGGCTGAATAGAAAAATTTTTCAGAAAAATTACTGAATGTGTTTTCAAAAAATGCAATAGGGAACTTGAGGGCAAATGAAACAAAATTTGACCCCTGAAATCTATCAAGAAACTTTTTGTAAAGTTGTATCACTATTTTGTAAAAGACTTGTAGTTGACCCTTATTGAATGGAATTACTATATTTGTTACTTCTTTTCCAGAAATTTCCACACTTTTCTTCCTTTTATAATTAATTATGCCACCAAGCTGGGATAAGATAAAACTATGTTTCTTGGGGTCCCTGGTAGATGGAACCAATGGGCCTTCTTGTCACAAGCATCCTGTAGGTGTATGTTTTGTGGCAAGAATAGTTTAATCTCATCTTTTGGTAATATTAATCCTAATTAACTGATCATTTAAAGCCTCATCCACTTTAACAAGAGCCGACTCTGTCTCAGTAGTCAACTTTCTCTTAGAACTGGGATAAGGATCGCCTTTTTAAGCTACCAAACAAAGGCTTTAAATGTGCAGTAGTCAGTTCTAAATGTGGGCGTATCCAATTAATATCTCCTAATAATTTATGGAAATCATTTAAAGTTAGTAAACAATCTCTCTGCAGCTTCAAAGGGGCATTATCAGTTTTTAAAAAATTTTGGCAGACCTAAATATGAGAAGCAAGTAAAGAGGTGTTGCACAGTATCTTTATAAGCTTCTCCAGTTATCCTTCCATAACCTAAATCTGGTCTATAGCTCTTTAGATGACAAGCAACCATCTAATCTTTGCTTGAATACCTCCAGCAATGGGGAACTCACTACTCTCCAAGGTTCTAAACTCTCCCTCCCCTTTTTCTCTGCAGCATCCCTACTCTGCATACCACTTTCTCTAATCCCACCAACTCATTTTCAGTAGTATGTGTTGGCGAGGAGCTGGGCCAGTAAAGATCTTTTAAAGGCCTAGAGACGGTAATTTCCTGCACCCAAAAAGCTAGGATCACTCGATCCAAATCCTCTGGGGCCCCTAGCTTGAGAAGTCAAGGTTTTTCTTGTCTGATAATAAGGTAAAAGCAAAAGCTATGTTATTCTTTGACCTTTATTAATTTGCAGTTTTAGTAGGTGGCGAGATCAAAACTTTAATTTTCCCAGTATAATCAGAATCTACTACACCAGGCACCTCCTAAATTCCTTCAAAAGAAAGCGAATTACGCCCTAGCACAAGTCCTACAAAGCCCTCAGGCAGGGGGCCAGCCACTCCTGTTGGAATTGGAGTAACTGGCACATCAGGGGTTAATATTGTTGCAGTGGTGGAGCTGAGGTCCAGTCCTGAGCTACCTGGGGTTGATTGGCATGGCTTGTTGTCTCTGTTTGGCAGGACATTGTCGGCAAAAATGTCCCATTTGGCCATAAGAGAAATATTTTTTACTTGTAGAATCTTTTTTATCTTTGGGTGAGGCCCCTCCAGAGGGTTTTTTCCAAGGAGCAGGCTCTGTATATTGTGCATGCGTCTGCTTTAAAAGCTCGTTTAAAAAAATCTCTCTTTTTCAGCGTTAGGCAATGTTCTGGGAGGCCTTGGAGGCAAAGTGTAGAGGGGGAGGGGGCTCGCCAGGGCGCCCGGCCGCAGTGTCCTGCAAGCCCTCTCCTTCCTTGGGAGGTAGAGAAGTCTCCCTCCTTTTCTTTGTCAATAGCAGAAAATATGATCTGCGTAGAAGGTGGAGACCCACCACCATCTGCCGCTATAGCCTCTCCCATAGGCTATCTAACAGCCTCATGATGGGGGTCCAGAACATTTCTAATCATATTACACAGAGTAAAAGCATCTACAGGAACTTTTTTTGGCCCATGTAAAGTATAATAAGTTTTTAACTGTTTTCCTACCTTTTCCAAGTATCTAAATCAACAGTGTCCTCTTCTGGAAACCAAGGACACTGTTCTTGTAAAAAAAGATTAAACACTAGCCTTTTTTAACTTGATTCCCCTTTTGATTAACAGTTGCAAAATTACTTCTATAAAGTTATTGTTCTTTTGACTCATTGTTACCCATGTCAGAGATTTATGTAGAGAAAGATTTAATATTTCAGTACAGATTTCTTGTCTTATATTCCAAGAATCAACACTTCAGGTTTCTTTCAACCTATCAACCGGGTTTCTTTTCAACCCAAAACTTCCCACCCCTCTTTACCCTACCTATCTTATGCTGGGGGTTCCTGGGCACCCGAGTGGGGTCCTAGCCATTCCAAGTAACTGCACAATGGGGGAGGATTACCTTTTGATGTCCCTGTTATGGGCGCCACTTGCCCAGGTCCAGCCCCCGCAAAATGTTAAAAAGAGGCTTTAGCTCAGCAGTGGTTAGTTTAAGATAAGGCCTTATCCAATTAATATCACCTAAAAGTTTTTGATAATCATTCAGAGTAACAAGGTGATCTTCTCTTAATTGCAGTGGGGAATGAGTCACTGTTTCTGAATTTATAATCCTTCCTAAATAAGTTATGGGTGGGTTGGTTTGCATTTTTTCCAGGGCAATTTTCAAGCCTCTAGCTGACAGCGCCTGAGTCAAATCTTGGAGAACAGTTTGTAAATAAGCTCTATCTGGATGAGCTATTAAAATATCATCCATATAATGAATCATATATACCTGTGTATATTTAGCTCTAATTTCTTCTAAAGCAGCATTAACAAATTTTTGACACAGGGTAGGGCTATTTTTCATTCCCTGGGACAACACTTTCCATTGAAACCTAAAATAAGGCTGTTCAAAATTCTCTGATGGCAGACTAAAGGCAAATCGCTTTTTATTCAGCACTTAAGGGAATGGTAAAAAAGCAGTCTTGTAAATCAATTACAATTATATTATATCCCTCTGGAACAGCTACTGGGGAAGGAAGCCCAGGCTGTAAGCCCCCATGTCTTCCAAGGTGGCATTAACAGCTCTCAAATCTTGTAAAAGTCACCATTTACCAGATTTTTTCTTTATGACAAAAATAGGAGTGTTCCAGGGACTATTGGAGGGTTCAGTTCAGTTCAGTTCAGTCGTTCAGTCGTGTCCGACTCTTTGCAACCCCATGAATCGCAGCACGCCAGGCCTCCCTGTTCATCACCATCTCCTGGAGTTCACTCAGATTCACGTCCATCGAGTCCGTGATGTCATCCAGCCATCTCATCCTCGGTCGTCCCCTTCTTCTCCTGCCCCCAATCCCTCCCAGCATCAGAGTCTTTTCCAATGAGTCAACTCTTCGCATGAGGTGGCCAAAGTACTGGAGTTTCAGCTTTAGCATCATTGCTTCCAAAGAAATCCCAGGGCTGATCTCCTTCAGAATGGACTGGTTGGATCTCCTTGCAGTCCAAGGGACTCTCAAGAGTCTTCTCCAACACCACAGTTCAAAAGCGTCAATTCTTTGGCGCTCAGCCTTCTTCACAATCCATAAAAAATAAAGTCTGACACTGTTTCCACTGTTTCCCCATCTATTTCCCATGAAGTGATGGGACCAGATGCCATGATCTTCGTTTTCTGAATGTTGAGCTTTAAGCCAACTTTTTTGCTCTCCTCTTTCACTTTCATCAAGAGGCTTTTTAGCTCCTCTTCACTTTCTGCCATAAGGGTGGTGTCATCTGCATATCTGAGGTTATTGATATTTCTCCCGGCAACCTTGATTCCAGCTTGTGTTTCTTCCAGTCCAGCGTTTCTCATGATGTACTCTGCATATAAGTTAAATAAGCAGGGTGACAATATACAGCCTTGACGTACTCCTTTTCCTATTTGGAACCAGTCTGTTGTTCCAAGTCCAGTTCGAACTGTTGCTTCCTGACCTGCATAGATTTCTCAAGAGGCAGGTCAGGTGGTCTGGTATTCCCATCTCTTTCAGAATTTTCCAGTTTATTGTGATCCACACAGTCAAAGGCTTTGGCATAGTCAATAAAGCAGAAGTAGATGTTTTTCTGGAACTCTCTTGCTTTTTCCATGATCAATATGTCCCAACTGTAGTTGTTCAAAAATTAACGTTTTAGCTGCCAGTAATTTTTCTTTAGGCAGAGGCCATTGTTCCACCCACACTGGGTCTTGAGATTTCCATGTAATGGGGTCGGCAGCAAAAACAATGGTCTCCATTATAAATCTGGATACCCCAATAGAGTACGTAGCTGTCGAGGGGTCAGACAAATTGGCTCAATTATTCCTGTCTGTTGTTTACCCAATCCTTTTGATGGATCATAGCCCATATGGCGCATTTGGGAGGTCACTTTATCACCAGGGCTAAAAAAGTAGCACTCCCATTTGAGACAGCACGTCCCTCCCCTGCCGGGGTCCAGCCCCAGTGAATCCAGGGTGATTCGAAGGGTGGATGGTGTCGGCAAAGAAAACTTATTTATTTATTAATATAAGATTAGATTAGAAAGAGATAGTATAGTAGGAAAATTAAGTGGAGAAAAGAGGCTGAATAACTTAGTTTATGGGCTAAACTAATAAAACTCCGGACAAGGCGTTTGCACCATCTACGTTAGGCCACTGGCGTCCGTTTGAATATCGGAGAGTGCCCCGCCTTGGGCTCTCTCTCTCACAGAACTTAAAAGCCAGGGCAAGTAAGTAGGCATGATGAGCCGCCCGCTCCAGATGGGAATTCAGCCTGAACTTAGAGGAAGGAGAAGAGGGAGGGAAAGGGAGAAAGAATCGACACGGGGAGGCCAGGCTTCTGCAAAAACCCCCTCGTTCTTTATTGTTCAAAAGGTGTTTATATACCCTAAATTTTACATAATGGAAGATACAGAGTCACGCAGGGGCAGCAATCCTGACCCTTTCTGTATATCTTTTTGTATACAAAAGGTCTCAGGTGATTTACATTATCTTCTGGCTTGCTAACACTTTTTGGCTCTCTTTCTTAATGAATGTTAAATCTCGTTACCTCTGAAGTGTTTTTCTTTAATCTGCATCTCCTTAAAACACTAGTTACATCTCTATAGAACAAAGGCACAGTGGGTTATAAGGTACTTAACTCAAAGATCTAATGTTGCTACTTGTTTTTTCTATATACCAACTATATCAACAAATAAAAAGATATGAAAATTTGGCAGCAAGTATTGGCTCAACAAATGAAACCTTTAATCAGTCCTATTCTAATGATTTTGACTCCTCGGAAGCCCCTACATTCCTAGGATGTTTTAAGCTTCCTGTGCCTCCAGCGGTCAGGAGGCCTCAATCACATGCGCAGCTGTATGAGTCCTGTAGGCAGGCTAGAAAGCCATCAGAGGGGTTTCTGGATTGAAACACTCGTATTATGCCCAGGAGATTTATTATCTAAAAGCTCTAATTTCTCCCAGAAAAAGGCGGTGGGGGGACAGCCCCCTGTTAATGACAGAAGAGTAGGTGGAAAGCATGACACAGTAAAGCAGGCAGACTGGTTTTGGGGGTGGATGCTCAGGAAATTCCAGGGGGAACCCCTGAAGCCTGATCACGTCCTTGCGTTTTGTCAGGCTTCCTTCCGCATGACCTTGTCACGGGCGGGATTCCTCACGCTGGCTCCCGGCAACTCCCCCATTTTTGTTTTTTAAAACGACCAGGTGTAATTCAGTCGCGAGATTCCGAATGCTCTGCCGAAGAATCCTGACAATACGAGGAAGAATGATTATGAGGAGCAAGATTTAGAGCAAACTAAAAACAGTAGACAGAGTAGTTTTTCCAGAAATGAAGTCAGTTCAGTTCAGTTCAGTCGCTCAGTCGTGTCCGACTCTTTGCGACCCCATGAATCGCAGCACGCCAGGCCTCCCTGTTCATCACCATCTCTCGGAGTTCACTCAGACTCACATCCATTGAGTCAGTGATGCCATCCAGCCATCTCATCCTCGGTCGTCCCCTTCTCCTCCTGCCCCCAATCCCTCCCAGCATCAGAGTCTTTTCCAATGAGTCAACTCTTCGCATGAGGTGGCCAAAGTACTGGAGTTTCAGCTTTAGCATCATTCCTTCCAAAGAAATCCCAGGGTTGATAAAAAAAAAAGAAAAAGGTGGTTGGGGAACAGCCCCCCTGTTCATGACAGAAGAGTAGGTGGAAAGCATAACACAGGAAAGCAGGCAGACTCTGGTCTTGGGGGGTGGATGCTCAGGAAATTCCAGGGGGAACCCCTGAAGCCTGATCTCGTCCTTGCGTTTTGTCAGGCTTCCTTGGCATGACCTTGTCACGGATGGGATTCCTCACGCTGGCCCCCAGCAGAGCCTGGCAGACTACAGTCCAAGGGGACGCAAAAGAGTTAGACATGACTTACTGACTAAACAACTCGAACTCTTGTGTAAACCATACAATCAGTGGAAATAACCCCAGTCAGATGTGGCAATTCACCGAACTCTAACCTGCTTCATTTGGGTGCTCTACCTCATACTCTGTTTTGGTTCTAAACAGGTAATCTTTTTATCCTGATGTTCAAGATTCTGAGGTCGTTTCCCAGAAGGGCACCAGCACAGCCAGAGGGGTGCAGGGACTCAGTCTGGTACAACAGGGGGATGACCCATCACTCTTGAAGAGGGCCAAGTTCCTGTCCTGCTGGGACACCAAGTAAGAGTCTAGCGGTTTTCCCCAGCTATCGAACAAGAGGGCTGGACCAAGAAATCTCTTAAGGGCCGCATCATCTTAATAGCCGAGAATCCTATTAAGCTCAATGAGAAGTATCTAAGAAGAGGAGGCTTCTTCAATACAGAGACATGGGTGAAAGGGTGGGGAGGGGGATGGGAGGTACAGTTTCTAGCTACATGACATCATGAAAAATGTAGCAAGTCAGAAGACATTTTCTGTGTAAGCCCTCAATCCACTGGCGCTTAAGCCTATGAGCCCACATAAATGTAATCATCACTTTAAGTTGCAATAATGATACGGTGGGAAAATAGGGGTTTGGTTTTTCAAGGTTTACATATTTCTGTGGCTCAGTGAAGAGAAGCCCTGGTTTAGTCCTGCCTGTGCTGCTCTCTCCCTGGTTCTCTTTAGCAAGGCCAGTGCTGACTTCCCTGGTGGCTCAGACGGGAAAGTGTCTGCCTGCAGTGCAGGAGACCAGGGTTCGATCCCTGGGTCGGGAAGATCCCTTGGAGAAAGCAATGGCACCCCACTCCAGTACTCTTGCCTGGAAAATCCCATGGACGGAGGAGCCTGGTAGGCTACAGTGCATGGGGTCGCTAAGGGTCGGACACGACTGAGCGGCTTCACCTCACTTCACTTTATGAATCTAGGTCTGTGTCCACAGATATAATATGTAGGGATTGAATAAAAAGTTCTTTAAGGACCCATCCAGCTCTGACAGTCACAAGGAAGAGATTCACAGTGGAGTGCTACTCCCACAGAGGATCAGGGTTTATCTTGGAGAATTATCACGGAGGAGCCTCCTGCCCGTTTCCAGGTAGAGCCACTGAGAGGCAGCCCACTGAGCTGTCTGCAGCACTACTCGAGCATCAGCCGGCTATCCACGCAGTCCTGGACTTGTTCTTTACTCCAAGCATTAAAGCACCTGAGAACCTGCTGAGTGCCAGGGCCGACATGGTGGTGCCTTACAGCCTCCTTGAGGTTCTGGGGCCACTCACCTTGGGCCTTGTCAGCCCTTGGTCCCTGAAGTCGTCGTCGTCACCCACCCCAAGTTTCTGGCTTCGGCGCCTGCTGTTGTTGCCAAGCACCTGGGCATTGGCTTTGAGGACGTGATTTATTACATGCAGGCAGTACACGTGGCGGATCTCTTCCCCGTTCTTCAGGACAGTCCTTTCTGGGTAGAACAGGTCCCGGTAAGAATTCATAATTAAGAAGAGCTCTTTCTGGAGGGGTGTGAAGGGGCTACTTGATTTTTGGGGACCAGAGAGGAACTGGCTGTTGGTCTTGATCCACGTGGATTCCAGGGGCTTTTGAAGATGAACTGACTTTAAGTCAATGTCCTTTGGGGGTTTAAAGGTTTCCAACTTCTGAAACTTGGATGAAAAGACAACCTGGCCCAGGATGGGCCACTGAGGGAGAAACAATCAAGAAGTTAGAAATGAACGACAGTACCTTACATTTATACAGTACTTCATAACTTACAACGGCCTTTGATGACTTACAGATTCTCTCACTTAATCCTCACAACAACCATGCAAGGTAAACGCTATAATACTCTTCTTACAGTTTAGGAAATGCTGAGATTCAGAGGTTACAGGATTCAGACAAACAGGAGAGAACAGAGCTAAGGGTTGGAGCCCAAGGTTTATGACTTTAGAAAACTTGTGAGCTCGTCACTCAATCAGTGGGTCACAGACTGTGCTGTGGACCACACTGCAGAAGTCAAAACTTATTCTAGACAAAAAAAAAAAGGTACAGGTACCCAATGGTCAAGTAACTTTGAAAACACTGCAAAACCTAATCCCCTTCAGGGAGACTCACAGCAGAATATATGAAGGTTCTGCTGAGTCCTGTAACAAGGACTCTGTTCCACTTTGTTTAACCCAGAGTTTTCCAAATTTACCTGGGCATGGAGCAAGGTTTTTTTTGAACAAGGCTTTTGTTTTTGTTTGAGATTTTTTTTGGGGGGCGGGGGGCGGGGATGTTTGCACTCTAACGAAACTGCTGATCTTAGCAATAAAGGATGACCTCTGCGATAAAAAGAATTAACTACTAAAGATATGCCAACAAGTAGGATGAATTTCCAGGGAACTGTGCTGAGTGAAAAAAGCCACTTTGTATCACTGTATTTCTAGAACACGTTTGAGATGACAAGATGACAGAGATGGAGAACAGATTAGTGGCTATTACCAAGGGGAAGGGAGGTGGGTATAGTCATAAAACAGCTCCAGAGAAGAGGAGGGATCTTTACAGAGCCGGAAAAGCTCTGTCCGTTGGCTGTAGTGGTGGAAATGGGAACCTACACATGTGATAAATCAGTGCAGAACTAAATATCACACATAAATCAACAGGAGCAAAACCAAGGAAACCTGAACAAGACAAGGAGACGGGCTCAACGGCAATCCCCTCACTGCGATCCTGCACTACAGTTTTGCAGGGCTTCCCTGGTGGCTCAGACGGGAAAGCGTCTGTCTACAATGTGGGAGACCTGGGTTCGATCCCTGGGTCGGGAAGATTCCCTGGAGAAGGAAACGGCACCCTACTCCAGTACTCTCGCCCAGAAAATCCCATGGATGGAGGAGCTTGGTGCAGGCTACAGTCCACGGGGTCGTAGAGTCGGACGTGACCGAGCGAGTGAGCACACACACAGGCTCTTCCAGCCTTCCTATGTCCTGCTCCCCAAGTCACCTGCCACTGGTGTGGATCATACTTTAGGGAGATCACGAGAACCCAAGATCACTGCTTCTCCCCGTTTGTGACTGTGACGATGGAACAAGGCTTACTTTTAGCTGGTGGGTAGTTCTGGGGTTTGTGGCAACAGCCTGGATTTCTTTTTCTTTCAGTTTTATGTTCACATGCTGTACAAATGGATCTGGTTCAGAAATAAAGCAGATGAGAACAGTTAGAGTAAAGGACAGGGATTTTCCAGTCTCCCCTTTTAATGACACGGTGTTCTTCATGACGTTAACTCAACTTTTCTCCCCATCTACTTCCCCCATCATTTACCCCAGTCCAGAGAGTAAAAGTTTCTGACACGTTCATTTCCCTAAAGCATTTCTTTAATCATGTTATTTCCGAGCTCAAAAACCTCTGAAGAAAATTCTCAGTCTGAAAATCAACATACACCTCTAACCTACTCCTCCAATGTAATTTTTGAATGACATGGCTCTCAAATTCTTCTGCCACTGTGGTTTTCCTTCCTTTAACTGAAAATTCTATCCTCTCCGTCACCTCATTTTCATATATCCAAACAGGATCTGTTGAGTGCTACCCCTGACTCATAGTAAACAACTATTTCCCAGGAGGCTCCTGTGTCAGACATAGGGCTGGCTCCACGAAGAGGCCACCTCTGGTCCCCTACAGACAGTCATGACTCTCAAGACCCCCACCATCCACCCCAACGCACACGTGTATGTCCTACCTCATCTAATTAGACCTCAAGATCCCTGAGGGCAGGTTTCGTGTCTGATTTAACTTGCACTGAAGACATCCATACACGCCCAACACTCAACCAAGGCGAACAAAGGCTCAAACGGTGCCACCTGCACTCAGGGTCGTCCTCCGTGCTCCGTGCTGGCACCAGCCTTCTCTTCCAGTCCCACCCATTTCAGAAGCAAAGTTCAACGACCTACTCAGGACCCAGGCAGTAAAGCCTCAAATGCAATGCACCTAACAACAAACCTAAGACCAGGGTGAACGACAGGGAACAAGAATTCAAGGTGCTACTATATCTGTACAGGCAAAACCACCAGAGAAACTTTACGATAAGCTTCCTTATGAAACATAAGGGTTTTTTTAAGTTCAGAATGGGGTTCGTGCCCAAATTCTACCTGCTATTTCTCCCTCTTCTCCAGAAGAGCTAACAGCCAAATGAGGACTAAAATTTCAACTTCAGTGGCATACCCGGTTGAAGAATGGCACTGGGACCAAAAAGAGCAGTCAGGACGCAGGACTGAGACAAGCTGACTTGCCCATCCAGGCACACGCGGAGACACGGACTCCAAGAGTCGGCAGAGACCCGCCTCAGCCTTCCACAGGCAGGCCTTGTCCAAGAGACTGCCCTGGGGCTGTAGGGCGGTCAAGGGACGGAGAGAGACTGAGCGGATGAGACGGAGCACGCTGGCTCCCGAGGTACTCCCTGGTAATAAGGACCACCTAGCTCAGCCACTTCCGGGGCTCATAAACCTGTGAAACTGCTGCTTACAGGAATTGAGAAGTGACGGGTAGGGAGAAAATCAAAGTACTCTTCTCCTTCTCTGTTTGGGGAAAAGAAATCAGAGATCCTCCCCTGACCCCACTTGAGGGAATGTCAGGTCTGGGGAACTGGCCTTCCCTGCTATCATTCTTCAGCTGTTTGTTCTCCTGAACACCCTCCACTCCCAACAAGGCCTAAGCTCCGAAAAACAGAAAAGACCTTGGAGAAACATTTCTTCCCAGCTCTACATCTAGCTGCTAAACTACCTGTTTTTATCGCTGCTCATTCCAATATCAGGAGATTTAACATGCATTAGCCCCTACCTGGAGAAGGCAATGGCACCCCACTCCAGTACTCTTGCCTGGAAAATTCCATGGACAGAGGAGCCTGGTGGGCTGCAGTCCAGGGGTCGCTAAGAGTCAGACACAACTGAGCGACTTCACTTTCACTTTTCACTTTCATGAACTGGAGAAGGAAATGGCAACCCACTCCAGTGTTCTTGCCTAGAGAATCCCAGGGACGGGGGAGCCTGGTGGGCTGCCACTGATGGGGTCGCACAGAGTCGGACATGACTGGAGTGACTTAGCAGCAGCAGCAGCAGCTGCAGCCCCTACCTAGCACCAGGTGAATTCAAACAATGTACACCAGGCTCTGACCTTGTGATGCTTTCGGAGAAGAGTTACTGCCACTTTCCTCTTCGAGAAAATTGGTTTCTAGGCTGAAGAGTGACTCGTGTTTGGCATCTGTAAACTCCTCGGGGGACTTCTCTGATGTGCCGGGTGGCCCACGCCTGTCTTTTGCCTCAGAGTCAGCAGGTGAGGCCACACCTGCAATTTTGGGAAACATTTTATAAAATTATTTACTACGCTTTTGAATATAATTACACTTCTGTTGACAAATGAAATCTAATTTCTCAGCCTATACTGACAGTGACACTGCCATCATTAAGCCAACTCAGGTTTAAAGACAGAAGTTTCGAAATTACGCTGGACTGTTGACCCAGTACGTGTAAGGATGTTCAAAGCAGCACTAATTATAACAAATAACTGGAAAAATTATTTCATCATTTCTATTGATGGGGTACTAGTTAAATTATCTCACAGTATTCACAATGGAATACTCTGATTAAGCTAATGTGAATCCACAGTTACAAACATTATATTATTAACAAAGAAAAGGAAGTTACAGGAATATATGAGACCATACTCACAAATATATGTATAGACTCGTATTCACTCATATATCCATAAAAAAGTAGTCTGGAAGATTATATACAATGGTAAAGGTGTTCAACTCAAGGTGGTGCAAATACAGGTGAACTATATTATATTATCCTCTTAAACTTTTACAGTAAATATATATTACTTTTACAATTAAAAAACAAAACAAAACAACTTTTCACCTGTAAAAACCCAAAACATAAAAGAAAGCTGAAAAAGCAACAAAATTAAACAAGAACTCCCTAAATCTAAGACAATGATTTATTTATACCGGTACAAATGATGAATTAAAACACTAAGACTGGTGTGTGACGCCTTAAAGTATAGAAAACAATAGTCAGGCAAATAGGTATTAAGATAATAGGGTATAAAAAGCTACGCAGACATATTCAGACAATGGACTACTAATCTAGCAACAAAAAGAAGTGAATTATTAATCATGCCTCAATAAAGTTGATTTTAAAGTTAAATTAAAAAGTCACCTAGACGTCTGAGTGAGGCAGAGTCCCTCTAGGTCTTCAATCCCAGCTCTTCTCTGAAGCCTTCCCTCATTTACCCTGGCAGCATGTGACCACTTTGCATCTCTTCACCACCTTATATCTATCTGTTCCATCCAGAGCTGCTGCTTGAAATGCTTTGTTTATTTCATGTCTATCTTCCATTACACACAGTTCCTCTAAGGGAGGGACAGTAATCTCTTTAATAAGTTGAGACTGTTACAAAAACAGAATTATGCTCCCTTTCCTCCCAATCAGGGGAACTTTAACTAGGATTGAAGTCCTGGAAATCATAAGCAAAAATGTCACTTCTCCATGTTTACGGCCAGAGGGTCCTGTGTTTTCTGTCAGACCTCAGACTTATCACCAAGCCCAGCAAAGTTAAGACTCTCTGCTTTGAATCCATGTGCTTTCACCCAGCTCATATAGCACAAGGCAGCATACCCCGGGGGCAACCTGTCTGTGGTCCCAGCAAAGATCTTAGACCCATACCAGAGACACTTACTGCTCTGCATGTCAGTGAACTCTGCTGCCATCTCTTCCTCCTCGCTGATGTCACTATCACCATCTTCAAGATTCACTTCTGTTTCATCCATAACACTGTCTTCTTCTTCTTCTTCTTCCTCTTCCTCCTCCTCCTCTTCCTTGGAAACATTCTTTAATGTGGCGAGTAATCGATGGTAACCAGACACCTGTTCTGGTTCACTCTCTGCTTCACTTTCAGAACTTGAAGTATCTGAACTCTCTGACTGGAAGGAAAATAGGGATTTTAAAAACAAGAAGTATACTGTTCTCATGGCTACCCCATCACTATCATCAGGTCCACAGGGGAACAAGTTCAGATTTTTCTAAATTAAAATTAGCTTTTCTGTAAATATGTAGTATCTATTCAACCAAACCTTGCACCAAATTTATTTAATAGATGGGGAAACAGTGTCAGACTTTATTTTTTGGGGCTCCAAAATTACTGCAGATGGTGACTGCAGCCATGAAATTACAAGATGCTTACTCCTTGGAAGGAAAGTTATGACCAACCTAGATAGCATATTGAAAAGCAGAGACATTACTTTGCCAACAAAGGTCTGTCTAGTCAAGGCTATGGTTTTTCCAGTGGTCATGTATGGATGTGAGAGTTGGACTGTGAAGAAGGCTGAGTGCCGAAGAATTGATGCTTTTGAACTGTGGTGTTGGAGAAGACTCTTGAGAGTCCCCTGGACTGCAAGGAGATCCAACCAGTCCATTCTGAAGGAGATCAGTCCTGGCTGTTCATTGGAAGGACTGATGCTAAAGCTGAAACTCCAGTACTTTGGCCATCTCACGTGAAGAATTGACTCATTGGAAAAGACTGATGCTGGGAGGGATTGGGGGCAGGAGGAGAAGGGGAAAACAGAGGATGAGATGGCTGGATGGCATCACTGACTCGATGGACGTGAGTCTGAGTGAACTCCGGGAGTTGGTGATGGACAGGGAGGCCTGGCGTGCTGCGATTCATGGGGTCGCAAAGAGTCAGACATGACTGAGCGACTGAACTGAACTGAACCTAGCTATGCTTCTAAAAGCTCTTCCTCTTCTTTGAACTGCTGATCTTCTATATGGGAAGAAAGCCAACTAAAGACACTGAGCATTAGGTTATAAGGCAATCTCACCTATGTCAGACATTTGGCACTTTTAAAGGAACAACAGAACAAACTAGAATGCAACAACAACAACAACAAAATGTAGCAAATTTTCTGAGTTCCTTTTAGTGAGTTAAGACCTTTGATGATTTTCCACTCTATTTTAAGTATACAAGATATTTCCTCTTAGGATTTACTAAGAGCCCTCTGGTATGCCTCCTTAACAAGTTCTAAAATGCTAACCTCAGGACAGTTTCAAACTCTATACTGTATTAGTTATCACAGTGGAATTTAAAAACACATCCACATTCAGAACTAAGAAATACTATGAAAATAATAGCTTACATCTAAAATGAAAGAGCGAAATGTAGTCAAACTTTATTATTATATAATCTCAGAGAAGTAACAGCCCAGAATCAGCTATCATAAGGAAGGTATAAAGCATTACCAGTTGACAAGTCTGTGGTTTTGCTTCCTTTCTGGAAACCCTGAGAAGAAACAGGTAATGTTAAACTCTAACTACTAGTATATAACAATTAGGAAAAAGTGTAATGATACAACTTTAAATAATCGTGACAGACTAGCAATACATTGTAACATAAATACAGTATAACTATCCATTATAAATACATTATAACCATGGTCATGTAAAAACTCCATATGCACTTGGACAGGGATTGCAAGAAAATGCCAAACAGATGATAATCGACAAATGTAAAAGTTTAACAAGATTACAGGACAAATACCAGAGCCACACAGTAACCAGCTCTCATCTGAAAGATAGGAACGTTTGGCAAATAAAAGCTCTTGGGGTTCACCCTTTTCTAGCAAGTTTCTTACTTAGGCCGTCCCTCTAACTTTTTGATAAAGCGGCCCAAAGTGGCGGGTAAGAGCTATGACCATAACTGACAGTCTGGACACTTACAGAGGAAACCCACATCTACCCACACATCAGTTTCCTCTCGGTCACGGAACAGACCGGTGATGCCGAAGGCGCCAATGTGAAGTCGCTCAGCCGCGTCCGACTCTCTGCGACCCCCTGGACTGTAGCCCCCCAGGCTCCTCTGTCCACGGGATTTTTGAGGCAAGAGTACTGGAGTGGGCTGCCATTTCCTACTCCAGGGAATCTTCCCGACCCAGGGATAGAACCCGGGTCTCCCGCACTGCCGGCGGATTCTCTACCGTCTGAGCCACCAGGGTAGCCCCAAGCAAACCTTTAAAAACATAAAACACAAAACCATCCCAGAAGAACCTGTGACCGTACCAACACCAACCCCCGACACCCGCCCCCACTTAGAGCGACCGGCTCACGAAAGGCAGGCAGGCGGGAGAGCACCGCGTGCCGCGCGGGCAGTCGCGCCCTGTCAGCCGCGGGGCGCGCGGGGAAGTCACGCTCAGCGGGGCGGCGCGGGCGCCCTGTCAGCCGCGGGGCGGCGGGGAAGTCACGCCCAGGCGGGGCGGCGCGGGCGCCCTGTCAGCCGCGGGGCGGCGGGGAAGTCACGCCCAGCGGGGCGGCGCGGGCGCCCTGTCAGCCGCGGGCCCCCCTGGGAGAGCGGGCCGGCAGCGCGGGCCCCGCCGCGCCCCCCACACCTGTCATAGAAGGGGTGCTCCTCGCCGAAATCCCGAAGATGCTTCTTCTGCTTTTTCGTCAGGGAGCCGAGCAGCTGGCTCTGGCTGCGGCTCCCACGTTTCCCCATGGCGGGCACCGCACGTCCGCCCACCTCCACTAGCTTCACGCCCGGAAGGAGGCCGGTCGAGCCGTTCACGCGCGACCGCCGGCGGCGCTTTACGGCGGCAGGGGCGTGCCATAAAGCAGACCCACTCTACGTCGCGCTTGTGCGACAGGCGTTGGAACTTCCTGTTTCCCGTCTCGCCCTCTAGCGGGATTCTTTGGAAGCACGTGCTCGCATGCCCGTGCCTTCTTAGCTGTAAAAGGAACACAGGCCAAAAGTAGGCAGGCGGGCCTCCGGCTTCCCCAGATAGGGCAATGGATGGATGTACTTTGTGCATCTCTTGTGGTTGTGAGAATCAGCCTGCGTGAACGTGAGTAGCGGAGATGGGTGAATGCAGTGCTTTATATTAGACCATAATAAAAATAGTAGCCCACATTTAAGGGTGCTGGCTCGTCTCGATACATCCTCATAACAGTACACAAATGCGACTTGTTAATAAACCTGATACTGGAGATGAGAAAGCTGACGCTTTCAAGAGGTTACATGCACACTAACAAGCGAGGAGATGGAAGCCCAAGTCTGTCGGATGCGACCACAGGCTTTTCCCACCGGGACCTGTGACATGCCTATGGCATGTCTTGACACGGGGACAGAAGGGACACAAGGCTGAGATCCTTGCCCTACCCTACCCGTTCATTTTCTGAAAGTATTGCAAGGGCCCCTGGTAACAAATCTGTTCCGACATTTTTTCATGTTCCAAGAGCAGAAACACATCCAGAGAGGTAAAGTGACTTTCCTAAATCACCCAGAGTCATAATAGAGAAAGCAGTAAAAATCAAGAGCCTCAAAACCGAATTGGGGCAAAGCAGGATGGAACACTTTTATTAAAGGTGAAGTAACTTCTCCACCTGGATCATGGGGTTGGTTACACCTTGTATACAATTACCAAAATTTATCAAACTGTACATTTTAAATGGGTCCATTTTAATGTAAGTAAATAATAATCTCAATAAACAGAGGAAAAAACAATGCAACTGGACTTAAAACTCAAGAGACATGCAGCATATATGCAGAGCTACTTAAAAACCACTTGATAAACACAAAGAGATGCTTTTTTCCTAATAGTAACTTAAAATGTCAATTATAAAGCACAGCATTTGCCTGAATATTTAAGGTAAAACAGGAGCCGTTAAAAACAGTGTTCACTTGCTCTGTTATTACCGACGCTTCAGTGGGAACATTTGAACTTTGTACAATTCCATGTCACACCTACAGAAGTTGCACCAGAACTATTAGAACCCTAGTCTTGTGGTTCTAGGGACCATCTACTACTTCTAATTAAATTCTGGGAGGCTGGGGTGAGAGGGGTGGGGATAGGAGGGAAAATCAAGAAAATATGCAAACAGCAAGTAGAGCCAGCAGCTGACCCAGCCAAGGAAGCCAAAAACAAACAGACATCTGTCTTCTGTCTAATTCCAAGATAAAAAGTACAGTCACTTATGTCAACAAAAGGCTGTTTGCAAAATGTCATCATATAGTTTAAGGCGCTAACCACAGTATAACCTGGCTATAACAATAAAGTCATACTGTTTTTTTCTCCTCCCACCCTATTCCAAGTGCCCCAGCTTCCCTCCCCAGAGGCAACCAGTTTCTTGGTGTTCTTCCAGAGATCTGCTATAAAAAGGTATACTCTTGAGCACTTCAGGTGACTCGTTACTCTCTCCTGGTTTCCACGTCATTGTAGTCCTATGGACAGGTCCAGACTGTTCCCAGGTCCAGAAAAAAACTGTGTCCTAGCTCCACCCAAGCGGTCTCAACATTGGCTCAGTGAGCCTGCTTCTGAAAATATTTATTTATATTAGCCTTTGACAACATCAAAGGGGGTGCTTTGTGCAGTTTTAACCCGAGAGTTAAGAACTGAAACACTTTTTTCCTGCCCCCTGTGAAAGTTCTCTTGGTAAAACCCACACAAAGAAGATGCAGGTGCCAACTAGTGAGGGCCCTGGGAAAAGGGCAACGAAGGCAGAGTGTGTTCTTCCCCTTCGTCTTCCCACACTCGACTCTTCTTCCCCCTCCTCCAAGGTTTTCTTTCCCCTTTCCCCTCAGGCACTCAGTATTTTCAGTGGTGAAAACAGTGCGGGAAGTAGTCTTTTATACTAGTTTGTAAAGAGAGCTGGATGGATCAGTGTTACTTTTCCCTGGGTGTTTTCCATTTGGGGAGACTCCCTGGGATATTGATCCTTGGGGGTAGACAAGGATGACTGCCCCTTAGGACAAGATTGTTAGAATATTCAGAAGGGTGTTCATTTTTCTTTGTTTGAAACCTTTTCTTTGGAAAATTTCAAGGAAGTGCTAAAGTAGTCAAGACTGTATAAGACACTCCTGTGCTTCCTTCTTCAGCTTCAAGGGCCATCTAGTTTTATACAATCACCTACCTGCTACCCCTGACCCCTCCAACCCCCACCCCGTATTATTTTTGAAATCACTCTCTGATATCATATTATTTCATTGTAAACATATATTTTAAAATATCTAAAAGATAAGGGTTATTTCTTTAACACAGCCACAATGGCACGATTTTACCTAATAAATTATTTAGTATCATCATATATCCAATCAGTGTTCAAATTTCTCATAAATGTCTTTTTTTTACACACTTAATGTATTCTGATGTTCTCTCTCTCTTATGAATACATTGTTGGATCTAGAACTTGGATCACATGTCACTGTAGTTGGTATTTTATACTTCCGTCAGGAGGCATACAACATCTGGTTGCCTTTCATTTTGTGATAGTGTCAGTCATAGGTAATCAGTGTCTAAATTTGTTAATTCATTAGAAAAGTGAAAGTGAAGTTGCTCAGTCGTATCTGACTCTTCGAGACCACATGGACTGTAGCCTACCAGGCACCTCCATCCGTGGGATTCTCCAGGCAAGAGTACTGGAGTGGGGTGCCATTTCCTTCTCCAGGGGATCTTCCCATCCCAGGGATTGATCCCAGGTTTCCTGCATTGTAGGCAGATGCTTTACCATCTGAGCCACCAGGGAAGTAGAGGTTGCATTCTAATTCTATCATAGCGGGTGATATTCTAATTCTGTCGTTCCTTCTTCACTTCCTTGTTGGACTATTTCTCTGAAAACGGGCTTTTCCTTTTCCTAAATTTTGTTTACCCAATGGTGCTGTTTGTATCAGGGACTTCTCCAATGAGCCAACTATTCGCACCAGATCACCAACAGACTGGAGCTTCAGCTTTAGCATCAGTCCTACCAACGAATATTCAGAGTTGATTTCCTTTAAGATTGACTGGTTTGACTTCTTTGCTGTCCAAGGGACTCTCGGGAGTCTTCTCCAGGACCACAGTCCCAAGCCATCAATTCTTTGGCACTCTGCCTTCTTTACGGTCCCTGATGCTGGGAAAGATTGAGGCAAGAAGGAGAAGAGGGCATCAGAGAATGAGATGGCTGGATGGCATGACCAATGGAATGGACATGAACTTGGGGAAACTTCAGGAGATGGTGAGGGAGAGGGAAGCCTGGCGTGCTGCAGTCCATGGGATCGCAAAGAGTCGGATATGACTGGGCGACTGAACAGCAACAACTGCTAGTACAGGAAAGGCAGGAAAAGGGCTTGATTCCCTCCCTTCTTTTACTAATTTTAAACCCAAGGAATCAATTCAGTAAATCTTCTAATGCTGATCAAGTTTTTTTTTTTTTTTTTTTTTTTGTATTATTGTGAACTCATGGAATTACACAAATCGATGTGTTTCAATCCCTTGTAAAGATTGTGGTGTATACGGTTGGCAAGAGCTTGTCTGATATATAGTGATGTGTTTGAAAAGGCAAACTACGTTGTAACGCAAACCACACAAAGTGAGCAGGAGTCTGCCCGAGATTCCCAGCAGAGCAGGAAGGGGAGGCTGCTGGGGAAGCATAATTTGAGGACACAGATCAGATACTGGCGATGTTTGGGGTTTGAAATTTATGTGATAGTACAGTGGTAAGAAGGGCACATGGCTTCAAGATGTGTTGACAGGGAGCCGTACCAAAGGTATGACTCTAATGATGAAAGCTCCTACGCCTCAGCTGCTGATTTGGGAGGATTCTGGAGAAGGGGAGTGTGTTTCCTCCCGGAGGCCTCAAACCAGAAGGTTTTCTACATACAAGACCAGCTTCTCCACCACGTGTCCACACACATGTCTATTTACAGCCTAAAGCAATCTAGCCTCTCCCTGAGAGTGCCGGCAGGAATCAGTCTCTTGCCACCCTTCTAATGAAATGAGCTTGTTTATTCACTTTTAAAAGTGTACTAAACACCGTGGGCCAGGTGCTGGGCTAGCAGCTGAGGCTGGGAGAAAGAAGAGGGTGCATGCCAGCCTCTTCAATGAGTTCTCAGCTTCAGCCAGGCATGGATAAGTATAAAGACCATTGTGATACACCGTGATTAATGCTGAACTGATAGAGGCTGGGTGCTAAGCAAGCAGGTAGGTCGGTGTTTGGGGGCCCGTGGGGGTTGGGGGCCGGGGGCGGAGGGTCACTTGCTGCTGTTGAGCATTTCTCCGTCTGTCACGTTCACCGAACATCAGTATTGAACTTGAGATGACTCTAGATTCTAGATCTTAGGCTGTAGGAGTTGTTTCTGCTGACTTCATGAACAACGTGTGTGTGTTCAAGACAGGATATGAGGGATATAGGGCAACAGGAAATTAGAAAGCTATGTAGTCATCGGATTCCTCAGCGTTTATTGTGTAAGAGCAATGAGCTCTCTAGGTGGAGCATATTTTAGAAAACGAGATTATGTCTGAAAAGAGAGACATTGTGATGCATTTCGGTGCACTCCACATAACTTGAAAATGTAAAATACTACTGTATATAGTGTCTACCCTTTTAATTCATTTGTACCCATAAGAACTGCTGCTGCTGCTGCTTCTGCTGCTGCTTCTGCTGCTGCTAAGTCACTTCAGTCGTGTCCGAGACTGTGCGACCCCATAGACAGCAGCCCGCCAGGCTCCCCCGTCTCTGGGATTCTCCAGGCAAGAACACTGGAGTGGGTTGCCATTTCCTTCTCCAATGCATGAAAGTGAAAACTCAAAGTGAAGTCGCTCAGTCGTTTCCGACCCATAAGAACTACCCATTATCAAACCCAGAGCCTGGCACAGAATGACCTTTAAATATGCTTCCTCAAGCTTATCGGAGGTTGATTTATATTAGACCTAGCCTAAAACGGAAATGTTTTATCAGATTACATTAATTTATTGAGAACAAGGGGAAATGCTCCTCTAGAGGGGATGGAGGGACTTCCCAGGTGGCTCAGCGGTAAAGAGCCCGCCTGCCAATGCAGGAGACGCAAGAGATGTGGGTTCAATCCGTGGGTCAAGAAGATCCCTTGAGTAGAAAATGGCAACCCACTCCAGTATTCCTGCCTTGAAAATTCCATGGACAGAGGAGCCTGGAGGGCAATATGTCCAGGGGGTTGCAAAGAGTTGCACAGACTGAGCTCGCATCCTTTGAGGAGATAAAGTTTTAATCCCTCCCTCTAGTGGAATGTTGGTATAACTACACTTTTGTTTTTCACATTTTCTGGCAAACATTAATCAAACATTTTCTAAGCAGTTACCATGTTCCTGTTACAGCATTAGGCAGTGAGGAGTTAAAAAACTCAGATCTCAGACTTTCCCTTGAAGACCTCACCATCTAGTTGGGGAGACAAAGCAGTTAGCCATGGGCTAAAAGCTGGATGAGAAGGATGCACAAAGGATTTTGTGAGTCGCTCAGTGGTGTCCGACTCTTTGTGACCCAATGGACTGTAGCCTGCCACGCTCCTCTGTGCATGGGATTCTCCAAGCAAGAGTCCTGGAGTGGGTTGCCATGCCCTTGTGCAAAGGGTTTTAGGAACCCGGAAGACAAAGAGGTTCATCCTGCCGTGGAGGAGAGAGGAAGGTCATGGGAAGCTGCACAGAGGGTGCACTGAACCAGAGTTTCCTGAGAAAGGACGTTCCGGGGAGAGGGGACAGCATGAACAAGGTGGGAAAGATGTGTTTGGAGAACTGCTCGTGGTTCACGGTGCTGAGCTGAGTGCGTGGGAGGGGAGGGGTTGGAGAGATGGGCAGGTGAGAAGTCAGTCTTCTAAACTGCTTGCTGGGGAGTTGAGGCCCAATTCCATGCAGAGGTGAGGGATTTCAAGCAAGGGGGTTATGTGATCAGATGTGGACTATAGAAAAATCACAATGATGTCTGTATGGGTGGCGAGGACGTTAAATCTTCCTTTCTGACGCCTTCCTGGAGCAGTTAGTGCTCTTTTTTCAACGTTTCACTAATTTGCTTTTGGCCGCCCTGGGTCTTTGATGCTGGTGCAGGCTCTCTTTCGCTGCGGCGAGCGGGGGCTGCTCTCTGCTGTGTGTGCAGGCTTCTCATTGTGGTGGCTTCTCTTGTTGCACAGCACAGGCTCTGGGTGGGGGGGCTTCAGTCACTGTGGCTCACAGGCTTAGTCTTTCTGCAACATGTGGGATCTTCCCGGACCAGGGATCGAACCCGGGGCCCTCGCATTGGTGGATGGATTCTTAACCACTGGATCACTGGGGAAGTCCCAGTTAGTTCACTCTTGATGCTGCCCACCTCCAACATGCTTCAGCGTTTCTCGAAGCTAGTACTTCTAGTCTCTCCTGATCGTCTCCCCTAAGTTGAGACTGTAGTGAATTCAGTCTATGGAATCCATGCCATCCATGCTAGTTCCTTGCAGGGTGTGGATACAACATGAAGGAATCTTACGGTGCAAGCTAACGGGCCCTGCTCCCCATCACTGTTTAGCTGTTTCTGTTCTCCTTTGCTTGCTCCTGTGGCTCAGAGATCCCTGTATGCGTGCTGACAGATACTAAATGACTGGGTCAATATTGCCTTGATGAGAACAATTTTTTTTTTTTTTTTTGCATTCTCACAACTGTAAAGTTTCCTTTCCCATCATTTTAGTGACTGATAATCCTACTATAAACATATTTGGTTTTTTGAAGCTCATAGGGTGTTAACATAATGCTGGAGCAGTATGTAAACTTAAAATCATAAACAACGTCTATGACCTCAGTAGACAATAAAATAAATGTCAAGATCATTCAAGTCACACATTAAGCTTGAAGTTTCTATTAGACGTCCAAGTGGAGAGTCCAGGAGGTGGATACATGCGCACATGGGGCTTGGGGTGGGGGTGGGGGTGTAGTCCAGGATACTCAAAAGGGAGTGGTCAGCAAGGAAATGAGACCCAGTGAGATCCCGCTGTGTAAATACAGCCTGAGAACTAGCCCTGGGGCCTTATAAATTTCGGGGTGGGGAGTAGATAAGGAAGAACCAGCAAGTGATGGAGAAAGGGCAACCATTTGGGGAACAGGAAAGCTGGTATTGTCTCCCACTTACTGATCAATCCCTCTCAGGAAAAGTAGGTTTGCAAAGGGGTTAAGCTTGAGGATACTGGACTCAGCTGTGTCAGGATTCGGATCTCAGTAACCTAGTAAGAACAAAATGAGGTTATGCTTCATATATGCCACTCGGGCTAGTGTAGGACCTGGAGGGCATTTATTTGTTGAGTAATCATTGATTGCGCCCTCCTGCACACTGGGCACACTGGGCCAAGGGAGTTGATGAGAAAGAATGAAACAAAGGCCCTGGCCTCAGGGAGCTCGGAGTCCAGAGGGAAGGGAAGGCTTAGAAGCCAGTGATTCTCCGTGACATCACAACATGATAAATTCTTAAATGAAAGTATGAGCCATGCACTGAGAGAACAGAGGAAGAGTGATTAATCCAGCCGGCAATGGCCTGACTTAAATGTGATGCATTTTTTTTCTCGCTCATCTTTTATGTGCCACTTTGTCCGTGAAATTCACAACTCTTCTGAGCACCGGTAATTAACCTACAGGACAATTTGAGAATGTTTTTCTTTAGAAGGAAAGAAGTGGGGGAAAATCCTCAGGATTTTAACTAAAAAAAAAAAAAAAGAAGAAGTTAAGAATTACCATCTTGAATTAAATTGAATTTATAATTGCCTATTAGCCCAAACCAACAGCAGCTGTTATGTTGTCCCACTTTTGACTGTTAGCAAATCATTCCCCAGTGTGGTTCTCCCATCACAGGCTTAACGGCGGAGTCTATTACATCTGGTGTGGGAGGCTTCAGTGATCTTAATCTTTTTCCTTGGGCAATGATTTGCCTTTCATTTGAGGGGCAGCTTTTCTTCACATGGTGAAGCCTCACGAATGTCAGCCTTTCCCATATTTAACTACCACACATTTCTCATGAAGAAAATTTTCTAGCATCTTCTTGTGCTTTCTATTTGTCCTTGTTTTCCTCTCTGTGCATTTATTCTGGCTAGAACTAAAAAATTTCAGAAGTAAGGTTTGCAACTAAAGATGTCCTTCATGAGTTTACCATAAATTCTTGCATTGAAAATTCCATAAAGGCAGATTGCAAAGCTGCTTGTAAGTTAATACCAAGTATAGTGGGGGACTGCCCCCATTCTGCAAACTTAGAACTGCTCCAGCCCTGGCTGGACAGGGGATTTTTTTGAGTCAGATGCATGCTTGGATCATTGTGTCCTCTAATCCTTAAGTGACTGTAACTGCAGTTCCTTTGATGACGGGGGTGGATGACATGACTGTATTTGGGATAAGGCAAAGAGATGAGGGCAACATGGGTAAGTGTTGAGCATTGTCAGATAGGATCCACAGAAGACATTCTCCCAGGAATACACCCAGGAATCGATGTTTGTTCTTCTGAAAGCAAAAAGACCACGAAGACTCTTTAAAAGAAAAGAAAGTTAGAGACTTTTGTAGCCCTATTCAAAGATGAAGAAAATATTAGCCTTTTCTTTTAGAAAAGATAGTTAAGGTTTATTTTCTACAAAAGGTACATGTTAATCTGAAGAATAATTGTTCTTCAAAGTTGTCCCTGTGATTCTGTCTTTTAATTAAAGGGACTGAGTCTCTTTTAAAGTAGGTATCCGATGACACTGAGTCATTTCAGTTCAGTCACTCAGTCATGTCTGACTCTTTGCGACCCCATAGACTGCAGCACGCCAGGCCTCCCTGCCCATCACCAACTCCCAGGGCGTACTCAGACTCATGTCCTTTGAGTCAGTGATGCCATCCAACCATCTCATCCTCTGTCATCCCCTTCTCCTGCCTTCAATCTTTCCCAGCATCAGGGTCTTTTCTAATGAGTCAGTTCTTCCCATCAGGTACTGGAGCTTCAGCTTCAGCATTTGTCCTTCCGATGGATATTCAGGACTGATTCCTTTAGGATGGACTAGTTTGGTCTCCTTGCTGTCCAAGGGACTCTCAAGAGTCTCCTCCAACACCACACTTCAAAAGCATCAATTCTTCAGCACTCAGCTTTCTTTATAGTCCAACTCTCACATCCATACATGACTAGTGGAAAAACCATAGCCTTGACCAGATGGACTTTTGTTGGCAAAGTAATGTCTTTGCTTTTTAATATGCTGTCTAGGTTGGTCATAGCTTTCTTCCAAGGAGCAAGCATCTTTTAATTTCATGGCTGCCGTCACCATCTGCAGTGATTTTGAAGCCCCCAAAAATAAAGCCTCTCACTGTTTCCATTGTTTCTCCATCTATTTGCCATGAAGTGATGGGACCAGGTGCCATGATCTTAGCTTTTTTTAATGTTGAGTTTTAAGCCAGACTTTTCATTCTCCTTTTTAACTTTCATCAAGAGACTCTTTAGTTCCTCTTTGCCTTCTGCCGTAATGGTGGTGTCATCTGCCTATCTGAGGTTACTGATATTTCTCCCGGCAATCTTGATTCCCGCTTCTGCTTCATCCAGTCTGGCATTTTGCATGATGTACTCTGCATATAAATTAAATAAACAAAGTGCCAATATACAGCCTTGACTTACTCCTTTCCCAATTTGGATCCAGTCTGTTGTTCCATGTCCAGTTGTAACTGTTGCTTCTTGACCTGCATGCAGGTTTCTCAGGAGGCAGGTCAGGTGGTCTGCTATTCCCATCTCTTTAACAATCTCCCACAGTTTGTTGTGATGCACACAGTCAAGGACTTTAGCGTAGTCAGTGAGTACAATGGACTGAATGCTTGTGTCCTCTTCCCCCACCCCCAACTCCCGTACCTAAAGTGAAAGTGAAAGTTGCTCAGTTGTGCAGAACTCTTTGGGATCCCATGGACCATACAGTCCATGGAATTCTCCAGGCCAGAATACTGGAGTGGGTACCCTGTCCCTTCTCCAGGGGATCTTCCCAACCCAGGGATGGAACCTAGGTCTCCCACATTGCAGGCAGATTCTTTAGCAGCTGAGCCACCAGGGAAGCCACAACACCACATTCACACATTGAAATCCTAACCCCCAATGTGATGTTAGCAGGCACTGGGGCCCCTGGAAAATGATTTGATCCTTATAGTGGAGGCTTCGTGAATGGGATTGGTGCCATTTTAAAAGGAGCTTCAGAGAGCGACCTCACCTCTTCCACCGTGGGAGGACACAGCAAGAAGACAGCCTTCTAAGAACTTAGAAGTGAGTCTTCAGGAGACACCAAATCTTCCTGGACTTCCCAGGTTCCATAACCATGAGAAATAAATGTCTGTTTTTTATAAGCCAGCCAGCCTGTGGTATTCTGTTATAGCAGCCCAGACGGACTAAGAGACCAAGTTTCTCCATGAGTAGATTAACAAGAAGTCCAGTCTTCCCCCTGGTTATGGCCAAGTCTCTCAATGATGCTGACCCAGCCCGAAGAGACACTCCTGGTTACATTCATTAGCGGTCACTGCTAAAGTCTGGCTGTGCTCCAGGAGACGAGAGCAGGTATTCTCCTTGGCCTTCCCTGTGCCCTCCCCACGGCTCCCCTCAATTGTTTATACTCATTCTCGGGCAAGCAACTAGCTCCCAGTGGGGCTCTTTAGGGTCCAGATTCTTCACTTGACAAGAGCATAGTCATTTCCCTCGGCATGCCCCTAAGCCAAGGTGGGTGGGTTGGAAGGAGGCTTCAGCATCAGCCTCAAGCTATTCCCAGAGCCAGCTCTCCCCTCTGAGGGGCTCCGGGCCCCAGGTCGCCACTGCCTTACGGTGAAGCTCATTGCAGTGGCCTTGTCACAGCCGTCTGTCACTGAGCCTCTGTCAGGCTCCCTTTATTCATGCTCCTGTGACGCTGAATCTCAAAGAGGCTAGATCTGCAAAGCTCAGGGTGAGCCGCCACTGTTGTTGAGCACTGTGTACTGTCTAAGCACAAGTCCCTGTTAAACTGAATGAAACAGGAAGGCCAGGGAGGAGTTGACTCTGCTGCTCCCAGGTGAGTGTGTATATGTGTGTGTGTGTGTGTGTGTGAGTCTCTCTGTGTGTGTACATGTGTCTCTGTGTGTACATGTGTGTCTGTCTGTATGTACACGTATGGGAGAGGAACAGGCTGTAAAGACCAGGCACTGAAACCTTATTCTTCTGAGGTCTAGGACTCTAGTTTTCTTTCTTGTGATCTCCTAAGAGAGTCTGGGGTAGGACAAATACAAAACTACAGAGTCAATTCTGCCTGAATTCTTGAAGCTTCAGCCAGTTTGGGCAGAGGGTTGCACTGTCAACAGTAACAGCAGAAAACATTTCTGTAAGTCTTTACAATCATATAACAGGCCAGGTAAAAATCATACGGTAGGTATGCCAGCAGACCCAGAGCTAGCTGCTAAGAGCCCTGGGAATTCAGAGGAAGGCAGACATCCTTCTCTGGTTTATCACAAGCCTTCATTTGGCACAACCCAATTCGTAATGCTGACTCTCTCCTCCATGCTACACCTTTAGAGAATGAAACGCTCTGGTTCTTCCTGTGCAAGATCACCTCCTTGGGGAAAGCAGAAGGGTGCATTTCTAGAAATAAATAGTTAAGAGAACAGACTCTGGGCATGACCTCTAGCTGCCCTGGTTACCACTGCATGACTAGTTACCTTTAGAAAGAAATACTTACACACCTCCTGTGTGGTCACGCGGCACAGCAAGAACCTAATTCCTGGAATCAAAGGAGAGTTTGCTCCCAGTGGTCAGGGCTTTTGGGCTGGGAGGAGAGACGGCAGCAGCTAGCACCCCTTCTCTGTGTAGCTAGCTCTAGGCTTTACTGATCATCAAAAAGGCACAGACATCTCCCCAGAGAGGCTGACTGCTGTGCGGGGACAGTTGGGTGTCTTGTAGTGAAAAATCATCTGAACAGGTAAAAAGATGAGTCTAAGTCAGGTTGGGGCTTCCCTGGTGGCTCAGTGGCAAAGAACCCACCTGCCAATGGAGGAGACGCTGTTTCAATCCCTGGGTCGGGAAGATCCTCTGGAGGAGGAAATGGCAACCTCCAATGACATTGCATCGCACCTCAGTGTTCTTGCCTGGAAAATTCCATGGACAGAGGAGCCTGGCGGGCTACAGCCTATAGGGTCACAAAGAGGCTGACACGACCTAGCAACAAAACAACAAAGAAGTCAAGTTAGGTGGGAGCAGGGACTGGGGCTGGCAGGGACACCGACGACCCCAACCCTGGATTAGAAGAGGTTGGCCATCTCCTGGGAGAGGGAGCTAGGTGTTTCTTATGAGAAGCGAAGTCCCCCAATTTCCTACAGGGCTGCAAGCAAAATTGCTTTTAATTACGTTAATTACAACAACCGAGCATTTCTCAGAAGAGCTTTTCATCTTCAAAGGGACTCCAGGATGCTGCATACCAGTTGACATGAAAGGCCCTGGAGTTGCAGAACTGCAGTCTGAAGTTCGAGGGGCCCCAGCTCTGTGGGAAAGGCAGGGCTCAAGGAATTCTCTCGCTTCAGGGTGGGGAGCAGGTCAAGGCAGGGATCTGTGTCCAGACGCTGGCCCTTGCCTCCCTGAAATTGGAGACCCAGGGGCATGGAGCGTCAGCCTCAGTCTAGTCCTCCCGAACCCTGCCCTCTCTACTGGAGTTGCCAGATAAGTAGAGGACACTCAATTAAATCTGAATTTCAAATAAGCAAAAAGTGCATGGGTTCATTAAACGATTATCTGTTGCACACACACACACACACGCGCGCGCGCGCACGCACACGCGCGCACACACACACTCTCTCTCTCTCTCTCTCTCTCACAGGCGCACCCATGCGCACATGCAAACACGGCCCCGGTCATATCAGAGGCTGGGCTTCCTACCCCCGGAGACGCCTACCGGAGAGCTCAGCGAGCTGGGGCGTGTTCCCCCTGGGCCGTGGGATCGGGGCTCTCCAGACCTGCCCAGACCCAGCCTCTTTCCCCCCCTCCTGTGGGAAGGTCCTTCTTTCAGCGATCCGAGGCGGGACTCAGGGTTGGGCCGTGGGGCAGGCAGACAGTCCAGNTACCCCCAGAGACGCCTACCGGAGAGCTCAGCGAGCTGGGGCGTGTTCCCCCTGGGCCGTGGGATCGGGGCTCTCCAGACCTGCCCAGACCCAGCCTCTTTCCCCCCCTCCTGTGGGAAGGTCCTTCTTTCAGCGATCCGAGGCGGGACTCAGGGTTGGGCCGTGGGGCAGGCAGACAGTCCAGCCTTCCCAGCTCCTCTATTTGCCTTGGATTTGGGGATGAAACAGCCTCGGGGATGGAATCTCTAGAGTTCCCCTTCCCTCGAGGCCCTGCTATCCTCGCCAGCCCTCCGTAGCTTGAGGGAGAAGCCCCGTGGCCACCCAGCTGCCCGCGTCGCCCTGAACGGCTGGAATGGAAATTCCTCTGTGACAAACCCCAGAGAGAAATGGTCCCTGGGCGCTGATGAGCACCCTGCCTCGGCAGTGGAATCCAGGCCGCCGGGACGGGTCTGGGCCTGAGCTAGAAATACCTCTGGTTTCCTGGGATGGGCGGGAGCCCAAGGCGAGCTGGCACTTGCCACCAGCCGAAGAGCACCTGGGAGGCGGCCGGGCCTGCTCCGAAACTCCGAAACTCTCGGGGCCTCCAGACACTGACGCCATTGGAGAGAGGTTCCCAGGCCCCTCAAAAGCCCCAGATCCAGCCCCCGGGTTCAAATCATTCAGGGTCAAGGGCAGAGCCCCTCGTGCCTCCTTCACACCCCCAGGACAGACAGATGGTCCAGGAGATCATTCTGGGCCCCCGGATGAGATTTAACATTTGGCAGCTCGGGTTCCTTTCCATGACCTAATGGAAAGGGCAAGAGGTCAGACAGGTCAGGCCTGGCCAGCTTCCTACTCACCGTGTACCCCAGCTGAATGAAATTAAATTTAAGAAAAATCCCCCCAGTGGACTTGAAAATAAATCCATTGAAGGAAAATGAACGTGTGCAAAATGAATTGATTGGCAACCAAGGCAGCAGCAGGGGGTTCTGGGAGGGGAAGCAGAGCACTGACTGCGCCTGTGCTTTCAGATTCGAGATCCTGGAAGGATCCAGAAACCGGCGGATTCTCCAAGAACTGTATAGGGAACAACAACAGCTTTCCCCAACTGTAACAGTTGGTAAAACATGCTAGTGTTTCCTTCTCATGTTATCCTTTCTTAATAAGTTAAAAGTGGATAAAGTGTGACATACTTAGGTCATGGGCATCGTTCAAATGATTACCTGACAATTATGGGAATTTGTTGAACACTGAGGCTGTGGTTTTTCCAGCAGTCATCTATGGATGTGAAAGTTGGACTGTGAAGAAAGCTGAGTGCCGAAGAATTGATGTTTTTGAACTGTGGTGTTGGAGAAGACTCTTGAGAGTCCCTTGGACTACAAGGAGATCCAACCAGTCCATTCTAAAGGAGATCAGTCCTGGGTCTTCTTTGGAAGGACTGATGGTAAAGCTGAAACTACAATACTTTGGCCACCTCATGCGAAGAGTTGACTCATTAGAAAAGACTCTGATGCTGGGAGGGATTGGGGGCAGGAGGAGAAGGGGATGACAGAGGATGAGATGGCTGGATGGCATCACCGATTCGATGGACATGAGTTTGAGTGAACTCCGGGAGTTGGTGATGGACAGGGAGGCTTGGCGTGCTGCAATTCATGGGGTCGCAAAGAGTCGGACATGACTGAGCAACTGAACTGAACTGAACTGATCAATAAATGTCCCTTGACTGACTAACCAACCTACGGTCTGATTTGATGAAGCGACAAAAAGAGGAAGAAAGAAGGGAAGGAAGGATTAATTTTATGTCAACTGAGCACGTTTTAGCAGAAATCCTGACCCTGATTTTAGAAGCCTCCAACACTGATATTCTATTTCCCCAAATTCCCCTTCCCTGGCTCTCCTGTTCTCCCGCCTCCTCTCATTTCTATGTATGCAGCAGCTCTGCCCAGCTCTGCTGATAAATGTTTGCTACGCGCGGTCCGCTGCGAGAGCCAGGCCGGCGCACTACGTGCGGCCGGGAGGAGCTGCCCCACGTCCGAGGTCAGGGACAGCAGCCTAGAGTGCCAGGCTGCGACGGCGCAGGAACGGCCGAGAGGAGCTACCCTGTGCTGAGGTCAGTGGCGGCCCGGGAGGAGACACCCGGCGTCCGAGGTCAGGGCGGCAGCTGGGTGGAGCTACCCCGCATCCGAGGTCAGTGGCGGCCAGGAGGCGACACCCCGCGTCTGAGTGAACGAGAGCCTCAAGGAAAAGCCTTGAGGCTACGTGGTACCCCTAGGGGTTTAGTTGGCCAGACTCCTGGCCAGCAAGATCTGATGGGTCCTTGTTTGGATCTGAAAGGCCCCAAAGAGACTGTTACTGCTAGCAACTCAACGTTTTACAGATGTCAGTAGGCTGAGGAGGGACAGGTGGGGCGTGGGCTGCCTCACCTCCGATTCCTAGGTCTGAACAAGAGAGAGGGAAAACGATCCCAGAGAGTGGGATGGGAAGTTCCCCAGGGGGGTCAAAAGCAGGTGGAGGTGCGCGTAGGACATGGGGCTGTCCCCACGACCTGGGTCGGGGCTGGGGGCTGGTGGAGGGGTCTGATGGAGAGCTGTTTCTACTCTTCTACTCTTAAGCCGTCTCTCTCACAAGACATTCTGCTGATTTCCAAGTTTAGAGATTTGAACTTGAACATGACTGTGGCCCTTTCCCACATCATCTATTACCCTCCACGAGCCTCAGTTTCCTACGTGTAAAATGGGAATCCTAATAAATAACCCATGAGCATGCACTTAGCAAATGTGTTTGAACACTGACTGACTGCCAGGCCCTGTGGCAAGCTCTGAGAACACAGCCGCGCTTATTCATGCTCCGGGCAGTAGTCCCCAAAGGGCAGCTCCTGTGGGGTGGTTTATATGCAATTAAGATTTTTGAAAAACTTGTTGCAAACATATAAAATGTTGGAAGATTGAATGTACACATCTGGATTTCCCAGGGGGCAAAACTGGGCCTGCCTTTCTGTACAGCAACTATCAACCAGACTAGGGCTGTTTCCTTTAAAAGGAAATCACGCTCGCCAGGTCGCCACAGTCCTCAACATTCCCACCTTGCTAGAAATTAAATGATATTTTTGCTTATCTAAACCCTTTGATGTTCCCTCACTGTAAACAAGAGAAAGTCTAGCTGTTTGCTATAACCTTCAAGGCCTTTCAGTTCTGTTTCCTGCCTAATCAGTTAAGTTCAGTCGCTCAGTCATGTCTGACTCTTTGCGACTCCACGGCCTACAGCACGCCAGGCCTCCTTGTCCATCACCAACTCCCGGAGCAGCGATTATTCCGGTTGTGACAATTATTTCAAGCAGAGGCCGCTTCATCAAGGGTGATAGGTCAGCAGCTGCCAAGTGTGTTCAGTGAAGAAACGTCGATTAGGGAGGCAGTGGAATAGTAAGAGATGCAACTGGACAAACAGACGAGGGCCAGCAAGGAGCGTTTCCACTCGTCTCTCTGCTTGGACCTTTTCTCCTTTCTCTCTGCCTGAAACACAGCAGCCTGACTGAGCCTGCAAAACAAGTCACCCCTTGCCACTCTTCTGCTCAGAAGCCCCTAGTGGCCCACCCCCACTCCCTCAGAGTGAAAGCTGCAGCTATCAGATCTCAAATCTCAGCCCAACAACCTTTATTCTCTCCTCACTCTCTACCAGCCACCGGGCTTCATTCCGACTTCTCTGCTCATCCTTTACTGGGCAAGTGTGCTCTCACCCCAGGGCCTTTGCACTTGCCAGCCCCTCTTTCTGGAACCATCTTCCCTCTGCTATCCCCAGGGTTCACGATCTTAGATCTTTACTCAAATTGTCATCTTCTCTCTGGTAAGTCTATCTAAAATTCTACTTCTCCCTCACCTCCTCTTCTTCCTGAAAGTGTGAAAGTGAAAGTCCCTCAGTCGTGTCCAACTCTTTGTGACCCCATGGACTATATAGTCCATGGAATTCTCTAGGCCAGAGTACTGGAGTGGGTAGCTGTTCCCTTCTCCAGGGGATCTTCCCAACCCAGGGGTCACACCCTGGTCTCCTGCATTGCAGGCGGATTCTTTACCAGCAGCGCCACAAGGGAAGTCCTTTTTGTTTTTAGAACTTATCACCAACTGACTTTTCTTACTGTATTTATCTTGGTTACTGTCTGTCTCCACCACTGGAATATAAACACTAGGAGAACAGAAGATTTTATCTCTCTTGCTCACTGATGTATCCCCAGCACCTAGAACAGAGCTTGGCCCACAGGAGATACACAGTAAACATGTGTTGGATGAGTGAATCAAGGTTCTTGACTCAATAAACATTGAGGAGTCACAGAAACTTTTTTAAACTTTTAATTTTATATTGGAGTATGGCCGATTAGCAATATTGTGAGAGTTGCAGGTGAACAGCGAAGGACTCACCTCATACATACATGCATGTGTTTCCATTCTCTCCCCAACCCCCCTCCCATCCAGGCTGCCACATAACATTGAGCAGAGTTTCTTGGGCTGTACAGTAGGTCCTAGTTGATTATCTGTTTTAAACATAGCAGCCTGTACATATCCATCCCAAACTTCCTAACTATTCCTTCCCCCTGGCAACTGTAAGTTCCTCCTCTAAGTCTTACAGAATGTTTTCGATGAGGAAAGTAAACCAATTAGAGCTCACAAAGGGCCTTAGGAGAGATTAGGGTGGGGATGGAAACTGGCGGAGACAGTAAGTTTCCTGATTATGGGGATTTTGTCTGGCCAATAGGAGGCATTGAACAAATATTTACTGAAGGATGAATGAAGGAATGATGCTTGTGTCTCACGTGGGATGGAGCCAGGGCTCTGGTACGGGTCTGTCTTAGAAAAGATCTGGGTCCTTTTTTGACCTTGACTCTCAGGTTCTCGTGGTCTCCTATGTTTGTATGTATATCTTCTCTCTCTTCCTGGATTGGGTTAACCCTCTGTCTTGTTTAGTCACCTTGTAGGCCTCAGCTTAGCTCAGACAAATTGGGATTCAGGCTGCAGAAAGTGCGATGTGGTTCAGGCTGTAAGCGCCCAGGGACAGCCTCCAGATCGGATGACCTTTCTGAATGTTATACAGCTAAAGTTTCAAGTGATGTAAAAAAAGAGTGTGGAAGGAAGCCCACAGTGTGGAAATCAGTGTGCAAGTCCAGAGACACTCAAGAGAGTGGAAATCCCTGTGGACACCATCTTTACCTTTTCTGCAGAACCACAAGTAATTGAATAGGAGGCTACTCTAGGTTGAGGCTGAGTATGTGGACTCTGCTAAGAGATTCCCACAGAGGAGGGGTGGAGAGATGGAGGGGTGGAGGTGGGGCAGGTACTTGGTCAAAGAACCTCTCATTTATGCTCTCCCTTGTCTGCCCTTTAGTTAACGACATCTCCCCAAAGGAATTATTCACTATGCTCTGACGTCCACACTTGGACCTTGCCTGTAGTCCAACCAACAGAAATGAGGTGCTTCACTGTTCTCTCTGCCCCAAGAATAAATACACTGTAACTCATTTCTGTCATAGCTCAGTCGGTAAAGAATCTGCCTGCCATGCAGGAGACCCAGGTTCGATCCCTGGGTCAGGAAGATCCCCTGGAGGAGGAAATGGCAACCCACTCCAGTGTTCTTGCTTGAAAAATCCCACGGACAGAGGAGCCTGGCAGGCTACAGTTCATGGGGTTGCAAAGAGTCGGACACAACTTAGCAACTAAATCAAAACCAAAACAAACTCATTTCTGAACCCTCTGGGTTTTAACTAAGCCAATGCCTGGTGTCAGATCCCCAGGACCAGATCCCTTGCCAGTTCTGTGACATGGGCAGTATCCTCGTGCGTGAGCTGAGTAAACCAAGGCTCAGCCAGTTCACACAGCTAGGAACTGCAAGAAGGGAAATTCGAGACAAATGTGGACTAATTCCAAAGTACAGGTTTTTCTGAGGACGTCAGTTATGCCCATAGAACTTACCTGTAGAAGTGGTAATTGTTAGGACTAGAAGGCAACTGTGGGATTTGTTCAGCTCCTTCAGAGGAAGGGGCCTGGGCTCAGACAGCAACAGAGACAAGCTCCGCTGTCATCAAGTACCAAAGAAAGATTTGACATCCAGGTTTCTCCTGACTCCCTGGGGCCCTTTTTCCTTTCTTTTGAAAGAAGTCCTCATATTAAAACGTTTCTTAAATTTTATGTCTGTCTGCTTTAAAATCAAAAAGTACTGAAACCTTTATCATCAAAATATCAAACCTCCCCACTCCTTGTTTTTGTTGAAATAATATTTCGTCTCCTAATATTTTCTGTTGAAATCTTTCATCCTGTCTTATCTCCCTGCTTGTGTTTTTGTCCTCTCTTAACCTTGTGGGTTAATACCCTTTTTTTTTTCCTTCATTGTCATTTTACTGGTATGGCCTGGGGAGGGAGACAAGACAAAACACATTCGGTCAATCAGTCTTGTTGAACAACAACAAAAAAATCCAGTTTCTCACCACACTGCCCCCTAAAGATCCTGTATCCCCAGACAACTCATTTTTCTGAAGTCAACACATTGCCCTGTGCTCCTGGAGTTTACCCTGTGCCTGGCCCTGTGCTGGGAGCTCATGGCTTACCAGAGTTTCTGTCTGGCCTGTGCCTTGCTGTCCCTAGGGACTGGACTGAGGCTGGAGAGAATGATTTACAGGAGGAAACAAAAAGTAGATAATGGCAGTAAGAAGCCCTCCCACCCACTTGTGAATTTCAGAGAGCTTTCATATCCAGGATCTCTTTCATAGCCGCAGATAAGCACAGGATCCATTGTCTGGTGCTGACCGTGAAGTTAGAATCACAACACCGCTCTATCCCAGCAGAGCAGCGTATCTGAAATGGGGACTATGAACATTTCATGTTCAAGGTGCTTGTAACTTGTTATTCGGTTCCTTTGTCTGCACGTCTAAAGCTTGCTTTGCCAGGGGAGATGGAAGTGGACTCTTGTACTTCCAAGGGAGTTATGGAGTCTTGTTTTTTCTCCTCCTGCTCCTCTCATACAGTCCCAAGTTTGGAATAAAGAAAGCTGCTTCTCTGAGAACACTTACCAGGGCTCAACTTGGTCCACGGATAAAAAGAGTCAGAAACAAATAATCATGAACACTTTCTTGGGAATTCTCCTAAAGTCTCGAGCCAAAGTCTATGTCATTGTCTAGGCTGGAACGTGAGATTCATTTATGGATTTATTTCTGCTGCAGAAATATCAATGTTTCTAGGATTTGGATGGCATTCTGGGGTGCAGTCTATGGAGGGAGAGGGGACATAGGAAGAGGCAACGCCAAAATGCATTACAATTTAGGCTGTGGTTCAGACAGTGTGTCAGGCTCCTTGTAGCCCTAGTCCCTTGAAACCCTTGATGGAGCCAAGGATAAACCAGGGCACTGAAAGGACTTGGAGGTAGACCTGATGGGCTCCAGAATTGCCTTCCAGAGGCTGGCTGGGGTCCGAGTTCCTCTGACAGAGCAGAGAATCGCACTGTTTAGCTTGCAGTCCCCACCCCTTCTTTAGCAGCCCCACAGATGCTCAGGCTCGTCTCAGAGCTTATTTGCTGTCACTGCTTCCAGAACACTCTCCACTGTACTGAGCCATTGGGAAAGGTTCCAGTTGCCATGCCCTCTACCCTGCCAAGAAGAGAGGAGGATTTGCGTCACATGGCTTTACTGTCATGTGTTTCATACTGCAGGGGCTAAACCTTCAGGGTCATGAAAAAGACCCCACCTCACCAGCAAGGGCTTCCCTGGTGGCCCTGCAATGCAGGAGATGTGCATTTGATCTGTGGGTAGGGAAGATCTCCTGGAGCAGGAAATGGCAACCCACTCCAGTATTCTTGCCTGGGAAATCCTGTGGGCAGAGGAGGCTGGTGGGCTACAGTCCATGGGGTCGTGAAAGAGTTGGACACGACTGAGTGACTAAACAACACTACCAGCTAAGAGCTGCCTGGGAGCCAGAGAGGGAAATTCCCCAATTTCCTATAGTTGTGAATCAGGACGCCTGTGCTGAAACGTACATCCCACTGCCTGAAACTCAGACTCACGAGTGACTCAGCAGTGCCTCACCTGAGCAGGGACAGAGGGCAAAAGGCTGGGAATACTGCAGGTTCCAGCCACGTGGGGGATGTTTGAATCCCAAGAGTGCTCTTTTGAGATCATAGAACAGATTCCTCTAGGGCTCTCACAGTTCAGTTCACTTCAGTCGCTCAGTCGTGTCCCACTCTTTGCAACCCCATGGACTGCAGCACGCCAGGCCTCCCTGTCCATCACCAACTACCGGAGCCTACTCAAACTTATGTCCATTGAGTCAGTGATGCCATCCAACCATCTCACCCTCTGTTGTCCCCTTCTACTCCTGTCTTCAATCCTTCCCAGCATCTGGGTCTTTTCAAATGAGTCAGCTCTTCGCATCAGGTGGCCAAAGTATTGGAGTTTCAGCTTCAAAGCGCCGTCACGGGGACTCATAAGATATTCTGATTCCTCAGACCAAGCAGATAAGGTGTGTCTCAAGCAAAAGAGACCTCAGGGTGGCCTCTTGCCAGCTCTCATTTGAAGAGCCAGGAAGTTCCTCCTGATTTCTACCTTAATTCCTCTTGCTTCACCCCCTCTCATTGGTTCTTCAGTAGGATGACACAAGAGTTGGAACCAAGCTTTGTTCACCATAGTATCAACAGTGTTCAGATGCATGGGTAACTTAAAAAAATTTCAGCAACCAGTGCAGCACAGTCAGAATGGACTCTGGCTAGGTTGCTGAACAGGATCCAGGAGGAAAGAGCTCTGGGCTTGAGCTCTAGTCTTGGATCTGCGGCTAATTTACTATGTGACCTCAAGCAAACCACCTGACCTCTCTGGGCCTCAGTTTTCTCACCTTTAAAAAAGGAATATCTGGACTAGAGGTTGCAAAATCATATACCAGCAGGATCAGGCAATTAAAGTAAATGAGTGAATCCAGTAGGGCGGTCTGTCCCGACTGTGACATGTAGACTCCCTCTAAATGGGCAGCTGTTGCCTGATGGGGCTGCCAACCCAAGTTGTCTCAGGCATTCAACTCTTCAAGAGATGCTAAGATTCTGGACATTTTGTGAAATCTCCTGATGTTTAAACAATTCTGTGGGTCAAGCACCATCTCTAATTCCCCCCTAGACCAGAGGATTTGAAGGGCCCTCCCAACTCAAATTTTCTGCTTCTAAAATATACGTCTTCCAGGGAATTCCCTGGTGGTCCAATGGTTAGGACTCGAAGCTGTCACTGCTGTGTCCTCAGCTGTTCAATCCCTGGTCAGGGAACAACACCCTGCAGGCCACGCAAAGGAGCCAAAAATAAAAAAAAGAAAAAAAAAGAAAAGTGCCTTCCAAGGAAGATCACTAAGAAATCACCTTAGTTATGGTAATTTCAGCTACTGCAAGAGTGAGTGTCTGTGTGTGGGCTTACAGCTTCTGGTTCCCCTCAAATGACGCTCTCCTGGTGGTCTCCCACCCCCGCATCCCGCTTATACACCTGCAGGGGATTGTTTGTTTGGTCTCAGGAGCCCAGCCCTGGGCCAGATGGAAGGTACAGCTTGTCCAGTGAGCTCATCAGCAGTAACAGGCTGGTTGTGCCGATGAGATAGCCCTCCCCTTTCCCTGCATGAAGGTAAGAGTGGCCACAAGCAGTGGCTGATTCAGGCTCTGGACCTTGCTGCTTTTTCAGGCCTTTGCTGGCCGTGTCCCTAGGCTGAACTGGGACTAGGAATCCAGTCTGCATTATTACCAATCTGGAGCTCTCCAACCTAGCTATATTAGTTTGCTAGTTTCCAAATTAGTTTGCATTTGGAACAATGGAGCACAGTCTGGGGGGCTTAAACCACAGAAACATATTGTCTCACAGTTCTGGAGTCCAGAAGTTCAAAATCAGGATATCAGCAAGGTTGGTTCCTTTTGAGGACTTCAAGGGAGGGAAGGGTCTGTCCCAGGCTTCTCTCCTTGGCTTGCAGATGGATGTCTCCTCGCTGTGTCTCTTCACATCCTCTTCCCTCAGTGTCCATTTGTCTCTATGTCCAAATTTCCCTTTTGTATAAGGACACCAGTCATATCTGATTAGGGCCCATTGTAATAACTGCATTTTAACTTGTTTAACCTCTGTGAAGACCCTGTCTCCAAGTCAGAGTACATTCAGAGACACGAGGGGTTATCGGACCTCGACATCTGGATTTAGGGGACACAGTTCAGTCCATAACACTTCTTCACCATGGTCTCTCACTCATTGCTTTAAACTCCAAAACCTAAGTACCCTGCTTGTGCCCCTTCTCACCTGTGACAGCCCAGTGCTGCAGCATCCCACGTGCTGGTCCTCAGCTCACTGTACACATGCACTCTATATGGACTGAGGTTCTCTGCAATGGGAAAGGTGAGGGGACGTTTATCGGACACCCATTAGGGGACATACAGGCCTTGAATTTCAGGTAATAGTAAGAGCTGTCTGCTGGTGGTCCAGTGGTTAAGAATCCACCTGCCAATGCAGGGGACACGGCTTTGAGCCCTGGTCTGGGGAGATGCCACATGCCCTGGAGTAACTAAGGCCGGATATCAACGCTACTGAGCCCGTGCACTGCAATTACTGAAGCCTGTGCTCTAGGGCCTGTGCTCCGCAACAGGAGAAGCCACCACAGTGAGAAGCCCACACGCTGAACGAGGAGGAGCCCCTGCCTGCAACTAGAGAAAGCCCACATTCAGCAAAGAAGACCCAGCGCTGCAAACGGATAAAATAAACCATTCATTATAAATGAGCCATTTATAATAGCTTATGAGGATCATTCATAATAAAGAAATGAAAATATGTATTTAAAAATGAATAAATAAATAAAAATTAATAGTGGGAGATGTCTGTTTATTCAGTGAGACACTGCCTCTATGGCGCTTTTTGTCTTCATATCAATAAAAATGTTATTCCCAGCTGCAATTGGGAAGTGCCAATATCATTCCAAGTACTTTATATGAAGTAATTTTCTGAATACTCACAATACCCTTTTGAGGTAGATATGATTATTTACATCCTTCTACAGATGGGCTTCCCTGGTGGCTCAGCTGGTAAAGAATCCGCCTGCAATGTGGGAGACCTGGGGTTTGATCTCTGGGTTGGGAAGATCCCCTGTAGAAGGGAAAGGCTACCCGCTCCAGGATTCTGGCCTGGAGAATTCCATTGACTATATAGTCTGGGGTGGCAAGGAGTCGGAAACGACTCAATGACTCTCACTTTCACAGAGAAGACGCTGAAGCACGGACAGCTTAGGAAAGCTTCCCCAAGTCTATGGGAACCGGTGGGGCTGGATTTGAATCCCACTAGTTGGCTGCAGCGGCCATGCTTTTAATCATTAATCAGATAGTATTTGGAAAAGGCAGGAGAGTTATTCTCATTGACTAGATGAGGAAATCAAAACCAAGCAGCTAAGGAACTCACTCAGGGTCACAGGGGTAAGGGGCAGAGTAGAAGCAGAATTCCTGCCCTGGAAGCACAGGGCTTTCCTCAGAAGGGACCAAGTGTCCTGGGTCCCCACACCCTGCTCCGCTTACACAGGCCCACAGGTAATAAGGCCAGCCCACAATCTCTAAACCCTTATTTGTAGTTAACCGTCTCCAGGCGTGCATGCTAAGTCTCTTCAGTTGTGTCCGACTCTCTGTGACCCCACGGACTGCAGCCAGCCGGGCTCCTCGGTCCATGGGATTCTCCAGGCAAGGACACTGGAGTGGGTTGCCATGCCCTCCTCCAGGGGATCTTCCCGACCCAGGGACTGAAGCCGTGTCTCTTACGTCTCCTGCCTCGGCAAGCTGGTTCTTTACTACTAGCCCCACCTCCATACCGAAGGGGTGATTATTGGGCAGAAGGGAAGGGAGGCCCCTTCTCGATTTAGAGCTAAATCTCGACTTAGATTTCCTCGCAGTCGCTTCCAGTGCACAAGCCCACGAGCCCCGAGGGGTCAGGTCTAGACCTGAATCCTGGCGTTTACTTTCTCAGCCTGAATGAGAAGCAGGGCAGGGCGGTGGGGAAGGCGCTGCGAGGGCCCGGGCCTCCCAGGAACACAGAGTATCATATTTCTCGCGACCCGCCAATCACGGACGCGGGGGCGGGGCCCACACCTGGGAGGCGGGGCCCACACCTGGGAGGCGGGGCCCACACCTGGGAGGCGGGGCCACACCTGGGAGGCGGGGCCGGACGGCGGAGGTGGGGGCCGCAGCGTCCCCGGGCGAGGCGCTGACGTGAGCCTGGCTCACCTGGGCCGGGCAGGTGAGGGCCGGCGCGGGGCGGGGAGAGGAGCCCGCAGTCCCTACCAGCGCACAGCCAGGCGTTGCTCGCCCTACGGGTCGAGGAGCGCGGTGGCGGCGGGTGATCCTACCTGGGGACTTGGTTCGGAGGGACGTTCGCTTCTGGCAGCCGGATTGAAGACAGGTGGGAACGCCGAAGTCCGGAGACTAGCTTGGGGAAGGAGGGGCACGCCCGCTGGTGAAGGGTCCCCTCCAGAGCCTGCAGGGGTGAGGAGAGCTTGCTCAGGGACATCTGTGCGCCGGGCGATGCCCTCTAGGGCTGGATGCCTGTCCCTGTGACCCAGGTGGCTCCTGGACGGTCAGTCCCAGCTTGGGATCGCCGGACCCTTCCCGACCCCTCGCTTCAGTCCACTTCCTTTCCCTCCCCGCCCAGCGGGAGTGCGCGGCTCCCAGCCTCCACCCACCCACCGTCGGGGCGCGCTAAGGCGCCTCCACCCCTCTGGTCCTACCGGCTCGCCGCTCCGCCGGCCTTCGCTGCCCAAAGAGGGGATTTCCCAGGCCGGCCGGCCGGCCGGCCGGCCCTCGATCTTGGTGGGTGTTTTGGGAAATTGCGGGTCGGGGCAACCAGTAGCTTCGGCCAGTTTGTTTTCTCTCCTGGAATTTGTTTAGCACCGTCAGACCCCTCGCCCTGGGCCTGGGAGACACCCGTGGATTTCCAAGTAGCCAAACGAGGTGCTGGGGAGGGTGGCGCCGGGTGCGGTTGCTCTGGGGGTGAGGCTCTCTTCGCCTGAAGGGTCTGGAGGGCGGGTGTGGAGAAGTGGGGAAAGTCTTCCAGGCCGGGCTGGAAAGCAGGCCCGGGGTGCCACTGTTCACAGGGAGCCTGCTGTGTGGTAAAGGGGTCATCCCAACGCGACCCTGCTGTCTTGGTGGCTGTCAAAGTGGAAGCCAGGAAGGGAGAGGAAGAAGGCGCTTTTGAGCAGGGGTTGGTGAAGGCAGGGTGCCGACCCAGGACAGTACTTTAGGCTTAGATGTTTGTATAACACTTGACACCAGCACCCCATACAGGGTCGCTAGCTCTCTCCAGCCCCCAGCTTCCATCAAGCAGGGAGGAAGGGCATAGGAATTATGGCTAGAGGCTCAGAATTTACCCATAAACAGGGCTGAACTAAATGGAGGAAAGACTGGGGAACTTGAAAGATGGCATTTCAGGTCCCTCCAGAAGGAGGGAGAAGAAAAGCAGGACCGTTCCCTGAGGCCTGTCTGCAAGAAATGAGGGTGTGTGTGTTTTATTCTGAGCAAAATCATTGACAGCTGCGTCCCGGCTTTGGGGAGGCCGTGTTCCTGGAAAGTAGTCTGGGCAGGGGCTGCAGAGATGGCAATGCGGGTGTTTCTAGGGGGCCTGTTCCCTGGATTGGGGGTGTGAGAGAGGACAGTTCATGCCCTGGGGAGGTTGAAAGCATCTGTGCTCAGGGCCCAGTGTGAGGGGAGTGATTGGGTTAGCATCTTTGTCTTGTGGCTGGTTGAATACCTGTTGGAGACTCAGGCCTTGAATGTTCTAGCCGCTATAATGGCGGCTAGAGATAACCAGAGCTGAATTCAACTAGGCTAGGGTTGTTCTGTGGGCCTTGGGATTTGGGTGGCGAGAGTGTTTTGAAAGAAAAGTTTGGTTTAGGTGTGTTTAAGGGTAGGTGTCATGCAGCCCCCTCCCTAAGCACTTTGTTGGCCCCCTGTGCGGCTTGGATCTTTGTCGATGTTTTTGGTTTACTCTCTTGGGGTACAGAAGAAGGGAGAGACTTGGAGGGCTGGGTGCAGTGGCAGGTTATGGTATAGCACACTGTGACTCAGAAGTATTGGGTCCAGGTCCCAGATAAAACACTTTGCTGTGCTCAGTTAACCCAGCTGTAAAATGGGGATAATAACAATACTACTTCTAGATCATGAGGATGAGGTCAGACACATTAAGTAACAGCGTACGTGAAAACTAGAAAGCCTATGTAGATATAGAGGATTGTTGTTACCATGGTTTCTATTAGCTGAAGGCCATCATCTTTTTTTTACCTTCCAGGGGCCAAGAAATGCCTTAGCTTCCTGTGGTTAAAAAAAATATATATATATTACTTGTAGTGTTCTGTTTTAAGTTATGAATCAAAACATGTCATTGTAGGAAAATGTGAATCATATAAAAGTATGTAGGGAAGCGTGAAAGTCACCCACAATCTTACCATCACTAAGGTAACTACTTGGGTAATGACTAAGAACTTCTTGTTGCATCGATATTTTATTTCTACCCCTTTAAAAAATTCTATGTGCATATATACACAAGTGCATGTTATGTTACAAGATGGAAGAGATACTATCCAGTCAATATTGTATGATGCCTTTTCCCTCTTAAGTACATATAAACATTTTCCCAAATCCAATAAAAATTCTTCAGATGCCTCGATGTTAGTAGCTGCTTGATACTGCAGCCTATGAATGTCTGATTAGCAGTTTTCCCCTGTTATTTTGGTTGCCTCCCAGTTTTCCCTTTTCTGCCTGTTTTTGTAGTCTTAGTTCCCCGGGTGGCAGGGGGAGATACTGGTCGGCTTTGAGAAGATGGGGAGGGTTAGCTGTGATGGAGGTGGGGCAGGGAGGAGGAGGCTGGGCAGGGTTACCTCTGCGTGCTGCCATCTTGGGAGAATGCTGAGAACACAGGGCTCTAGATCTTAATCACTGATCTCTATGGGTGGCTACTTCTCCCTCCCCATCACTCTGTGTGCAGTTCCTTGTGTTGGCTTGGTTGCCTTAATTTTTTTCTTGATGTGCCGTGGGTCAACTAGAAGGAGCGCTCTTCTTCACAGCCCGCGATCCTTCAGGGAGTGGATTGCACATGTCTGCCGTCCTAGACACGGGACCGGCCATGTTGCAATAAGTGTGTTAGTTGCTCAGTCGTGTCAACTCTTTGTGACCCCACGGACTCTAGCCCGCCAGGCTCCTCTGCCCATGAGATTTCCCAGGCAAGGATACTGGAGTGGGTTGCCATTCCCATCTCCAGGGGATCTTCCTGACCCAGGGATCGAACCTGGATCCCTCTCGTTGCATGCAGATTCTTTACCTCCTGAGCCACCAGGGGACAGTATAGGAAGGCTGACCGTATTGCAATAGATCTTCTCAAAAGCCCCTCACTAGGTGGGACCCGTTTGCCACCCATTTCCAGGTCTCTTGGTTCTTCCTTCGCCCCATCCCCCCCATCACCACAGGCCAGGACTGAGGAAGGGAAGGCTACAACTTGCCCTGCGGAGGATATGCATTCCCCCCTCCTTATAAGGTAAATGTTCTCCGGGGTTTGATAGCTTGGTTTGCTGCCCTACGGAGCAACCTACACCAAGGCCAAGAACTTGGGGGTAGAGGGCACTTGAACACCCCATGCCACCTCTCCTGCCCACGGGGAGCTCTGCTCCCAGGGGGGGCAGGTTTCAGTTGCACGGCTTGGTAATTGGGTCAGAAGGCTCAGGTGAGGGCAGGTCCTGCTTTGCTCTTAAAGTGCCGGTGACCCAGCTGGGTCTGCGTTTTCCCGTTTGTTGTCAGGTTGGCCGGGGAAAGAAGTGACGCATTAGGGGCCACCCCCTCAGCTAAGCTCCTCCGAGGGGGAGACTTAAGCTGACTCAACTGGTTTGATTTCTGAACGGCAACCCCGGTGGGAATCTTTCTGGGTGGGAAGGTGACTTATTTATCTTCCTTTTCTCAGCTTCTTGTGGGGTTTGAGCAATTCCAGCGTGGATTTCTTCAGGCAGTCTGATGAAAACATTGTGTTTAGTATCTGACCTCGCGCTTGTCACACAGTAGCTGACGAACAAATATTTGTTGAATGAACGTTGTTTTGCAGGCATCTCTTTCTCACCTGAAAGTAAAAACAAAGTGAGATAAGAACACCGGAAAAAAAAAAAAAAAGAATCTAAATGCAACATCCCAGGCAAGCAGTTCTCCAGGGATTGCTCTTTCCTGTAGACACCTAGTTGGGACAGGCCTTTGTTTCCCCCTCTGGCACCAAATGTTATCTGCTAGGCTGTGCTGAGCCCTTCTATTTTTATGAGGATCAATTGCAGACTTTACCCAGGCTGGCTTCTGTAGCCAATCAGTTCCACTCAGCCTCTGTGGGGGAGATAAACAGACCCAGGTGAGGAGGCTGTCCTAACAGTAGGAAGCTTGTCTCGTGACTGTTTTTCGGACTTGAGGGTTAGGCACTGTGATATTTGATTATTCCGGGGCTTCTGAGCTTTACCAGACTCAGTTACAGGGCACTGGATTGTTGAGGGATAACCAGCTCATACTCCCCTTCCCTTCTTTTTCTCCCCTGTGCAGAACCTTTGGGTGGCTCAGAGAAAGGAAACCTGACTTGAGGCCCAGCTCTCAGATTCCTGGGGATACACTGCCTGCTCATCCATGTGAGTGAGGACTTTGCAACCAGGACCCACCCCTTTGCCTACTTCTCTCTCATCACGATGCTGTCATTCCATAGTTGTCTAAAAAAAGAGCGTGCACTTCAAGTTCTTGTCTATCCTTTGCTGTTTCCATAACTTTTTTCTTCCCTCTCCTGAGATGAGATTGAAAAGGGCAATTTCCCTTTTGTTCCCTTGGTACTTCAGGAAGGACTGTGTTCCAGCAGGGATGACATCATCTTTTTATTTTTCTGCCTCAGGATTTAAATAGAAGAAATGTGATCTACTTACATGATAAGTCTGATTTGGCTGGAGCATGAAAAATAAATGGCTTTGGAATAAGAATCAAAAGAACCTTTTAACCTCTTTTCTTTTCTTCCCCACCTGGCACAGTTTATTCCCATATTTAGTTTCTTTGCTGTAATCTAATGAAACTGTAGCTCTGTCATACGGGAACAGTGGCTGGGAAGTTTTCCCAGGGGCTGGCCTAATTCTCCTCTCCCCACTTCTCCCCCCTCCCCCCAACCCAGATCATGGCCCTCCACCCCCGCAGAGTTCGGCTGAAGCCCTGGCTGGTGGCCCAAGTGGATAGTGGCCTGTACCCAGGGCTCATCTGGCTACACAGGGACTCCAAACGCTTCCAGATCCCCTGGAAACATGCCACCCGGCACAGCCCCCAGCAAGAGGAGGAAAACACCATTTTCAAGGTAAAGGTTTTCTTTTATCATCTCACTCAAAACGTTTTCCAGTTCTGAGGACTTTCTGGGCTTTTGTTGTCTTGTTTTCAGTTTTGGCGCGAAGAAGATACTAGATGCAAGATGCTGAGGCAGCAGAATGTTGATGCGGGTTGGGGGGCAGACTTAGCAGGCATTCTCTTGTTGGGGCATGTCTGTTATTATAGTCGAGGCCGTTTATTCTTTCTCATCGGTTGAATGTACTCAGCTCACATCCCAAGGGATGGCACGTGTGACTGGCTATACTGTTAATTGCCTGTATGCTGAGGCTGTTCTAGAGCTCTGCAGGGTCAGCCAGCAGTCAATCTTTTGTTCACTCAAGGCTCTTGCTCTGGCCTGGAAATGGCTATCCAGACCCAGGCAGAACTACTGAGTGGCAACAGGCTCCTAACAGCCTGTAGAATGGGTGTTGAGGGCCCTCGGCAAGTTTCTTTGGAATTAAAACATTTTGACTCATCCATCTATGCATGCATGCTCTGTTGTGTCTGACTTTTTGCGACCCCATGGGCTATAGCCCTCCAGGCTCCTCTGTTTATGGGATTTTTTCCAGGCAAGAGTATTGGAGTGGGTCACCATTTCCTCTTCCAGGGGATCTTCCCAACCCAGAGATCGAACCCCCGTCTCCTTCATTGGCAGGCAGGTTCTTTACCCCTGAGCCATCTTAAAAAATGAAAGGTGATTTAATTACAGGTTTTTATTCTACAAACGTTTTCTTAACTAAAGAATAGCTCGGATGTGAGAGTTATTTCGCTTAACTGAAAACAAGATTGAATCACGTGGCATTGTATGAAATGTGAGTGAAACCAAAATCTAAGAGGGAAGTCAGTGAGAAGGTAGTTGTAGGAAGGGCTGTTATGTGGTTTGTTACTCTGGAACCTGTGCCTCCACTCCAGACCGCCTTCTCTGTGCTGGTCAGGCTTCTGTCTCTTGAGTAACTTTAGTTTCTGTACCTCCAAAACACGGAGAAATGAGTTTCTCCATTTTCCCCTGACTAGCAGCTGGAAGTCAAGTGAAATCCAGTGTCTGTCCTGAACTTCTCAAGATTGATGCCCCAGGTTCTGGCTGAGATTTGGCCAGGAGAGGTGAACTCATACCCCAAAGGAGAGCCATCCTAGAACTGTTCTGTTGGGTATAGAGACCAGAGGTAGAGAAAAAATTGGCCTGTGAATACTTACAAAGTAAATCAGTGCTTTTAATTTAAAAATTTAATAATGATATAAAAGTGGTAAGGAAGCCATCTGGAAACCAGCACCAATTGTTGGAGCTGGTATCAGAGGAGGATGGGCCTGGTCTGGCCTCTTGCCTTGGCCTGCAGCCGGACTTGCTGTTGAAGTGCCTGGTGGTGGCTGGCCATGGGGAAAGAGGCTGGTTCCCGAAGGTTCCACTCACGAGAATGTTCTGAATCCTTAGGGCTTAAGGAAAAGGTAGCTGTGGGCCGCTGCTCTGTCCTAGTTACATCTGTGCATCTGTTTGCGGCATGCTAAGGGGAAGTCTGGGTATCAGGAGGAGAATGAGGGTGCCTTCACAGATCCCAAGCTCTGGCAGGCCTTTGGCAGGATAAGGGTGTCGAGGAGATGACCAGAATTAAGAGGGTGTCTGCTCCACACTCTAGGTGCATTATCTCATTTAGTTCTCGACGATGCTGGAAGGAGGACGTTACCCTCCTATTGTAGATGTAAAAGCTGAATCTCAGAGGGGCTACGTAACTTGCCCAAATCACACAGCCAATAAGTGGTGGGGCTAGGATTCGAACCCAGGCCTATCTGCTGCCCCCTCCATTATCAGACAGCCCCTTCTGACCAGGAGCTGTGAGTCCTGGCTTCAGATCCTACCACCGTCACTCGCATGTGTGGTCTTGAACAAGTCACATAATCTCTTTAGGCTTTAACTTCCCCTTCAGTAAAATCAGGATAAAACCAGTCTTGCCTGTCTCACGAGATTGTTGTGAGAATTGAGTGAAATAAACATCTAGAAAGGGACTCATAAATTGCCATAAAAATGCAGAGACTGTGTCCATTTTTGGAAGAGAAATAGGGACCTGCCCGGTGACCAGAATCTCAGAATGAGTTTGAACACGGGTTGCTTCTGAAGACAACGGCTGTCACGTGGGGGAGACCACCCTCTGCTGCATCAGCCTCACGTCCTCCGCAGAGTCTGGATGGGCCCTGGGGGGTGGCCGTGCTGTGAGCAGGAAGGGCTCTGGGTTAGTGTGGCTGCTCTCCATGGAGGGGCAGGGATTCAGGGAGCCACAGAGATTCGCAGACCTGTGCCAAAGTCAGCACTGCCCAAGCCAGCTGAGTGGGGCCAGCAGGTGAGTGGGGCCAGCAGGTGAGTGGACCTGGAGGTCAAACAAATGGAGGGGAAAACAGGGAGAGGCAGCCGCCAGGCCCCACCAGGCGCAACTGGAGATAGGGCCCACTGGACCCAGGCCCAGCGAGGTGGAGCCCTCCTCCCAGGGGTGGGATGCAGCGGAGCCCGCTGCGCTGAGCGCGGCCGCCTCGTCAGCCCTCTTCATGCCATACCGCACAGCAAGGAGGGGAGCCCCCTCCGGCCCCAGGAGAGGGGAGGAAGCCATGAGTGGATTGGAGGAGGAGGATTCAGGCTGGCCATTGGAAGAAGCTTCCTCGTGACTGTGAGGCTCTGCAGGGAGAGACCAGAGTGCTCCGAGGACGGGGCAGAAAATCTCCGTCTGGGCTTGAGGAAGAAGTCCGCAGTCAGGATCGGAGGCGGGGAGGTGGGACTGGATGAGCGACGGGCCCGGTCAGCTTGAACAGGCTGCCATGTGCTTCCCGATCTTGAGTCCTCCGCAGATGACACCCCCCTTTTCTGCACCAGGACGTACTACACAGCCCTGAAGAAAGCGCGGACATGGAGAATATGTTCTCGGTGGGGAAGGGCGGATAGCCCATGAAGCAGACATGCTGATGCCTGTTAGACCTGGAAACTGAAAACCAGAGCGGCGAGGCCACAGTGGTTTTGGCCCAGGCCACCAGCCACTGGTGTTTCCAGAGAAATGGTCCCAGTGTGGGAGTTTGGGGAAGTAGGGAAAGGCAGGCAGTGTGAGTTTATTAGGACTTCAAGCCTCCGCCGCCCGCTGAAGCGAGTTGAATTCTCAGAGTGCGCGTCCTGCCCTCCTGCAGGCTATTTTAGTCCTAACGGCACTTAGTTTCTGCAGTTATTTGTGCATCAGATTGAAGAGGGAAGGGGAGGGAACAGCAAGACCACACTCTTCAAGTCATACGCATCTTCCTTTTTCTTCTTGTTATATAAGCTGATGCTGCTGCTAAGTCACTTCAGTCGTGTCCGACTCTGTGCGACCCCATAGACGGCAGCCCACCAGGCTCCCCCGTCCCTGGGATTCTCCAGGCAAGAACACTGGAGTGGGTTGCCATTTCCTTCTCCAATGCATGAAAGTAAAAAGTGAAAGTGAAGTCACTCAGTCATGTCCGACTTCGCGACCCCATGGACTGCAACCTACCAGGCTCCTCCATCCATGGGATTTTCCAGGCAAGAGTACTGGAGTGGGTTGCCATTGCCTTCTCCGGTTATATAAGCAGCTCATGTCAAAAAAAAAAAAAAAAAGTAAAACAAAAAAAATTATCTGCAATCCTGCTTTCAAAGTTACCATTAGTATCTTAGTGTACATTTGTTTCACGTGTTTCTTTATTTTCAGCCCTTCATTATGGCCATTGTAGTCACCAACTGGCACCAACGTTTGAGATAAGGCTCCTCTTTTCACAAGATTATATTTGCATCTGGTTTAATCTGACTCCGGCCCTCCCTCTCCTGGTCCTCCAAGGTGGTGTTTCCTGCTGCAGCCTCTGGACACTGGGGTTGGGACGATGGGGCGGCCAGGCGGGGCCGCGTGTGCCTGTGTCTGCCTGCGGGAGGGTGGGCACGCTTTGCAGCGTGTCTGGGCAACAGCAGGCGTTCACTGCGGTTTCCTGTCCTTCAGGCCTGGGCTGTGGAGACAGGGAAGTACCAGGAAGGGGTGGATGACCCCGACCCAGCTAAATGGAAGGCCCAGCTCCGCTGTGCTCTCAACAAGAGCAGAGAATTCAACCTGATGTATGATGGCACCAAGGAGGTGCCCATGAACCCAGTGAAGATATATCAAGTGTGTGACATCCCCCAGCCCCAGGGCTCGATCATTAACCCAGGTGAGGCCCCAGCTGCTGGGGAGAAGTGGACAGTGTGCTGGGTTCCTGGCTAGACCCTTCAAGAGATAGTCGACTTGAAAACTGCCTCGCTTAGAATGTTTATGCTGCTGAACAAGAAATCTTGTCCCTAGAAAGGCTCACAGAACAAAAGATATAAACTCAGCAATGTGTTCCTGCTCACTTATTGGAACACTAAAGCATTAGAAAATGGAGGGAGCATAGGGTTCTGTAAAAATAGCTTTTCTCTGGGATCAACACCGAGAAGAGAGGCTAGATAGTTTAGAAGGAGGAGGGATTAAAATTTGGAAGGTCTGAGTTCTAAACCTAGTTCTTTTCACTTTGCTACCATGGGACTTTGAATCAAGTCCTTTGACCTTTTGAGCCTCAGTTTCTTTTGTTATAAAACCCGGGCTCTCATCTTTCCTGCCTATTTCAAAGGCTGTTCTGAGAATCAATTAACATGACATTCTAAAAGCTCTCCTTAGATAAGTTCTCTTTATAAATGATGGGTGAATGTCATTGAATTTGTAGGGTAAGATCCAACTAAGAGCCAGATAATTTAGACTTGACCCCCAGTGAATCTAGGGAGGCCCTGCCATGAGGGAAGTTTCTGTCCTCACATCAAGTTTACAAAGGAGAGAAGCTGTGGTCCTTGAGTCCTTAAAAGGGATGTTAATGCATCAAAGTAGGTTTAGAGTAGAAGTTAAAAGTTTTCTAGGAGAAGGGAATAGGGTGTGCAGCTCCTGGGTAGGGGAGGGGATGAGAGCTTACATTAGGGTTCTAGAGAAGGAGGTGGAAGGCGGGGTGAACAACTTCGGTCCCCCTACTTTGGCTAGGGCATTGGGGATGCATGCTGAACCCCAGGAGCCTCTGTGCTGGCAGTGGCTAGCTTGAACAGTGGGTCAGCTACCAGGATGATGATGAAAAGTGAGCGGCTCACTTGTGGGCTTGTGTGTGTGTTTTTCGGGAAGGATCTACTGGGTCTGCTCCTTGGGATGAGAAAGACAATGATGTGGATGAAGAAGATGAGGAAGATGAGCTGGACCAGTCACAGCACCATGTCCCCATTCAGGACACCTTCCCCTTCCTGAACATCAATGGTGAGAGGGGTGACGGAGGGGTGCGGAGGAGGAAGAGGAGGTAAGGGGTTTTCATTTTGCAGCTGTTGACACTATATCCACTGCTGCCCTGGGAGCAGTGACTGGACCCTGTGGCCAGGTTGCCAGTCTGTTAGCAAGTAGGGGTCAAAGGCAAAGGAATTCCTAGGCCCGGTTATCCCAGTGGAGTGGCTTCTAGGCATAGAGAGCATCTTCTGAGTCTTATGTGATAATTCAGAGAAATTAAAAAGTGAAATTCATTCTCAATCACACATACAAATACACCAGCTGTTATAACTTTTGCTGATTTCCTTCAGGTCAAAGTGCAGACATCATTTTCATGAATTGTAGGCCAATTCTTCTGCTGTTTGTCTTGGTATAAATTTTCTGTCACTCCCTTAACGGGGTCTACTCTGCTAAGACTGTATCATGGGACCCTTGTGGCTTCTACAGCTCTTAATACTAGGCTGTGATAAAATTTATCTACTAGAGAGACTTTTATCTTTTTTTTCAACCTTTTGAATTCAGTTTCCCAGGAAAAATGAGTTGAGAGGTTTGAGGGTCACTGCTTGACAGAGCAGGTACTGCATTTTCTGTTGTACTGAGGATTCTCAAACACAGGGTGAACTGCTCTTCTGTAGCAGCTGCACTTGAACTTTCCACTGACATGCTCCTAGACGTGTGACTTGCATTCAGTTGAGCAGTTTTTCACTGCCTTTCTAAGTTCCATCTGGCTGTGTGTGCATGCTCGGTAGCTTCAGTCGAGTCCGACTCTTTGCGACTCCATGGACTGTAGCCCACCAAGCTCCTCTGTCCATGAGATTCTCCAGACAAGAAAACTGGAGTGGGTAGCCATGCCTCCTCCGGGGGATCTTCCCAATCCAGGGATTGAACCCGAATGTCTCATGTCTCCTGCATTGGCAGGCAAGTTTTTTTTTTTTTTTAACCACCAGTACTACCTGGCTGCTATGGGTCAAATGAGATAATTTTGCCACCGAGAAAATTCAGTATAGCAAGATGATTCCTTTAGGATTTTGGAATAGCCTACTCTCGATGATGCCCCTTCCTCAGAGTCAAGAAATGACTCTTATCTGTCTGCTTGTCTTCCTTCACTTACCCTGTCATTTATAACTCTGCAACCAAGTGATGAGTAAAGACAGTCATCATAGAGCTCGCTCAGGCTAATATTGCCACAGATACGTTCCCATTTAGTGAAATTTTAAGATTTGGACATTTGAAAATGTGAGATCCTTTCCCAAATCCTTGGCTGACTTATTCTGTTCTTCTCACCCCTTAAAAGGATACAACTCATTTCCAGGATATATATACATTTTTTTTTTACTATTAAAAAATATTATTTTTCTGATTTCCTATTTCATTTCATGTCTTATTAAAGATTTGTTTTGTGGCCTTATGTTACGGGCCACCTTGAATCCTTTATGGAAACATGTGAACATATATTAAAAACAAAAGTAAAATGGGTACATAGATATAACCAGACTTGTACACAAAGGATCAAAGAAACATTAACCTCTGTGATTTCAGAGCTGTTGGGCAGAGAAAGAAGAATTGTTGAAGAATAGATGCATAAAAGGTGAGGTTAGGAGGAGAAATCTGAAAACTTTGGAGTGAGCCAACTTTGACAATAGCAGGGAAATAGGATGGGTTTTTCATTCTCTCAAGTTCTTTTCACTTTGCTACTATGGGACTTAAAATCAAGTCCTTTGACGTTTTGAGCCTCAGTTTCTTTAACTGAATACTTTGGAATAAATAATACTCTTACATGGTTTAAATTCATAATGATACAAAAAGGAAATCAGCTGAAAGATTTTCCTTCCATCCTTTCTCTAAACAGTTCCTTTCCTGGAGGAGACAGATCTTACCGGTTTCTTGAGTATCGTTTTAGAAGTTTCATGCATATAAAGTATTTGTTTGTTTTTAAATGAATTTCTATGTATTAACACTCAAGGTTAATCAGCCAGTTTAGTTGAGTTCATTTTACAGAAGACAACCAGCTTCTATTTGATTGCTGGGCCCAAATTTTGCAACAGGGAACCTCACATTCATACCCATTCTAATTTAATCCCAGAGAAAACTCACTTGTCTGTTAGTCATCAGCAAATGTACGTTGTCAGAATTATGAGTCGGATGCAGAAATAACAAGATTAGGAAGCAGAAGCAGGAGAACCTTGTTTCTCTTTGGTGTTTGTTGGGGGAAGTATTGATGGGCTGCTACACTGAGTCGTGGTCTAGTGTTGGACCTTTAAGGTTTTAGAGCCTCCGACCCAGGTGGTATGCATGAGAGGGACCCTGCCAGCTCACCCACAGCCTTCTCTTTCAGGTTCTCCCATAGCACCAGGCAGTGTGGGCAACTGCAGTGTGGGCAACTGCAGCCCTGAAGCAGTGTGGCCCAAAACGGAACCTCTGGAGATGGAAGTGCCCCAGGCACCTATACAGCCTTTCTATAGCTCTCCAGAGCTGTGGATCAGCTCACTCCCAAGTAAGTAAGCCTTGGTTTCCTAACTGGATCTTCAGCTCCTATTATAGTCCATTTCCTGCCCCACCTTCTGCCTCCATTTCTTTGCCTTGTATAGAATAGTCCCCCAGGCAGCCTCTGTGTCTGGTTCCTGGCTGGCTGATGAGTCACTGGGGAAGAAGTAAAGAAACATTAGCCCATACCTGCTTGCCCAAGGCGATCCTCTGATTGGCTGCTGTGCAGCTCTGCGTTACTCACCTCTTAGGTGGGTGGAAGGCCTGGGTTTATCAGTTTGCCTAGGGTATTTGGGGACCAGGTTAGTAGTTGGATAGGGAGGTTAATGACTGTGGATTTGGTTAAGGAGGCTCTTGGGTTTTGAGGGGCTTTAGGATCCAGAGAATCTCTCTTTCTGAATTGTGCACAAATCCATCTCAGTGAAGAATCAATGTTTTGCCTGTCCCTTTCACAATACAGACAGTGGGGGTGGGGGGCGGGGGGGACTATCATTTTGTCCAAGAGGCTGATAGCTTTGATAAGACCGATAGCTTTTAATAGACATTTGCTGAGTGAAAATTTACTTTGCTGTGAACTGTGTCCTTTTGTGATGTATTAGAACAGATCGACAGTGTGTGCTCATCTGTGTACTTTTCAGAAAGATGGCTCGGTACTTTTTATTGTCTCTCTGGTTTCTTTAAACAGTGAGTCAAAAATGATAACGCAAACCAGATGCTGCCTTAGTTTTTTCAGCTCCTTCCAACGCCTATTGATGTAAAGACAGTACAAAATGGGGAGACTAGGACCCAGAACTTTGGTTGGAGGAATTCTAGCTCTTAGGGAGTGGAGATTGAACCTAGATAGTACAGATGGACTTTGAACTGTTTGCTTCAGGGCAGCCGAGGGAATACTCCCAGGATACGTTGATGTCTCCCTGTGTTGCAGGAAGAATAACTATGCCAGTGGCCTTCCTGGATGCTGGCTGAAAGGTGGCTTGATCCTAATGGACTTGCACGAGTCTTAGGGATGGACAGGCAGAGCAGTGGAGCCGGGCTCTCACTGTTCCATCTTACGTTGCAGTGACTGACCTGGACATCAAGTTTCAGTACCGTGGGAAGGAGTATGGGCAGACCATGACCGTGAGCAACCCCCAAGGCTGCCGGCTCTTCTATGGGGACCTGGGTCCCATGCCTGACCAGGAGGAGCTCTTTGGTCCCGTCAGCCTGGAACAGGTCAAGTTCCCGGGGCCAGAGCACATCACCAACGAGAAGCAGAAGCTGTTCACCAGCAAGCTGCTAGACGTCATGGATAGAGGACTGATTCTGGAGGTCAGCGGGCACGCCATCTATGCCATCAGGCTGTGCCAGTGCAAGGTGTACTGGTCTGGGCCATGTGCCCCGTCACTTGTTGCCCCCAACCTGATTGAGAGACAAAAGAAGGTCAAACTCTTTTGTCTGGAAACATTCCTGAGTGGTAAGTCTTTTTTCAGAGGATTGATGGGTGGGAACAGCTCCCTGCAAGTATGTCTTCCTCCTTCCTGCCCCGCCTCTCCTGGCTCTGCAAAGATCTTAAGGAAACAGTTTCTTCTGCAAGAAGTCAAGGTAGAAGAGAACCTTGATTCTGAAAAATAAAGGGTGACTGGGGCAGAAGGACGTTCCACTCCAAAGCTATATATGTGAAGTCAGTTTTAGGTTGGTTGTGGTACCTTTGTTGGCAGAAGAGGGATACAGCCTTTCATTGCTCCCCAGAGTCCACCAACTTATTTATCCTTCACTTTAGAAGGTGACCCTACTCATCATAATTGGTTAAACATAGAGTCTTTTCGTTTGGGACATATTTGAGTGGCAAATTCAAGCAGGTATATTTAAGGAGAGGAATGAGATGTAAATTTTCCAATGTGATTTGAACCCCAAGTCTAGTTTAAGTGGTGTCCGATAAAACCCTCTGAAATGATGAAAATCTTCTATATTTGTGTTGCTTGGTATGTTAGTCACTAGCCACATGTGGCTGTTGAGTATGTAGATGTTACTAATGTGACTAAGGGAACACTTACTTTTAATGAATTTAAATGCAGTACCCACATGTGGCAAGTGGCGACTGTACCAGACAACATAACATAAAAGCTGGTATTTACTGAGTGGATATGGAATGACCCAGTACACCAAACTGCCCTTCCATATTCTACAGATCTCATTGCCCACCAGAAAGGACAGATAGAGAAGCAGCCACCATTTGAGATCTACTTATGCTTTGGGGAAGAATGGCCAGATGGGAAACCCCAGGAAAGGAAACTCATCTTGGTTCAGGTGAGGAGATAATTGTCAACAACTCTTTGCCTTTTTATGCTTTAGCCCGTAGGTCTGGGGTTGAGCCCTGAGTTGCGGTATCCATCAGCCTGTGTGGATTTTAATCCTATTAGACGGAGTAGCAACAAAGTTTTGTATATTGTACAGTAGAACCAGGCTGGAGAATAGAGGGTCCTCAAGGCAAATTACTGATTCACGGGAGACTTTGTTTTCTGACTTTAGAGTCTTGCAGAAGCCTAATGGATATGGCTCTTTGCAGCTCTTTTAGAAGTCTTTTGAGCTACTTTAAGGACATATTCTGGAAAGTGGCAGCAAGACCACTTGGGTTTGGCTGTGGATTTGTGCAACAGGATAGGCAACAGATGAAATTTGGGTAAAAGTCTTTGTCAATAAGCAGCTATTTATTTAGGTATGTGATGTGATGCTGCCTCTCGGTTCTTTACCTTCGTCTGAACCAAATTCTAAAGTGAACCTTGGCAGGATAGTCCAGAGACATGAAAGCATATTCTGTGTCTAGACATTAAAGTTGGGGACTTCCCTATGGCCTCACTAGTCCTTCCTTCAATCTTGGGTCCCTTCTGCTGTTTTTTTTTTCTTTCTTTGAACTTTTTTCTCAGAGGATACCTGTGTGCTCTGTGTCCTGAACAGGTCATTCCGGTGGTGGCTCGGATGATCTTTGAGATGTTTTCTGGTGACTTCACACGATCCTTTGACAGTGGCAGTGTCCGCCTGCAGATCTCAACTCCAGACATCAAGGATAACATCGTTGCTCAGCTGAAGCAGCTGTACCGCATCCTGCAAACCCAGGAAAGCTGGCAGCCTATGCAGCCCGCCCCCAGCATGCAACTGCCCGCTGCCCTGCCAACCCAGTAATCATGAATACCATCTTCCTTTTTTTTACAATATTGTACATATGAATATTTTTTATTTTTCAGATTTAACCAGCTTTCAAGCCTTTCTTCTTTCTAACAATATTAGTAGTCTCTGACTCTCCAAGTATGTCTGGCTTTTAAAGTTGATTTAATTTATGAAAAAAATCACCCTTCATACTTTCCTCTTCTTCTGTAAACCTCCCAAGGTAGTATAATGTAGTATCAATAGAAGGAGATTTAGCCTGAAGTCTGGACAACAGGGTTCTAACTGCAGCTTTGCTTCCAGTGGGGTGATCGTGAACCAAGTCATTTAACCTCTGGGCTTCATATTTGTTACTGTAAAGTGAAGGAGTTAGAATGATGCCTGAAATAATGCCAGCTTTAAGACTCTGACTTGATGACTTCATTCTATTTGTACAAGGCAAAACTGCCTGGAACAGAACCCTTCTGCCTTGTTCTTGCGCCATTTTTTTTTTTTTTGGCTTTCATTAAAGTCCCCTGAAGCACTGATTTGTCCAGGATTGATCTCCGTTTGACCTGTTATGCTAGTATAGTAGGCTGGTTCCCTGATGGGGGAAGAGGGAGGGAGGGGTGCCAGCTGGTTGCTTAGGAACTAAGCTTGATATCTAAATAGAAATAGGTGCCAAAGTCTGAAAGTCACCCAGCCTGTGGAGTAAAAGCTCACAAATTGAGCTTCTCAAAGGAAGCTGTTGACATAGGAAAAGGTTAGGGATTCTGTGGTCAGGTGTTCAGCTTGCTACCACTCAAATACAGGCATACCTCGGCGGTATTGCCAGGCTAGTTCCAAACCACCACAATAAGGTGAATATCACCATAAAGCAAATCACATAGATCTTCTGGTTTCCCAAGGCATATGGAAGTTACGTTTACATTATGCCGCAGCCTAAGTGTGCAATAGCAGTATATCTAAAAATACAAACGTACATCTAAAAATACAAACGTGCGTACCTTAACTAAAAGCAGATTGTTTAAAAATGGTAACCATCATCTGAGTCTCCAGTGAATCATAAAGTTTTTGCAATCGTTACATTAAAGATCACTTATCATAGATCACCGTAACAAAAAAAAGAAGCTTAAGCATTGTGAGAATTACCAAAACATCACACATAGACATGAAGTGAGCAAATACTGTTGGAAAATGGTGCCACTAGTCTTGTTTGATGCAAGGTTGCCACAAACCGTCGATTTGTAAAACACAGTATCTGCAAAGTGCAATAAAGCAAAACACAATAATAAAATGAGGTATGTCTGTACCACTCTCTGTGTGTGTGTGTGAGATAGATAGATGAGAGTCTATGACTCAGTGAGAGCCTTCAGAGAGGATAAAGCTCCCTTGTTCTTTCCGTTCTTTGAGGAAGACCTGAGACTGGCCCGCAGGACAAACGCCTCTGACTACCGAAGAGACAAGGACAGTTCCTCTGTGCATGGAGACGTTTTCCTCTCATTTGGATTTTTTGCAGTTGTGAAAAGCAGGGTGTTGAATATGTTAAGGGCAGCGTGAAGAAGGCCTGGGCAGTGCTTTTCTGGAAAAGATTCACGTAGTACAAACCTGCACGTTTCCCTCCTGGGTGGAGGTAGGTGGATTTGAACAATTAAGGTGCAGAGTGGTGCAGAACATTGCAGCCGTGGCTGCCACAAACTGGTATTCGCTTTTACTTTGTCCTTGACCCTTTTACTCTTTTTACGGTGAAATTCTACATAATTTAAACTCCATGCCCCAAATGGAAAACAAGAGGCTAGTCTCTGGTTGCAGGCCCCAATCCTCCTGAATGCTGATACCTATTTTGGGCCGTATCGTATTAAGAAGGTCCATGTCTGCCCTGCTATCCTTAAAGCCACCTCCTACTTGCTACTGAAGTTGAGCTAGCTAAAAAGTTGGGCTAGCTTTATTTCAAAAACCATAAGCGCCCCTCAATTACAAGTAGCAGTGGTACTTGTTTATTCGGAATGCTTAAGCTGTGGTTTTCGGTTCTCTAAGGGGCCTAGTAGATCTACTGTTACTAAAGTATGACCAAGAGAAATCTGAGTGCTCAACTGAAAGCAGAAGTTGGGCTTCTAGAGACCAGGAAATATGCAAGGTATAGAAATTTTATACTTTGGGAGCATTTGAGTGGGTGAAGTGAGGGATTTGGAATTGACATCTGGCTGCCTGTGTGTCTGCATAGTTCAAAGTTAAAAAAAAAAAAAAAATCCCACAGTAAATACTCGGGGAGGACAACTGTTGGACCTGGGCCGGGCCTGTCCCCTTTTTCTATGTGATGCTTACAGGCTGCCTATCTGGATGAGGGCCCAGAAAATGTGAGCTGGCAAAGGGTGTAGAGCATGGTGTTTAGGTGCCAAGAAAGACTGAACTTTTAGTATGTGACTGTAATGAAAAGCTTATGAATATGTCAGAGGAATGAATGAGTGGTTTTATGAGGCCCTAACCCAGTAGCAGTTTGTTGTTTATCCTTTGCAGAGGCTGGGAGAGTGCGCGCAGGCTCGCCACTGGTCTCCCTGTGCTCCCTCTCTGGTGCTGCTGCCAGCTGTCCCTTCTCGGAGACCGAGTCCGCCATCTCTTCGGTTGCTCCACCACACGCTCCCTTGGTGTTTTCTACTTCCGTGCCTTCAGGCGTTGTCACCAGCGTTTTGCTTTCACTGTCCATCCTTCTCCCCATTGGGTTGGCCACAGTCTGGATCTGCATGTCCTGTTCAAAAGCAGACCTTGGAACTGCCTGAATGTGGTCTGGGACACGAACCACATCATATTGATAAGCAAAACAAAAAAGAACATTTCTTCCCTCCCAATCTTGAGGTGAAATGGTGCATGAAGACTTGTCATGGTGTCTCACTGGGGGAAAAAACTCCACAACTAGTTGTAGGTATAAATGAGAGGGCAAATGTTGGATCTGGGCTGGTCCCTTGTCATATAATTAGGTCCCTGGCTCTATGTCGTCAGAGCACCCTACACTTATCTTTCAGAGTAATCAATTCCCTTGTAATTGCTCAGTATCTGTGTCCTGCATGACTGCAAACTTGCTGGAGGTAAGGACTGGGTGTCTTGGACTGTGCTGCTAGCCCCAGCCCAGTACCTGATACATAGTATGTTCTCAAATATTTGTTAGAATAAATGAATGAACTACCTAAGTCTTTCCTTTTAGAGACTGACTGCTAACTACTGCGGGAAAATAAACACAGGGAGGGAAAAAATTCTAAAATTAGTTTCTGAATAAATGAATGAACTACCTAAGTCTTTCCTTTTAGAGACTGATTAATACCCTGTGGAATTGGAATGGTAGCTGCCGGGGCCGACATCATATTTCAGGACACAAAAGTTGGTGAAGAAGTTGTAGTGGTTGTACCTTCATTTACTGTTACTCTGTTGGTACAATGTGAAATGCCACATGCTTGTAAGTTCTGAGATTTTTTTTTTCTGAAAAGGATACCAAATTGCTATGATTTATTCAGTAATTCTGGATAAATACTTTGGTATTATGTAGGAACTTGGATGATCCTTTCAGTTTTATTCAGTACTGTTATTTTTTAGAGATCCATGTACATTTCAGATCATCAGCAGTAATGTAGCAGATAGGTGAATTTCTGTTTTAGAGAGGATTGCCAGGTATTATACTCTCACAGGTTCTTAGGAAATTTTGTGGACTGTTTAAGAGTTACTGAAATTCATTTATGGAATATTTTCATGGAGAAGGAAATGGCAACCCACTCCAGTGTTCTTGCCTGGAGAATCCCAGGGACGGGGGAGCCTGGTGGGCTGCCGTCTATGGGGTCGCACAGAGTCGGACACGACTGAAGTGACTTAGCTTATCTTAACTTAGCTTAAGCTCTTTGCCATCAGCTTTAGTATTTTTTGATCTATTTCTTCAGACAAAGGAAACAAAAGCAAAACAAACAAACAAACAAAAAAAATGGGACTGTATGAATCTAAAAAGCTGTTGAATAGCAGATAAAGGAAGTTATCAACAAGAATGAAAAGGCCACCCACTGAATAGGAGAAACTATTTACAAATGATATATCTGATAGGGGGTTAATAGATCAAATATACAAAGACATCATACAACTAAAATTTAAAAACCTGATTAATAAATAGACATTTCTCCAAAACCTGGAGAATCCCAGGGACAGGGGAGCCTGGTGGGCTGCCGTCTATGGGGTCGCACAGAGTCGGACACGACTGAAGTGAATTAGCTTAAGGGAAAATAAACGCAGGGAGGGAAAAAAATGTAAAATTAGTTTCTACTCTGCTTCTGACTCCCTTTGAGCTAAGAACATTAAAATGGGAGCCCTATAAGCTGGTCCTCCTTCCAAGCTGGCCACGCCTCCACTCCACAGTGGTCTCTCTTCACAGTCTGAAGACCCAAGGTAAGTCAGGAGTGAAACTTCCAGGATAGGTGCCCGCAGTTCCCTTTAGCCTCTGCTCTGCTCATGTACCAACAAGTTTGGGCCATTTCTTTAGATATGAATTTTTCCCAAGAAATTATTCCCCTTTGTGGTACGGGTCATATCGCTGGTAAACCTTTCAGTGAAATAACGTTTTCTTCGTAATGACCTGATTGAAAAGCTTCTCCATCTCTCTCATTTCTCATGTGAAGTCAGCAAACTGAATTCCTACAGCCTGGGCTCCACGAAGGTGGGTTTCTTGGTCTGTTTCCTTAGCTGCCAATACCTCCAGGGCCCAGAAGTATACATAGCACACAGCTGTTTGGAGCGAGAACACTCATGCCCTTCACGCCCTATTTAGAGATGACGAACCTTGGCCAGGACACTTGTCCACCCACTTCTCGGAATTCAGCCTTTCAGATTCAGGGCTTAGGCAGGTCAAAGTGAAAAAAAGCTTTGCAGCACAGCACCACCTACTAGCGAAGATCTGTAAAGCACGTCGCTAACCTTGAGATGTTTCGTTTGGAGAGGAAAGTGAATTTCTCCATAAACAAATCAAACGGTCTTCCGCCGCGCGTGCTCTGCTTCTGCCCTCCGGGTCAGGTGGGACACCGGACTTAATAATACACAACGCGGGGAAGCGGCGGGGCGCTGGGAGAGGCGGCGGACGACCCGCTTCAGCGCCTGCTTTCCTCCACTCCGCCCCTTTCCGTTCCTACGCTGACGGGCGGGGCCAACGCCTCCCTGGCCGGAAAGGGCTGGGCCTCAGGCGCCCACACTTCCGGCTGGGTGGTTCTAACGCGAGGCGCGGGAGCCGGCTGGGTGACGTCAGGGAAGGGGGCGGAACTGGGGTTGTGTCGGGCATGCGCAATAGGCCGACTTCGCCGACTCGGGCCCCTCCAGGCAGTGAAGGACATACCCATGCTGAGAGGAATTTCCAGTTTTGTGGCTGCTGAGGGCACGGGTCTCACGGCCTTCCTGCCAAGGGGCAGCAAACTGGAAGGAGTTCCTGAGCCCGCGAGTCTGCGGCGGAAGAAGAACGTAGGTATCAGTATGTGTGAGAAAACAGCTGCCTCATTTAACAAGTCACGAAACGGCGGGGGGTTGAGGTGAGCGCATCGTCCCGGAGTCCGAAAATGTCCATTAGTAGGGGAAGGCGGGACCGTCAGAAGTTAATTTACAGCCTTCTTGCAATTCTGGCTGGCTTCATTGTTTACTTTTATGTCTCGGTGAGATGCTTGGTGGCGTCCCAGTTGGCTGCCAGTGCCTGGAGGAGGGCAGGGCGAGCCCCTCCAGTGTTCTTGTTAGGAGAGTCCCATGCACAGAGGAGCCTGGCGGGCTGCAGTCCATGGGTCAGAAGAGTCGGACGGGACGGAGCAGGCACGCAGCGAGATGGTGGGTAGGCCACATCTTACAGCTGTTCTTGGCTGGAAGAGAAGGAGGCGTTGGAAATGAAAAAGAGTGCCTTTGAAACCCAGAACTTTCCTCAGAAGGCAGTTTTGGGTGAAATGCTCAGAATTTTTCTCAAATCTGCTCTCTCTCTTCTCTGCCCCAAACTCCCTTAAGTTTGAAGCAGAGAAAGTAAACTTACAGCAAGTCAAACTTAGGATGGACACCAGTTACAATGTAAGTCTAACCATAGGCCAGAAGGACCCAGGAATTTGGGATTGATGGAGACTCAAGTCAACGAGTAAATCAAGTAGCATTGGTGACCCTGTCTTCTCTGGGCGGGGTTAGCATTCCAAAGCAGAGGGGAAAATGACCTCTGGAAGATGCTGTAAGACTCAAGGAAAAGCTGTTGGCAGGTTTCCTGCCGTGTCGCTGGCTGGTGTTAATAATCCCCTGCTTTGTTTTTAGGCCCTTCTTCAAGTGTCTGGAGGTCAGAGAAGCAGCCCAGGGCAGGGAACTGTGACTAGTTAAGAAGGCCCTGCTTACTGTCGCTACCAGATCTCATGTCAACACCAAGTCCTCAGCTGCTGGTGGCAGCTGCTCAGCAGACCCTGGGTGTGGGAAAGAGACGGGGCCCTCCCAGAGCCGTCTGTCTTCATCTCGCTGGAGAGGTGCTGGCTGTGGCCAGGGGACTAAAGCCAGCTCTGCTGTACGATTGCAGCTCTGCAGGGGCAGCCAAAGTCCAGAGCTACCTGGAGAAGCTGCGGGGCCTGGGTTTCCCAACCGAGGGGCTTCACGTCCTCGAGATTGCAGAGAACAGCCTGATTGTCCATCCTGAGCATGTGCGTCGGCATTTGGAGCAGGTACTGCTTGGTAGTATAGCCTTTGTGGATGTTTCTGGCTCTCAGCCTTACCCTTCCGTCTGCTCCCTGGACCAGCTTCAGGACTTGAAGGCCCTCGTGGCGGAGATCATCACACATTTGCAGGGGCTGCAGAGGGACCGATCCCTGGCAGTCTCCTGCAGCAGGCTTTGTTCCTCGGCCTGGAATCTCTGTACTGTGTTTGGGATCCTCCTGGGCTATCCTGTCCCCTATACTTTTCACGAGAACCAAGGAGAGGACAACTGTTTAGCCCAGACTCCACTACGAGTGTTCACTGCCCGGATCTCATGGCTGTGCTATCAACCACCAGTCTTGCTGTATTCCTTTAGTGTGCCAGAGAGCCTGTTCCTGTCCTTGAGGGACATTCTAAATACTTGGGAGAAGGACCTTGGAACTCGATGCAGGACTCAAAATGACTTTGCTGACCTCAGCATCTCTTCTGAGATAGTCACACTGCCGGCTGTGGCCCTCTGACTTTTAACTTTTCCCCTGTGGAAGGTGCCTGGTAAATGATCAGCTGTAGGTCAGGGGTGGCAAATGGGAATCATTTCAAGTGCCAATTGCAAGTATCTCGAGGACACTAGGGAAGAATACTGTAATCCATTTATCATTTTTGTGCTGAACTGGACTAGGGAGAGTAGACCGGGATGCTTCAGGAATAAACAGAGTTCTTCAGGACAGACCATCAGGTGAAATTTATTTGTTTATTTTTACAGCAGGTTAAAAAAATAGTAAAAAATCTTAGTTGTGTTGGGAAAACCCAGACCTTAAAGTACCCAAACCTGAGTGTTTTTTTTTGAGTTCTTGTTTCTGATTTTCACCCAGGGCAGCTGTCACCAGTTAGAGCATCAGGCTGTCCTTGGCCAGCATCACTGCCGCCGCTATAGCAGACAGCGCCAGCAGAACCGGGAGCCATTGGCCACATTGCCTCTGTGAGGAGGGAGGGGGAGAAGAGAGAGAGGCCGTGGGTTGGTCAGAGAAGATACAGGTGAAAATAATCCTCCTTCCCCTTCTAGCCCAGTAGGAAACCTTGGGTTGGTGGAGGAGAGAAAGCTTTTTATATCACTGTCTGTCACTTTGCCACCTCTCGGGATAAAATCACTTTACCAAAGGTCAGTGGACCAACAAACCACAGCCAGCAGGCGCCAGGTACTTAAAAACTGATAGAAATCAAAAGTGGAAAACAATTGAGCAAAATTATATTATTCTCTGTTTATATTCCACTTGCTTTCTTCATGCTGTTCTTGCCACTGTGCTCAAAATAGATGAAAGTACACCATTTCATACTTTAGCTAGTAGTAAGTTTTTCCCTTCAGGCTCAAGAGTTCCATGAAAGTTAGGCTTGGAGGCATGAGCCAGTGTTTCTTTTCATGGTTGCTATACTCTCAGTACAGTGTAAACCAAGCTGAACGGAGCAGGCTGGTCAGATGTTGGCAGGGGCTGGGCAATTTTATGGGCAAGATTTGGGGGAGGGAGGGAGGGAGCACCCCGCCATCATCTCGGGCTCTGTGGGAGGTTAGACTCTTACTCTGAGGGGCGGCTGTTGGCTCTGACTGAGCTCTTCTCGACAGTGCTGCAGCTTACGCAGGCAGGAGAGGTACTCGTCGCTGAGGTTGTCTAGTTCCGAATGCAGTTCTCTGCACTGTGGGGGAGAACACCACCAAGGTCATCACCACAGTTCTGGCGGGGACAGAGCCCAGGTAGGGGAGAAGGCCCTGTGTAAGCTGCCCTGTCATTCACTGGTCATTTTTACCGCCATCCTCCCTTCCCAGCCTTTGTCAGAGCTTTCATTTTGCCTTTCGACAGTCTTGCCTAGCTTATCCATAATGTGTTCATCTAAATGCAAATTTTACATTAATGCATATTATATCTGTCATATATAATGCAGCTTAGAGGTTAAAGCGTCTGCCTCCAATGCGGGAGACCTGGGTTCGATCCCTGGGTCGGGAAGATCCCCTGGAGAAGGAAATGGCAATCCACTCCAGTATTCTGCCTGGAGAATCCCATGGACAGAGAAGCCTAGTAGGTTACAGTCCACGGGGTCGCAAAGAGTCGGACACGACTGAGTGACTTCACCTTCATACGTGTAAGTGCTTTTGTGTGATAGTTGTTACATGCAAGTGCTTTGTAAATAGAGACACAAAAGGGAAGTTCCTACAGCACAGAGGACCTGGAAGTGATCTTAGTGCAAGCCTCTTTGCGGGGAGCGAGTTGCATGTGAATACTTCCGGACATATGTATTTTGTGAGTATGTAGGTAGGAAGAGTTTTGTTATTTAAAAGACTAAAACAAAACAAAACTAAAACCCTGTATAAAGTTTTAAGATACTCATTGTACAACAGAGTTTGAGGAGTTAATGTATTTATTAAATGTGTTTGAGTTTAGGTTGACTTTCTGAAAAGTAACTCTTTAGTAAAACCTTGAATAAAGATTGGTATAAAGAAGGAAAAGATTGACAAGTTAAGCTGAAAGTGAAGACTTTTTATACAGGCAAAGGAATACCTACAGGCATCTGATCACAACTTCAGCTCTGAAATACCCGCTGTCTGACTGGCTTCCGGCAGTTTCCCTGTCACTGGAGGATGAGTCCCTCCTGTCTGAGGTCACCACCTCACCTCCTTTTCCTTGGCCAGGAGCTGTAGAGTTTTCTTCTGGAGCTCGTCTCTGAAATCCAAGTCTTGCTCCTTCCCTGGACCCTCCGGCTCCGCTTCGTTACGGGAGGGCTTTGGGCTCCTCACAGGCAAAGCCTGATCTAAAAAAGCAGCCAGATTCTCAATGACAGTGAGGCCCACACCTCTGAGGAAGGGTCCTGACACCGAGAGAACCCTCTGGGGAGAGGGAAGAGGACTGGGGGAACAAGGAAGAGCCTTCGCTGGCCACGCTGCGTGGCTGGCAGTTGTCTGATTTTTAAAGAACTCTCATTGGGACTATGCTCAGCCTGGTCAGAGAGCTGGAATTGGAGCCCCTGGAGGGCAAGGTTGGTATCTTTTCTCTGCATCGTTAGTCCTGCGTAGTGCCAGATACTTTTAGACGATGCTTATTTCATTTCTTTGGTTGCATGTCACGTCTTTTAGTCTGGTAGGTTTGCTGGATGCTCCAGTATAACTCCATTTTCCTTCTGTCCTTGTTTCAAAATGGTGAGAATGGCAGTAACCTAGAATTCATCCTCATGTAGTTAAAGCTGGTTGTTCAGCCCCTTGGCAGTCTGCATCTTGGTGAAGAGAGCCCTGGACTGGGAGTCAGAGATTCTGGATTGTTGTCATAGCTGTAGTCTTAATTTGTACGACCAGCTACTTTCATTTACCTTCATTTTCTTACCCATCCTACGTGGGCATAATACTTCCTGCTTTATGTTTTACCCAGTGATTGTGATGAGAAAACAAATGGCCACGTGCAGGGAGTAAGGGAGGAGCTTTCGCCCCCTCCAGATGTTTGGTGAATTCTCAGGAAGCTGAGGCAGCAGACTTGAGGGCTGAGAGTGAGGTGACTGTTGTATGTGACATAGTTTCTACCTGGGGAGCTGGATCTGGTTTAGAAAGTCAAGGGTAAAAATTGACATAATAAAATCCTGAGTTCAAAATCAATTTATTGAAATGTTCAGTACAGACGTATGTTTTCAGAGGGAGTAGAAATCCTTTCCATAGTTTATATACCTCTCAGGATAGGAGGTTAACTAGCTAAAGTGTTCTCAGAGCCAATGATGAGGCAGTCCTTAACGTGCTCCTTTAGCTCCCTGACCTAAGAGTCCCCGACACAGGGTCATATAGTCCATCCCTCTGCCTCTAGGAGGGCAAGGAAAGAGCAATATCTTAGAATTTGTGGAAAGGAATTTGCTGACCTTTCTTTGTTAAGAGTTTCTCCTGTTTTTGAAGCTGTAAGGATTGATTCTGAAGCAGACCTGTTGGAAAACACAAGGAACTTGTCTGTGCTAGCGCATTTACTGCAGAGTATCTTTTCGGAACTTTACTGAGACCTTAATTATGATGTTCCCATCCGTAGTTGAATTGTGTCACTCCCCCCCCCCACCAAATTCATATGTTGAAACCCTGATTTCCAGTACTTCAGAATGTGACCCTATTTGGAGATAGGTTCTTTGCAGAGGTAATCAAGTTAAAATAGGACATTAGAGTCCTATTTTAATATTGACTAGTGTCCTTACAAGAAGGGGAAATTTGAACACAGACGTGGACGGATGGAAGACGTGAAGAGATGGAGAAGATGGCCGTTTCCATCTTCTTGGACGGAGAAGAAGGCTATTTCCTTTTCCAAGCCAAGGAAAGCAGTCTAGAATGGATCCTTCCCCCAGAGCCCTCAGAAGGAACCAACCCTGCCTGCCACCTTGATCTGAGACTTCCAGCCTCTGGAGCTATGAGAAAACCAATGTCTGTTCTTTAAGTCACCCAGCTTGTGGTGCTTTGCTACAAACACACCCTCCTCATATCTCTTCCTACCGTGTACCTTTAAATCTCTGTGTAAATGTTACCCTAGAAGAAGGACATTCCCAGTGGACCCTGTGTGAAATAGCAACTGTTTTCTCTTTAACCTGCTGTATTTTTTCCTCTGAAGCAGTTGTTAATACCTGACGCGTGTTCATAGAAACTCCATACTGCACTATCGTGTCTCTTTAGAATGTAAGCTTCATTAGGGATGAAACCATGCCAGTTCTGTTCATTACCATATCCTCAGAGTGTGTCTCCGTGCCGGCACTTGGTAGGGGCTCAGTAAATAAGTGCTCAATAAATAAAGGCATGATTTTGAAGTGACTTGCCCATTCAGCCCCGACTGTGTGGGAGCCCAGCTTTTGCTGGGGTTCTCCCTCCCTGACCCCTGAGTCTGCCTGGCTCTTCTTATACTCATTGCTCTCTGCATGAAACTTCTCTATCGGGGCGTCAGAAGTTAAGGTGGGAGGCAACCAGCAGAGCTGTGCATTGTTTCAGGTTCTCTGGCTTTTCAGAAATTGCCAGGTTTTCTTTGGAAACACCCCTTTTCCTCTTTGGCCTCGACATGTAATTGGGAAGCAGACTGAGCTTATTTTCTGAACCATTCCCAGTGACAGAGGTCTGTGTGACAAATGTACATAATAATTTAGAATATATAAGATAAGAACTACCTTAGAAGACAGTCTGAAATCTGCAATTCTGGGGGAAATGCAGGTGGTGGTTGTGGGCAAGGAGGAGAAAAGTAGAAACAAACGAAAAATGCCAGAGGCTGATGTGGAACTTGTGAAGAGCTGTCAGTGACCTCACTGCCCAAGAAGAGGGTCTGAACAAGCGGAGGTAGAGGATATGCCAAGGACTGGGCTTCCCCTCGCTTCTCTGGTTGCCTTTTGTGGGGCAGGAGCCCCAAGAATGCCAGAAAGCCCCCGGTGCTGCTTTGAGAATCTGGAAAGGGACTTACTCTGCAGCTGCTGTACTGTGGTCACCAGGGCGAGTTTCTCCTCCTCTGACCTCTTTAGTTGATCTGACAATGAAACAAACCAAAATAGAAGAACCTCAGACTTAAAGAGCTCACCCCTGAGGCTGGAAATTAGTAACAGATGCTGTCTAGCCCATGGCCTCTGACCGGTGTCAAGTGGAAGTTGCTCTTCCTTCTGCTTGTCCCAGTTCTGAAGAGGTAAACCAGAACCCTACTGCCTTGGATTTCATCTGGATCGACAGTGGGCTGAGTTACGGGTTGTTTGTGTGCATAGGGTTTTCCAAGTGGCTCACTGGTAGAGAATCTGCCTGCCAGTGCAGGAGATACAAGAGATGCCAACTCGACCTCTGGGTCAGGAACATTCCTGGTATTGTCCGGAACGATACCGGAGTAGGAAACAGCAACCTGCTCCAGTGTTCTTTTCCGCCCCCCCTCCCCTGCTGCAGTATTCTTGCCTGGAGAATCCCATGGACTGAGGACCCTGGTGGGCCACAGTCCATGGGGTTGCAAAAGAGTCGGATATGAATGAGTAGCTGAGTGCAGCCCAGCAGCATGTATGTATAATCTGGTCCGCTCTCAGCTCACAGGGGCCGTGACTGGGAAACCTCTCTGCTTGGTGTTTTTGCTGACCTTTCCCTTTAAGTTAGGAACGCGGTCTTGGCACGTGACTGCTCTGGGAGTAACTGTGCTCTGGCTGGATCCTTTCAGTCTTGGTCTTGGATGATTAAAACGGCCCTGCCTTTTTCTCAGAGTAAAATGAAATCACCAAGTCAACCAAACAAACAAATGAAAGACTGACCCCTTTCCACCCAAGCGCCCTTTCTCTGGGCTCCCAGAGACCTCCCAAGCCTCCAAGGGGATGGGTACCTTGTAGGTGCTGGGTGTCCGAGCTGCACAGGTCTCTGTCCTCCTGCAGGCATTCAATCCTGGCCTGCAGCTCTTGGTGCTCGCTCTCCAGAAGCCGTAGGGCCTGGTTCATCTGTGAGTCTCTGCTGTCTGCTCCCTGGGGGGAGGGGGAGAGGCAGACAGGCAGGTCAGCGCTAGCTAGGGTGGAGGCAGCGGGCAGATCCCAAGGAAGAAGAAAACTGGGAAATTGTAGAGTAACAGAGACGGAGTCTGGGGGAAGTGGAAAAAACAGGAAGAGTTTTAAAATTCTTCCGTTTGCTCTGTTTCTCATGCTTGACAACCAATAAGGGATTCGATTTTTGATATTCACAAAGGATTCCTCTGGATAAATGCCCACATTCAGGAATACCGAGTCATGGCTTTTCTAGACGACTTCACTTTGTCTTTACTCCTCATTCTCACGCTATCGATTTTTTCAAGGCGGAGCGGGTAGGCTCATTTTTCACAAAGAATTAAGGTTGAAGAGGAAAGGGACTTGGTGAGAGTTTCCTTGTAGGTGATTTGAGGAAGAGAACAGTGAAGGCAGTGGCCAGCGAGGTTCTCTCCTGTGATAAGACGATTTACTTGTCTCTTACCAAATAGGTTGCCTAGATCCGTGCTTCAGTAAAGGTGGGGGCTCAGAATTCCAATCCAACTAAGTAAAATTGATGAAAAACAACAGCTAATGTTTTTTGAGGGCTTATATGTGCAAAGCATTGTGCTAAGTGCTTTGCATGGATTACCTCACTTAATCCTCACAACAGTCCTATGATAGAGTACTGTTATTATCCTCATTTTACAGATGAGGAAACCGAGGCTTAGGTGGTTAGTTAACTTCTCCAAGGTAACACAGATTGGAAATGGTGAAACCCTTGAGGATGCCAAGAATCCACTATAATGGCTTAAAAACCACATTGGCAAGATGTGTGAGTTGATACTCAACCTGTAAGTAAACTGGTGACTTTTGTTCTGTGCCAACAGTGGGCATTTCTGAACTGGATGCCCTCCTGGGATGGGGCGCAGAGAGTGGGTTGGGGTGTGGCAGTAGGCTGACGAATATTCCAGTCCAGCCCTTTGCATTTGGATGCCGTCATTCCAATGAACACTTAGGTTATTTGCATGAGCAGTGTAGACATCCTCGCTAAACCCAGATTTGGGGCTCCCACCTGAGCAGGATCTTCTCTTGTCACTGCTATCGACACCTCCCTCCCCTAAATCCTGCCTTCCCTCCCCTACTCCCTGCCCCCAGGGCCTGGTACCTGCAGTTTGGACTGAAGCACATGGAGCTGGCTCTCCAGCTCTCTGTGCTGAGTGCCCAGGGTCTTCCAGTCCTCCTTCAGAGCCTCATACTGGCTCTTCCACTCTTCACACTTCTGCTCGGCTAGAGCCAGGGACCGCTGAGGGAGACCAGAGGAGAGGGAGGTGCGTCGGGGGCTCCAGGGAGCCATGCCACTCCTCCCTTGCGGCCCGACCACCCCAGGCTCCCAGCCCCAAGGATCGCGAAGCATCCCCACACCTGTGTGCTCTGCAGTTGCTGTTCTGCGCTCATTTTCTCCTCCAGCACCTTCTGCAGTGATTCCTTGGCCTTCTGCTCGTAGCTGTTTTTCTGCTCTTCCATCTCTAATAGCACCTTTTTCATTCCCCAAGGGGAGTATTTCTGTAAATTGGATGCAATTCAACAAAGACACATGGAGCTAATGTGTTCAATCCCTGAGCAGAGATGCAGAAGTGAAAAGAAATCAGTCCCTGCCCACAAGGCAGAGATGTCAGTAATCTGGGGACTGCCTTCCAGGCTGGAGGCGGGCAGGAAGAGCCCCTCAGGTGACGTGAGAAGTGAGCGGGGATGGTAAGCTGCCCCAGGCACGCTGAGCATTCTCCCCGGGGCCTTCCACAGGCACTTGACGTCCAGCGTTTCCCAGAGGAAATCATCTTTCTGCTCTCGGTGAGCAACAGCAGCATCTACCCAGTCTCCCTAACCCGAAAGCAGGGAGTCATCCTTGATTTCTCTCTCACCTTCTCCAAGGAATCAGTTGGTTATCAAAGCTTTGTCAAGTCAGCCTCTCGAACAGCTCGTGCCTGTATCCTCTATCGACTGCCACCTCCTTAGTTCAGACTCTAGCAATACTATTATATGGGTTATATAATCTCCCTATCTTCAAGTCTTGCCTCCCTTTAAACTCTTTTCAGTCCTGCAGCTAGAGGTTTCTTTCTACAACTTCTATCTGATCATGTTACATCCTGCTTCAATCTCATTGGTTTCCAGTGTTCTAAAGTTCAAGTTCAAACTCCTTGGCATGGCTCGCTCTTACAAGCCGAGACTTTCATTCCGTGCTGCTCCAACCAAGCTGAACTGCTTGTAGGTCCCCTAAGCACTGTGCTTCTCAGCCTCTGCTTTTGCCCATAAAGCTTCTACTTAGAGTATCCTGACCCACCCTTTCCACCTGGTTAACTTCTGCTTATGCAAGATTCAACCCAAGAATCATAAAAATTCTGATAAATTTGGCTAACCAGGTCTATCCCCCAACTCTTTATGGATTAGGTAGTTTTATTGGTGTTCACATAGTATCTATATTTCTAATCCGTTGACTTATTTGCCTCTTTTAAGGGATTGTAAACTCCTTTGAGGCAGGGAGCATTTTTTGAAAAATTGTTTTTATAGCCTCAGTGATCTGAACAATCTTCAGTAATCTCAAGTTTAAAAAATTAATACCCTAGCATTTTAAAAATTTCTCCTGGCTTCAAGATCAAAAAGACGCCAGAGCAGCTTTGCAAATTCACTTGCCCTTCCCATGCTTTTCATTTTTATGCCTTGTGATTTTGGGAAAGCCAGAAGCTTTTACTGTTGATTCTGGCTTACCCAACTGGGTAAGAGATAGTCTAGATCATGCAAATTTAGAGTTCATTATGAAATCATTTCCATTGGACTTAAATATTGAGTGGGTCTTTTCTTGGAATTGTCATTAGAAGCCAGATACAGAAGTTATTGATTGAGATCCTATGTCCAGGTTATTGGGCTTAACCGTGCTGGTCACTGGCCAGCTTTATTCCCCATTGAAAATGAGTAGACTGGCATCCTGGATTGTATGTCAGTTTCTTACGAGCTCATTTGGCATTATTTAGTTAAGAGTCTGACAAAGTAGGTCATGCTGCAAAAATGAAAGCAGTGAATCAGCAAGCCTATAGACTAGAAAAACTGTTCCCCTGAAAAATTCTAACTACATGGCCACCTTATTTTCCAAACATCAAGTGGGAGCAGTCTAGTTAGTCCACTTCATTTTCTTGTCAGAAATCTATCATTTCTTGAGTGTGAAAACTGATTTTTTTTTTTTTTCTATCTCCTTTAATCCAAGAGCCGGGCAATCAAGAGATTACTGGAGGTGGATAACAATGCCACAGAAAGCCAGGAGTCTCAGTCTTTTGCATGCTCCCAGGGATTGGTGCTAGATAGAAGTTGCCCATGGGATGAAAATCATTTTGCGAGACTTCACTGTAATATCTAATTCATCTCTTCTAAAATTAGGGCCTGTGGAGTGCTGCCCAGATAAGCTGAATCTTTACCAAGGGCCTCTCCCTGCTTTTCCAGGTATTCTCAAGGTTTCCCTGGAGCTGGCAAAGCACTGGTGCTGGGCTTCCTTTCCAGGGTGCAAAGGGAAGGACAGCGGGAGAAAGGGAGAGGAGGATAGAGTGAATTGGAGACCAAAGTGAAAATGGTAAAGGCCAGAACTGGGTGAATAGGATGTGTGCATTAATCTCTAGCAGGTGACATTTCTAGAGTAGGCTTGAGGTTCAAGCACTGTCTCCCTTAATTTCAGATTCCTGGGCTAGAGGCGCCCTCCGGAATGCTTACCTGGGTACAGGCGTACAGTTGATTTTCTAAGGATCTCAGTTTGCCCTTCAATTTGTCTTCATTAAGCTGGCCCTGGAACAAATGGAATGAATTAGTGAGTTTGGGCCAAAATATAGATGCAGAGACTTTTACTGTGTATTCCCAGCCTACTGCCTATAATAAACAGTGTTTGTGGAACTGAGCTCCTTTAGGAGGTGGGGAGGGGGAAAGATGGCAAGGAATGTTTGGAAAGAAGAGCATCTTTTCCTCTTTCTCTGGAATAGGTGAAGGAAGGATCAGACTGCTCCCCAAAGTCACCTGTGTACCTCAGGGTTTTCTATCACATGGCTGAGGGTATCATTGCAGGGGCCTGTTTGAAGGAAGGCTTCTAAGCTCCCCTTTCCTTCCCTCATCACCTCTCGCCCTGTCTGTCTAGGCATCTCTGCTCCTTACCTCCTCTCAGTCTAGCGCATCGTCCTTTGCTTCTAAAGGCCAGTGAGACGAAAGGGGTCTCTCCTCGGGGAACATGCATTCCCTCCCTTGCCCCTGTCCACCCCCGCAGCTTTCATATGTTTACATGCTAACCCCCAGTACCTCAGAAGGTGACTGTATTTGCAGACGAGGTCCTTAAAGAGGTAATCCAGGTAAAATGAGGTCATTAGGGTGGGCCCATATCCAGTATGACTGGTGTCCTCAGAAAAAGAGGAGATTCGAACCTCAGGATGCACAGAGGGCAGGCCACGTGAGGACACGGGGAGAAGATGGCCATCTGCAGGCCGAGGGGAGGCCTCGGAAGAAATCTGCCCTGTCGACAGGTTAATCTAGCACTTGCAGCCTCCAGGACTGTGGAAACACATTCTTGGTGGTGAAGCCACCCAGCCTGTGACATTTTGTTACAGCAGCCCTAGCAAGTGAATACTGTCCTCTCCTGGCCACACACACATGCACACACGCACACACCCACACCCACACCCCTGAAGATGAGAAATTCTTTTAAGAAAGCAGCAAAGGGAGAGAGGGTGTTAAGGTTTTGTATGCGTGTGTGGTTGCGATGGTAAGAGGAATTCCAAGAAAGCCACATTTTATTTGTTGACGAGCTGGATCTGTCTGGTGGCATTTTGGACACACCAACAGGGATGCTAATCTCAAGGGCCAGCGTGGAGAAAGGCAGGCAGGAAGGCCCGTTACCTGTTTCTGTTTTTCAGTATTTCTGCTGAGCAGCTAACGGCTTCCTTGTTGCTTTGTTCTTTTCCCCACCTGTAGATGGCTCCCTTTTTCCCAGGTACAGATTTTGTTTTTCCAGCCGTGTATGATTTAAGGTTCTGTGTGTGTGTGTGTGTGTGTGTGTGTGTGTGTGTATGAGTGTGTAGGTGTGGAGATGGGGGAGGGGAGGAGGGGGCATGCCGTGGATGCCAATTTCCCAGAGAAAAGGCCGTGGGTCTCGTTAGGGGTAACTGGTTTTCGTAGCCTTTCCCTGGGCTGTTCCAGCCAGGCCTGGTGGGACACTTGTGAGGTCTAGAAATTGCATTTCTCCTCAGGCCTGAGTCGCCAGGGCCCCTCAGCCGTGTGGCTTGGCCATTTCCAGCTCTTGTACCGTTTTTGGACTGTAGCGGCTAGAGGAGACTGTTCTATGTCTGTCCCCTCAGCGAGTTTCAGGGCACCTGGGGGAGGCAGGAAGTGGTATCTCACAGCTCCTGTTTTGATCTTTTGGCTGATTTCTCTCACCCATGGAGCCAAGGCCCACCCC